>JACEGR010000633.1:0-237550 GCA_014170235.1 Listronotus bonariensis
ATACAGCGTCGCGCAACGATTGCATTAAACGCCTTAAGTTTAACTGAACAGAAGTTGCTTCTGCAGCGGGAGCGTAATGTTAACTCAATAAATTCACCTGATTCACCTTTATTTATAATACTAGTTACACCAAATAAACTAAAATAAAGCAATCGTTATTTCACGAAATATAATAATATAATAACTAAATAATCATGATGTTGTGAGGTTTATTCTGTAAAATTATTCTCAAGCGTTTTATCAAAATCATTTAGTTCTGTTGTGTCAAAGCAGGTTTACGAAGGAATATATTAATGCAAGTATTATTGTTCAATTTTAAGGTTAAGTCAAAAAGGGTTCTCATAACTTAAAAATTGTGTTTGTACAAAAAACCCGAATTGGATTTTAAAATTATAGCTTCAAAATACGGTCGTAAGAAAAATTTAATTAAAATCGGCGATGCGCTTAATAAGTAATAAAATGACAAAAAGCAGCATCCAATATTTAACCCGGTTTACAGTTTAGATATTTTCAAGAATATGAATACCGGTTGTTTATCACAGATGGTTCCCCTCTATATTTTTTTACCCTTTAAGATAAAAATATCGACTTTAATATATCGGTATTTGACATACTTATTGGATTAATTGATCTATTTACTTGTTTTTATTACTTTCGGTCTAACCGGAAATGACTGCTATTTTAAAATTTTTAATGGCACCCCGGTATATTTTATCTTATTTTGATAGAATATGACATTCCTAATACAATGATACCCCATGTGTCATTTTTTGACACTTCTGCTGTCAAAAATTTGTTTTTTTAAATTCCAATCTAATGTGCCATGATTAGGCTAAAACGGTTTATTTTAAGTCAAGTAGTCATGGAAAAATAAAACTAGTCGTCTTTTGGTTTTTACGACTTTTTCGGGCAAATTCAAAATGAGCAAAATCCTATTTATGATCATAAATCTTTTTTTTCAAATGGAAGGAGGGGTTCGTTAGAATATCCTATAAGATCATTTTATTTTGAATTATTGGGTACCATATAGGCGGAATTTCGGAAAGGTTTTTATTGTAAAAGCATTTAATAAAAATTTTCTTAACCGACCATTGTGCTACATGGTAATATCGAATTATGACAACCTCATGAATTTATTTTTTGAAATAAATGCTTTTTTAAGGTATGCTAATGAGACACGCTCATTCCATTAAATAAATGAAGTTTCATAAATAGGATTTTGCACTTTGACTCCACGTAAGAAGTCGTAAAAACATATGACGGGTAATTTCATTTTTTCATGGCTATTCGTTTTAATCATGGCACTCTAGGTTGAAATTTAAAAAATCAAATTTTTGACAGCAGAAGTGTTAAAAAATTACATATGAGGTGACATTTTATTCAGAATGTCATATTCTATCAAAATAAGATAAAATATACCGGTAGTCCATTTTAAATTTTAAAGTAGCAGTAATTTCTGGTTAACCCAGAAGTAATAGAAAGCAATTGGATGGACCAATCCATCCAAAATTTTGTAAAATAACGATATACCAAATATCATGTTTCTATCTGAAAAGTTAAAAAAGTTATAGGGTGGAATCACCTGTAAGAAACACCCAATATAAACCCATAATAAAATGTATAATTATGTTATCCAACAAACAAAATTACTTGGCCTATTATCTTTATAAATAAAACCAATACAAAGTGTTAAAGCCGGTCCTGTTGATAACCTGTGATCAGCTATCGATTATTTTCTAGCAGGCTGTAAAATCTCATTGCGCATGACCGTTTGCACCCTGCGCGGAGTCCATACAAGGATAATACAGATTCTCGCTGCATTCATCCATATTATTCTTTAAATCATTGGTCTAGGTGTATTTAAGTGGTTAAGTGCAACCAAAGTATATGGAAGAATACATTGAATCATTCGTTTATCAGGAGGTAGTCCGTAACCTACATGAAACAACAGGCCGTTAGGTTCAATATTATCAGTTGGTGGTTTAGATGGTCAATTTATATTATTTTAAATGGGGATACATGAAATTTTGCCATAAAGTTAGAAGATATATGGCGAATATTATAAATATTTTTGCAAAATACAAAAGAATCTAGTGCTACTTAAATTACATACACAATTTTAACTAAAGTTACATAAGGTACAATAAAACCCTCGATAAGATCCTGGGGCGCATTGCACTTAAATACTTAAAAATTAAGGGTTTTTACCTTTCTAACTTACCTGTGAAGGGCAAAACCACCGTGTTTAGTGTGTTGTAGCGAATGTCGTCTCTCTTTATGTATGACTGCAATACACTTTTTTCCTTAGTTTTCACTTTAGGAAAAGTTAATTTTTATAATTGCTAAATAGAAAAATACCCTACACTTAAAAACTCTATAAAATACGCACCTTTTTAACACTATCCTTAATTTTTCCTAGAAACCATAACGAATAAAAAAATGTACTTTTTTCATGCTTATAAATCAGGTAGTTTCAAAAACATATTTTTCAACGTAATATATAGCGTAAATTCTTCGGTGATTTTAATTATAGCTGTTAGCATTTTAAATAATGCAAATTTTTTTACAAAGAACTTTTTTTTCGAAATATTAAAAATAAAAAAGTTAACAGGTATGTCTATCCGTGGACACACTGTATATAAATACCCTACCTGCTTTTTTCCATTGTATCCTTTTTTCATAGTAATAAAAATAGCGTACCCGGTCAATGTGGTTATGTTTGCGCGAAACAAAAGTGGCCGCAACCGACTACAACAGTTTAAAGCTTGAATGAGCCAAGAAAGTTTTATGGAAGCCAATGAATACAAGTTCGAACGCAACCAACAATACATTATAATTTAAGTTAGGAGCATACCCAAGGGAGGGCGCCAGCTGTTAAAATAATTGCAAATACATTTAACTGGTCAACAGACAGATCTGCAGATCTGCTATTCTTTGGGTCTTTCCATGGCGTCGGTTATTCCTTTGTAGATGCCGCAGTTTTTGAGCTTTTTGCGCATTACTGATAATTTTGTGTTTCAAGTGTGTTTTTTTATAAAAAATACTTAATTTCGTTAAAAAATCAATATGGAGTGTTATCGTTATCGAATTAAAAGTGTGTTGTACCTAATTGTAACGATACGAGTAGCAAAAGACATAGTTTTCCGAAAGATGACAAAGAACTTTTTCAAAAATGGATTGATCAAGTGGGGAACCCAATTTTAAAAACAAAAACATTTGAACAAATTTATAAAACGTATGTGGTATGTGAAAAACATTTTTGTGAAGCAGAGCGCGTACCGGGAACAAAGAGAGGGTTACGGAAAACAGCATATCCTACAGAATATTTACCAATAAGTAAGTTTTTGTCTTATTTTTTAATTTAATATATTATCAAATACGTACATATTACTTTTAAGTTTTACTATGTATTTCCAAAATATTTTCCCTCTCCCAAATTATACATTAATTAAGAGGATGTTCAATTTTTTATTACATTAGTATTGTAACTTTCCACATTTATTATCAAAACAGTGGATTTATCATGGGATTAACCTTCTTATGTAATACTTTAGGTAATGAGCAAAATGTTTCATTAGTTGCCACACCAAAGAGGTCGTTAGACACTAACAATGATGCTGTAGATGCTTTAATTACTTCACCACATTCACCTTTAAAGAAATTTAAATTAAATTTTGGTAAGTACATATTATACAGGGTTATTTTTAAGTTGGTATTTTCCTCTTAACACAGTATAGAATGCAAGAAAATAAAAACGTTTTTTAAATAAAATTTTGTTCAAAAATGCTTCATTTCCAAGATACAGGGTGTTAAAGTTTAAGGAAAAAAATGCATTTTTTATCATAACTTTTCTACCACTTAAGGTATGTCTACAAAATTTGGTACACATCTTTTAACCATTACGTTACATTGTTTGATGTAAAAAAATTTAAAAGAATTTACTAGTGGCGTTTGAACAAAATTTGTATTGAATTTTTTCAAGAAAAAAATAGTATGTCACTGCTTTTTCTTCGTATCAATATTATTTTTAGAATAATCATTTACTTTGGAGGTAATTTGGTCTCTTGATATTTTTCTGTACCACGAACGGTTTTCGTTTAAAAAAATAAAAACCATTTAATGCATGGCAAAATCGCTAAAATCTGATTTGGTGTTTTGTATGTAATATATATTTTTCCAATATGAATCAAATTAGGGTCAAATACTTACAGTACTTTAATTAAAATTAAATAAAAAAATGTCAGTAGGTTTAATTTTTAATGAAAACCGTTTGTCCTGCGGAAAAATATTAAGAGACCAAATTAACTTCAAAGTAAATGATTATTCTAAAAATTATACTGATTCGAAGAAAAAGGAGTGGTGTACTGTTCGAACGCCACTGGTAAATTTTTTTCAAAACTTTTACAGCAAAAATGTAACGTAATGGTTAAAAGATGAGTACCAAATTTTGTAGACATACCTGAAGTGCTAGGAAAGTTATGATAAAAAAGGCATTTTTTCTTAAAACCTTAACATGCTGTACAACATACAAAGAAACGAAGCATTTTTAAACATAATTTTATTTGAAAAATGTGTCTTAAGAGGAAAATACCAACTTAAAAGTTAATTTGTATATTTGGATTATTATTTTTTTAAATTAGTAAGTTTTCGTAAGATATTTTAATTTGGTATATTACCAAATATTTACTTATGCTATATATTTCCAGAATATTATTTTTTTTTTTTGACATTGAATATGAAAACAAAGTGAATTTATTATTTTGTATTAACCTCTTTATGTAATACTTCAGGTAATGAGCAAAATATTCCACTACTTGCTGCACCGAGGAGGTCATCAGACACTAACAATGACACTGAAGATTCTTTAATTACTTCACCATGTTTACCTTTAAAGAAAATAAAATTAAATCTCGGTAAGTACATAAATATATTGATTATTATTTGTTTTCATAAGTAAGTTTTCATCAGATATTTTATTTTAGGATATTACCAAATATTTCAATAACTTCAATACTAACCTTGTATTGCCACTGGTATTTTTTTTTTTTGTTAATTTTTGCAGCAAAAAATTTAATGTAATGGTCAAAGAAGTGTACCAAATTTTGTGTAAAGATCTGGAGTGGTAGGAAAGTTATGATAAAAAAAAGGCATTTTTTTCTTAAAACCTCACTACCTTGTAAATATAAAGGGCTAAAGAACTTTGGTAGATGGCCTTAGATATTTTCTTAATAAATTATTTATAAATAAATAAATATTTATAAAATGATTGAAATGTTACAACTTATTTTTTTTAGATAATGTATCTGGCCCATCAGAATGTATCTGTGAACATTCCGAAAGCACAGATACCTACAAGCAGTACTGTTCCAACAAGTAAGTCAATTTAGCTTTTGTTGTTTAGTAGATACCAAAGCAATGTGATTTGTATTTGTACCTATGCTTTAGGCAATCAAAATCAGATAAGGTCTTTAAAAAAATATTGTCTATTTTTTATTAAACAGTGTATCTTCTTAGGTTTGCTCCATATGGAAAACTTTTTTATTATAAATTTTACAAGAAAAGTTATCCTTTAAAAAAACTTCATACTTATTTTAATGTAAGTATACACTAATGACCAAACCCAAATTTTAAAATTAATAAAAGTTTTTTTTAAAAAAGAACAAATATTTTTCTTTAAAAAAATCAATATTTTGAAAAATAAAGGTACTTTTCTCTTGAGCAAAATTCATATTTTTAAGATACTTCGTATACCACTGAAAAAAATTAATACCTGATGGATGAATTTTAGGTATGAGACCATGCAGAACTTTTATAAAGATTTTTTTCAGTAAAATTAATTAAAGTTTTCCAAATGGTGCAAACTTAAGTAGACACACTGTATTTTACCTTAATATGTTCATAACTATTATTAGAATGTTTATTTTCGTTTTTAGTTAAAGTGCCATTACCGGGCCCATCTAATGTATATATATGGGTATTTCAGAACAACCAATTCCTCAGAGCAGTACCACTGCAACACGTAAGTCAATTTAGATGTTGTTTGGTAGATAAGAAAGTAATGTTTTTGTTTCTGTACATAAATATTTTCCGGCAATTAGATTCATATGATATATTAAAAAACCGCTTATTTTTATTACACTTATAGGGCGTTCCAGAAAAAATGGCCAATCTTTCAGATTCATATACAGACTGTCCACAGATGGGGTTTACAAGAGAACAAATGAATAAAAAAATCACTTTTCAAGAAAAAGTTATTCTTCATAAAGATTTGAAAGTTGAAAACATGATTTTTCTCCATAAGCAAACTACCTTTATTTTTAATTTTTAAACAAAACTTTATTTAGAAAACTTATAAGGAATAGCATTTTAAAGGACTTTATTTCCTTTACGAGTTTGATAAACTGATTTTGGTGTTATCGAAAAATTAATCATTTTACATTTTTAAATAAAATAGCTCTAAAAGTCTCATAATTTGCTTTTCAAATACATGCTTTTACCCCAAATTATTACACAACACAATTTTTCAGCTGTAAACGAATATGATAAAGGCGTCTTTGCCAGATTATAGAGAGAAACTTTGTATTATTATTTCTGTCAATTACAAATTTTATTCTAAAGAAACTTTATAAATGACATTTAAAAATTGAAAATATGGTTTGTTTACTTTTGGAGAAGTCATGTTTTTCTAGCTTTTTTAACCCTGTATACAAAATTAATATTTTCTCTTTGTAAATCAATTTTTTTACCAGAAATTTTAATTAGGCATAACTTTTTGTCGAAATTTTTTTTTATCCATTTGTAAACCTCATCCGTGGACAATCTGTAGAACAAATAAAAATAATATGACAAGTTCCTATACATTTTTTCTTAAGTCCCTCTTTACAGAGATATGTGCCCTGAAAGGATGCCACAAAAATCGTTTTTTTTTAATAACTCTTAATAGGCATACACACAGTCGAACTTCCTTTCATTCAGGCCGAATGGAAGACATGACTGATCGTGTGTATGCTTATTTATACCACCTGGTATAATTATACATAATATAATTTTAAATATTTTCTAATATGATCTAATATTAGTTAGGATTTCTTAAAATAGTGTCCTTGAAAAACATTTACATTCTTTCGTTTGCCAGGGGCGGACTAACCCTACCACAACAGTGCAAATTACACCCTGTATAATAAATAAATAAAAATAGTATCTTTGGATACCGTGAACCAAGAGCTGAGCTAAAAAAAATATATTCCTGTTTAATGTTAATAAATAAAAGCATTTTGCGGTAAAAACAAGCTTTTTAGTAGGGGTATTTACATTACGCATCGGTCCCGCTATGTTGTTACTTTACTGCCTATGTTTTTTGATTTGACCAAATGTGTATACATTTAATAAATATGTAATAAATAATTTTAAACATATATACTTTTTGCTTTTAGAAATTAGATATTTTAATGAAATATTGCCCTAATTTTTTAAATACAGCTAAGAAAAGTAAATCTCAAATTTTACAATTTATACTGTAATAGCAATAACACTCTCTCTAAACATCTTGTGAGCATAAGACATTAAAAAATAGCCAAATAGCTTAGAGGGTGAAAAATTTGTTTTTGAAATTGCAACATTACATTCTACAATTTGTTATTTTTAGATGAAATTTCTCTTTCAAGTACTTCCAAAACAAATATGGATGAGTCCAGTAAATGTACTACTCAAAGAGAACAACCCTACCTAAATATTGTACGAGAAAGTGTAAGTATTATTTTTTAATACATATAATACTCCTTAATTAAAAAAAAATTAACATATATTAATAATAAAGTAATTTTTTATTTGAACTTTTCTTTTGTGTCTTTAAGTCTAACTTATTTTCTTCTCGTTTAATAAGAACTTTATGTATCTCTACTATTTGTCCTTTGCTGCAAACATTGGCCTAAATTTTGGATGTAACATTTAAAGGAAAAGCCACACAATGGCAATGTGACAAATTAGTATTTTAGTTTTTTGTTGTGTTTTTTATTTAACTTCGACTTTTGTGTATTTGTATGACAAGTCGATAAGCCGTTTCTTTTTTTGTACTAGTTTCAGTGATGAATAGGTTACTATATATTTAGTTCTCATGCATCCTCACAGAGTCCAACAAGATATGAACATCCTATTTTTTTGTTTTTTTTCCTAATATTAAGGCTGTATGACGTTTTTAAAGGTATATACAGTGGCGGCAGAACTAATTGGAAACGATACTTAAAAAATAATTTAATAATTTTATTTCAATGATACTTTTATTGTACTTTAACTTTTTATTTTTATAAATAATCAAACATCTACAAACATTTGAAATAAAATTTAAAATTTCTCGTATACATTTCTGTATAAAAATTATTAAATTGTTTTTAAGTATCTTTTTCAATTAGTCTGCCACTCACTGTATGTCATTTTTCTTGAAATCTTGAATTTTTTATTTTTATGTCAATAACACCAATTTTAGTTAAGAGGGTACTGGTATATTAGTACACAAGCTTTAAGCATTCATGAACTTTTATAATGTTACAAAAAATGTTTTCGTTACATGAGCAGACATGTGGTCAGTAGTACATTAAAGTGTTTTTACTTTTATATTTTTGTCCATATATTCTCTCTTTTTAATTAAAGTACATATTTTATATATTTTTTTTATTTTTAGTGACAAAAGTACTAAAGGTGCACTTAGTCTAGTAGATGTTACAAGGCAATCTCAACTGTCTCAAAGGCAAAAATTTTTGTATAAAAGGGTAGTGGACTGGGGCCTTAAGGTATCAAACTTAAACAGCCGAATTAAATCCTACCAAAAAAAAATTAACAGTTGCCATAGAATTTTCGGAATCAATAAACTTGGACAAAATTTTTAACAAAGTTAATAATGCTACTTACCATTTTATTGTTTCACAAATAAGGACTAATATGGTTCAAAGCATTTCAAAAACATTTGAACCACTCCGACGAATACGGTTACCATGAAAAAATTACTTTAGACTTATTTTTTTAGTTAGTATAATTGTTTATTTTATGATACCACTACAGAAATATACATTTGCAGTTTTAAGAGGTGTTTTTGTATGAATATTTATATGTATTTTATAAAAATTAAATCGTTCATTTCAAAAACAGTATACATATATACAATTTTGTGTAGCTCAAAAAAATATGTTTCATTTGGAATATATGCATGAATGAAAAGAAACCATTATTTAAAAAAGAAAGCACATAAATACAATTTGTGAAGAATAAAAAGGAAAATCTCATTGGTCTGCAAATTAAAAAAATATATATCAATCGCATAAAACCTAATTAAAAAAAAATGTGGTTCTTGAAATAAACGATTTACTTATTTAAAATAGTAAATTAAGATAAAATAAAATATTAAACAGTGATATTTTACTTGTCTTAATTGTTTATGACTTAAATAAAAATTAATATAATAAATATTTTTCCATCTATTATAGATAACCAGCACATTTTTTTACCCTTTATAACTAAAGAGCTAATTTAAAGTTATTTTAAGAAATTATGTAAAGAGACATACTAACCAAAACATAAAATTGGTTGAATAAAACATCAATAAAATATATGTGTTTTGGTTAGTTCTGTTATTTAGTACATATGCACGGTTTTACAAACTTTTAAAACTTAAAAAAATTGGTCAGTCCAGTGCAGTGAATTTCCATTAGATAATCAACAAAATGTTAAAGTTTTACTCTATTTCTTTAAGAAACTCAAAAATTACCATTTTTAAGTTATCTAGTTATACTACTTATACAAAAGATATGCTAGTGTGTCCCAGCTTTATTTTTACACGAAATAACTTCAACCCTGTATGTATTAAAGAAAGCTTAAAATCAAACATGTTTAAAAACATTTTTGTGTATTCTCAGTATTGCTAATTATTATAACTTGGGTAGAATTAAAAAAAAGGTTTTGATTTAAATAAGGCTTTTGCACGTGAGAAAACCCTGCTACATCTTGACAAAATTTTACTACAACTAATTCTACATCAAGATTTATGATATACTATTCATCTATCAACACCATACTTATCAACGGCAAAAGTAAAATGTCAAGGATTTGATAGCCTGCATATCACTAGCACCATTTATTTACTTATCAGACAGAGAATTCTGGCTAATGTCAATAAAAAAATTATCGGACATAAATTTTTGACCAGAACCATGACAGCTACATACGTGTGAAAGCCAAAAACTGAAAATAGAAAGAAAATATAATCAATTTTTGACCGTTTACATTAGCCAGAATTTCTTTCTGACATAAGTTATCATGCAATAAATGTCAAATGTAAACACACCATTAAGAACACATGATAATTTATATATAGTGCATTATACATTTTTGATAGAAAATTTCATAACGAGTTAAAATTTGTCAAAACCAAGGGCGTTTTCATTTAAAAACCAAATATCTGAGATACAAGATATAGTTTTTAAGCTTTTTTGAATCTTGTACAAGGGTCAAGGTTATTTCGTGTATAAAATGAGAGTTGGGACACCCTGTATTCCATATTCACAATACAGATTAATTTAAATCCCGCGGTAAATATTACTTTCCTAATAACACTGTAGATGGCGCCACTGGTCAAAAATTGCTTGTGAGTAGTTAGGATCCTACGTGATGCATCTTTGTAAAGTTGCCTAGGTTAGGAGCATATCCGAGGGATGGCGCGATTAACATTATATCAAGCAAATACACGGCACCAGCATGTAAATAGGCGTGAATCATAGTGCTTGTTTTTTTATTCTATTGCCGGTCGATGAACCAAAACGCATTGCTCATATTGTATACTTAAGTTTTTCTTTAGTCATAATCTTAGTCATATTATTATTAACAATAAAAGGTTGTTTTTTACCAGACCAGCTACAATAAATTAGTTACTAATTCGCTAAAAAAAGTCAGTAAAAACAGTAAAAATAATATAATATACACATAATATATTTTTTTTTATAAATATAATTTTTTTACGTTTATTTCAAAATAACAAAGCTAACTGTGTTTCCTGTTGTGTAATATGTCTTTGCACGGCAAAATAATGTATTTTAGGTGCTAAGGGATTTTACAGTAAGGTTTCTTTTCCTGTCTAACTGGAAAATACAAAGTAGGTAAACTGGAAAAGCACAATAAAGTCTAAAAGCCGGAAAAAGCCAGCAGAAGCTGCAACTGAAATTTGTGGCAAAATAATTTAAAGAATGGTTCTATGTATTCGTAAGTACAATTTCAATTTTAGCGTAAAACGTTGTCTACAAAACGGCTTTTAAACAATTTTACTTTGAAAGATGAGTAGTAAAATTATGAAAGAATTTTAAATTTGTGTTTAATAAATTAAATACAAAAAAACAACAATTTAATTCTTTTTTCTTTAAGGCTGCGCTTAGAAAAAATTATTTCATAAGTGTTTTTTTAAGATAAGATATAATCACAACCTTTACACTCGCAAAAATTTGGTTAATTTGTACGATAATAATAATTTTAAACTAATAAAATCAAATATTGTTTGACATAATCCTTATATCGGATGCTTACAACAATACTAGCAAGCCTGTAAGTTTCTTTAAAAGTATTATTGGTTCAAAAACACCAAGTAAACAAATTTAAAATTTGATTTTCTGACAAAAAATTGCAAATTTTAATCAATATAAATAATGTATATTGGCATATTAGCTTGAATTTAAAGAAAAACATAATTAAACAAACACACAATTTTGTGCTCTTCTGGTAATTTCGTTTCCTAATAGAACTTATAGCTAAAAAATTTAAAATGTAAAAAATTATTTATGAATATATTTTTGTCCATTTAGGCAATAAAACATATCCATATTTTTTATTATCATACATACAAACTGTTTTATTAGAAAAATACACCGGGAAAATAAGACATTAACATATTTTTTGGGTATCGCTTTTTATTTGGGAGCGGAATTGATAAACAATATAGCTTAAAAATATAAACCGCTCAATTAACTCAAGATTTTTGCCCACCTTTCGTAGAGCCTTTACCATTATCAGGTTATAACCAAAAGAAGGCGTCCACTAGAGACGGGCAGGCGGACCGGTCGGTCCGCTGGTGCTTTGCCTGGTTTATAAACAAGTTAAAGTGCGTCCATTAGAAGCACGTCGCATTGGAGCAGACGCCAAGGAATTTATGTGTTAAAAAAATATCCGTCCGCCCGTCCCTCTTTAATATCTAGACCTTAAAAGTCCAGGTAATTTTCTTTTTTTTAAGTCCCTAAAATCAATGTTTTTATGCAAGGAATTATACAGCGTATCTACTTAAGTTCGCACTATATAAAAAACTTTTTTATTATTAATTTCAGATATTTATCTTTTGCAGTGGTATACGAGGTATGTCAAAAAATATAAATTTTGTTCAAGAGAAAAGTACGCTTATTTTTATAATATCCAATTTTTTTAAAGAAAAGATGCTGAAAAATACCATTTAACTATAGAAACTTCTTCATTTTCAATAAAAACTTATTTTTATCCATTTTTTTATGCGTTAAGGGTGATTTTTTTATTACATTTTTGTACATTGGTGCATACTTTTTTTAAATTTAATATGTAAAGAAATCTTAGGAACTGCAAAAACAGCGAAAATTCACAGAAACGCCCCTTATCGCATAAAAAAATGTTTAAAATTTTTTTCTTTTAAATAAAGCAATTTGCAGATTTGAAACGGATTTTAATTCCTAAACATCTTTTCCTTATAAAATTTTTTGATATTATATAAAAAAAAGTACTTTCCCCTTGAGCAATATAAACATTTTTTGACATACCTTGTAACCACTGCAAAAAATTAATATCTGATGATTGCATTTTGGCTTTTAGACCACGCAGAACTTTCTATGAGAAATACCTGTTTTTAATAAAAGGATTAATAAAAAGTTTTCCATATAGTGCTAAGTTAAGTAGACACGCCGTATTAGAATGTTTAATGTAATACGATGAATATCTTTTTTTTAATAATAGTAACTTTCAAAAATTACTTATAGTTACTTTACTGTTAGGCTTCGTAGGTGTGGTTATTTATTTGTTTTTGTCCCATTTTTTAAGTTAAATTTTAAATATTTAGTTAAATTTTTTATTTATAATTAAATTTCTGTTCGCCTTATACTGCTTGTCCCTTTTTTTTCACTTTTCACTTTTTTGATGCTTTCTTCCATTCAAAAATGTGTTATTATGTTCCTAAAATAACCGCCGAAATCACGATTTTAAATTACCGGGCATTTTTAACGGTAATCTTGGAAACTGTCTGCCTTGATGAATGTAAAATGTTTGAAGTAATTTTCTAGCACTAATAATTTAATAAGTAAGTTATTGGACAAACCATTTTCGCACAACGTCCACGCCCAAATATTTAATGTGATACTCTAGGTTCAACCCAAAATACTGTAAGCTTTGCTATTTTAAATGTAGCACCCTATGTAATTTAAAAATGCATTCTAAAGAGAATTATCTACAAACATATGTGCCACAAGCTACATATATTTAGTTCCAATATTAAAAAAACGCGTTTAAAAATATTTTATTACCCACTAGTTATATTTGTTTGTTAAAAAAAACAAAGTTAAAAAAATAAAAATGCAATTTACCAAAACCTATTTATTGAACCTTATTTTTAAATAATGTAAACATACCTTAATAAGTGTTTACAATAACAATATATTAAATTTAAAACCTGTTGATTATTTACTTGTTAATCCAAATAAACGTGCTCCTCAAATTTGTATTTACCTAGCAAGGCCACCTTGGATTTTCAAAAAATCTTTGTCCCATTTTCTAGGTAGCCCAGCGTTTAATATTATTACAGGGTTACATTTTTTAATTCTTAACAGCATTTAGCTATACAATTTTGTTCTATTTTTAAAAACACTGGTAATTTACCCCTGATTTTTATATTTTATTTATAACTTACCCTTTATATTACCAATACTTTAATATATTTAAAGCCCCAAAATCCTTGTGTAAAAATAAATTGAATAAAAATTATTAAAAATGGTGGACCACCATAAATAAACGGTGATAATGAACCCCAAAATTTTACGATTAAAAAGCAAACCCGCTACTGACCAGCTCTTTAGAAATCCCTTTAAATACACATGCCGTTTACCTTCTGATCGCTGTCCAGAAGCAGCTGAAAGCAGTTATAACACGTGGTTACGTCCAACAAGCTTGAGAAAAGTTGCCAAAATTTATTTTGTTCTTTACCAGTTTATCTATGGGTTTTTGCTGTTCGCCATTCGATCAAACGAAAAACTTACGTATGATTACACAAATTATCCTTTCATTACGCTACTAGGTTGTTCCAGCGTATAATGAATGTGAAGATTGCTTTTTCCACAAATCAAGTACACTTTTGGGGTGGTTACTTACTTTACAAACTTTTTAAACACTGCGACGCGACGCGTTGTGCGCACAAAGAGGTGAATTAAAATACACGAAAAACAGGTATTTTTATTTGCCAAAACACTATTAAAACAAATTTTACTGCGTTTTTTAAATAAAGTTTTTGTTACATTTCGCTTTTCTTTCATCAAAATCAGAGTTGACCAGACGACAGGTGGTTTCACACAAGAATCGTTTTGACTAGGTAAGGTTGCCTCATTACGTCACATATGTACCACTGCTGGTTCCTTGGCGCCAACATAGCAAACAAGAATAATCATTGTTAAATAATTTATTAATAGGAAATAAAGAAGTTACGGTAACAACTGGAATTAACAGTATTTAAAGTATTTCTTTAATATTGACAAAAAACACAAACTACACTGTTAAAAACTTCATTAAATAATGAGCAAAATACATATGTGACGTATGGTCCGCCATGTTGCAAGGCTTACAAGGCAACACCTTACCTAGATCAAACGATCTTGGTTCACACGAGGAAAAGAGTACAAAGATTATTCCCTATGAACAAATGTACAAAAAAGCTACGGTAATTGTATCAGAAAGTGTCCATAACTCCGATTTTAACCAAATTTGGTATGTTGGGTTTTTTTGGGGCGCTGATCACGAAGAATCTGAACGAAATTTTAGTCGGAGATGTTTGGTTTCCAAGAGATAATCATCATCAAAGTTGGCATTTAAAGCTTCACCTTGTTTTCACCATTATTCCCCCACTTCTTTTTGCACACAATTCTTGATTTAAAGCTAAGAAGTGGCCCACAATATTGAGTTTTCCACCTTTTTAAAACCCCCGTGTTTCATATGTTTTTACGATCCTTTTGTCAAATAAATTGGGGAAGGGTCCTTTAAACACGTTGCTGACTCGTGCATTCACTGCTCCACCGCCTCCACCATATTCTGCTACGATTAAAAACGATCGAAAGCGAAGCTGTGCAGTTTTAATTCAAAAGAAGTTGTTTCAAAATACGTGAAGGAGCATGAGGTTTTAAAAGGTGTACAAATCAAATATGGTGTACCACTTGCTAACTTAAAATCTAAGAATTGTACGCTCAAAAAGAAGGAGATCAAAGCGAAAGCCGAGGGTTGGATTCAAATGCCAGCTTTAATGATGGATATCTCTGAACAAATGCTTCCGACCCCAAAGAAAATTTTTCAGATCCGTGATCAGCGCCACAAACTACAGGTGTATGTTTTTTGCAAAATTTAGTGCAATTTATTCCTAACATTTTTGCAGTTTGCACATAACTGGAGTTTATCAATTTACTGAAACTTGTAAAGTTCAATTCATTTAAACCTTTTTCTTTGTCATGTTGTTCTGGTTATGGGCGATAAAATGATACTTACAGCGAATTCTTTTGGTTAAACTAGGTGCTTTCAATTTAATTAGGTTTTTAATCAAAATTTTTTTACTACAAAATGCAGGGTTTGTTTTTCTTTTGATAATTCATAAAAGCTTTGATGTCTAGAAACTTACATTACCGTGGGTATAAAAGTAGACGGCATATTTAACATACCTTAGGGATAAAGGAGCCGAAGTGGACATTTGGGGCTTCTTCAGATGTACGGTTACAAAATGCACAGAAACAATTACTTTGTGTTGCTATATTACTGTACATCTCATTGGTACGGAAGAGAAGGGAAGTTTACAAAATTACAATTGACATCTCTAATTACTTAACATATTATTATAATTTTTTTAAAACTTTTATGGAAACAAGCTGGTCGTCGGCTGGTCATTTACTACTGCTTACTTCTCCATTTTGTGGTCTCAGGTCTTAACATGCTAGAACCCACCCTTGAAAGTACCTGGTACTTTCAAATTAAAAGAAAACTTACTACGTAAATTAATTCTAATAATTAGTGCTTCTGACTTGCTTGACAATACCACCAAGAAGGAATTTACAGAAACAGTTATGTTATAAAAACAGAATACAAGCTATCCAACTTATTTATTTACGTTAACACATATTCATAAGTGCGGGTTAACTTAAAAAATAAGCTATATTAAAATAAACTAAATCTAATTAAAACTTAAACAGTATTTTTAATCATCTTGTTCTATTGGTAATGCGCAAACACGGTTTACCGCACGCGTCGTGGTACCGTTGTTTACCTTAATGTCACTACACGAACTGTTCCGTGCATTCCCGGAAGCAGCTTTATGACTCTGCCTAATTGCCAATTCATGGAAGGAGCACTGTCATTTTTAATAAGCACCAATGTTCCGATCTTCAACAAATTGACACAATTTTGTTTCCATTTTACTCTGGTTTGTAATTCTGATAAATATTCTTTGTGCCATCGTTGCCAATAATGTTGGCATATTGCTTGCAGATGCTGCCATTTATTTAAACGATTTTCTGGAACGTCTGTCAAATCTTCTTCAGGTAGGCAGGTAAGCGGTCGACCAATTAAAAAATGTTCGGGTGTTAACGCCGATATATCGTCCGGATCCTCAGTAAGAGGAGATAGCGGTCGTGAAATTAATATACTTTCAATTTGGTCAAAATGGTGGCAAATTGCCCGAAAGATAAACGAAATTCACCTAAAACACGTTTTAGATGTATCTTTGTACTTTTAATCTCGGCTTCCCAGATACCACCGAAGCTAGGCGATGAAGCTGGTATAAAATGCCATTTAATAAAATCGCGTGACAGATGGTTAGAAATGCTTTCTGAATTTTTGTCAAAAAATCATACATTTTTGTAAGTTCAGTATTAGCTCCTTTATAATTGGAACCATTATCTGAATAGATATTTGCCGGTATACCACGACGAGCAACAAATCTTTTAAATGCAGCTAAAAATGCCTCTGTAGTCACTTCACTTACTAATTCAATGTGTATGGCTTTAGTGCTCATACACACAAAAATACAAATATAGGCCTTAATAATTTTTGCACCTCGAGTTTGACGATCCTTAAGTAAAAACGGCCCTCCAAGTCTGTACCTACATTAAGAAAAACTGAATGAGAAGTAACACGCACCTCCGGAAGGTCACCCATTAAATAATTAGAGCTTTTAGGAGATGCACGAAAACACTTTATACAACTTCGAAGTACCTTTTTCCAGGCATTTCTACCAGATATAGGCCAATACTTTTGTCGAATTGAATATAATAAAGTTTGAATGCCACAATGAAGCAAACGTTCATGTTTCTGTTTTAAAAGTAAACTTGTCAATATATGATCACTTGGTAAAATTATGGGATGCTTTTGTTCAAAAGATTGGTTTGAATTTTTAATTCTTCCTCCTACGCGCAAAATATTATTTTGTAAAAATGGATTAAGGAATAAAATTTTACTACATTTATTTAGCTCTTTATTATTTAATAAATGGTTATACTCTCGAGAAAAACACTCAATCTGAACGTTATAAAGTATTAAATTTAAGGAATTATTAAGCTCTTTAGGAAATAAAGGTTCAAATTTTTTATTGCATTTATTTTTAATATTCGACAAAAACCGCAAAACATATGCTAAAACTCTAATCGATGTTCTTAGTGATTAAAATTTATTTAGTAAGCTAATAATTTCGTTATTACAAACTAATGCAGAACACGACACACTTTTTTGTTCAGGAATTTCTGAAATTTTAAAATCACGTTCGGTAAGTTTCCAGTATTCAGAATCTACTGAAAACCACTTAGGGCCGTACCACCACAAGTCTGACCCAATTAACAATTCAATAAGTACACCTCTGGATAATAAATCAGTAGGATTTTCATTAGATTTAACATGATACCTGTTTTTAAAATCTGTAAGTGATCTAATTTCACTGACCCGATTTGCAACAAATGTTTTCCATTTACTTAATTCATCTCTTATTCAGCACAAAGTTATTAAAGAGTCAGTCCAATAATATATTTTATTAAAATTTATTTCTTAAGAGTCGATTACTCTTTTACTTAAGTTTGCAAGTAAAAGCGCGACACATAATTCAAGTCGAGGTAGACTTATTTGTTTTAAAGGAGCAACTTGCGATTTTGCGCATAAAATATTTGAACCATATTTACCCGAAGATGTCAAAAACGTACAAATAAACACGCTCCATATGCCTTAATTGACGCATCCCAAAAATCGTGCATTTCTATATTTATATAATATATTCGGAAATCATTGCACATCTTGGTATTTTTAGTTTTTTAATATTATTTAAATTAGAATAAAATAAATTCCAAGTATTTGACAAGTCTGCCGGAATTGCATCATCCCAACCTATTTTTAATTTCCAAAGATCTTGAATAATAAGTTTACCTATAATAATAACTGGACCGAATAAACCTAAAGAGTCAAAAATTTGACAAATCGTAGATAAAATTGAGTGTTTTGAATAGTTACGAATATCATAAGTATTAATTTTGTATTATATGTGATCACTGGCAGCATCCCAATATACCCCTAGTACTTTATATAGTTGTTCATTTACCCCTATATTAAGTATGCTCGCATATAATTCTTTATTGATCTGAAATTCATTTAATATATCTTTATTATTGCATAAAAATTTTCTAAGTTCAAAACCATACCTATTTAAAAGATTAACTAAGTCTTTCTGTATTTGTAAAAGTTCCCCTAAAGAATTAGCACCTGTCAAAACATCATCCATGTAAAAATCTCTTTTAATAATTTTTCTAGTGAAAGAAAAATTTACTTTCATTTTCATTTGCAATTTGAAAAAGACACCTGACCGCCAGATATGGCGCTGATGCCGTACCATAAGTTACGGTATTTAACTGGTAAACATTAATATCTTTTCTTAAACTAAGACTACTAAGATCTGTCTATACATTTTTGAAATATCGCCTGTTAAAATATATTTATATATTCTAAATCTAGCCAAAATTGAAAAAATATCTTGTTGCAATAAAGGGCCGATAAATTGAACATCGTTAAGCGATACTCCGGCTGTAGTCTTAGCCGATGCATCGAATACCACCCGGCGCTTCGTGGTAATACTGTGTTTTATAACCGCGTGATGCGGAAGGTAATATCCCTCATTTTTATTATCTTTAATTTTAGACATATGGCCTAAAGATTCATATTCAGACATAAATTGTTCATATTGATCTTTGAGATCTGAATTTTTATTTAATTTTTTTTCAAGTAAATTAAACCGATTTAATGCCATATTTCGAGAATCACCCAGTATATTTAAATTATTTTAAAATGGAACCCTTATACCTATACCTGCCCGTTTCATCTTTCGTAACAGTGTCTTTAAAATAACGTTCGCAATATTTTTCGGAATCAGTCATATTTCCTGTTTTATTATTTACTTCTTCAATTTCCCAAAATTTAACAATTTTATTATCAAGAGAATTATCAACGTGTAAAATATTTAAACAGCTAACTGAGCGTTTATTGGATGTCACAAAATTTAAATTACCTGCTATGACATACCCAAGTGTTGTTTCTCGTAATATTGGTAAATTTGGACCAAGTCTTACCTGATTTGCGCCAACTACAGACCAGAATATATCAGACCCAAGCAGAATATCAATTTCTCCTGAAACATTAAAATTTGGATCTGCTAATACTAAATTTAAAGGCAGTTTAAGATTTTCTTTAATTAAAAGACATAAGTGGTAATTTTTCAGTTATAGATGATAGAACTAAACAGGTAATTGTACTTTTAAAGTTAGTAACACACGATTTTACAGTAACATTTATTTGTGATTTAATATTAATTAAGCTTTGACCTACACCTTTTATTGTGTAATTTATTTTACATTGTTTTAAATTTAATTCATTACAAATATTTTGTGATATAAAATTACTTTGCGAGCCACTGTCCAACAAGGCACGAGCAGTTACAGTCTTTTTTCCATTTGTTAACTGAATCATCGCTGTTGAAAGGAAAATTTGGAAAACTCTGTGGATTTTACCGATGCCCCTAAAACATTTTCAGAAAGACTGGAACCGGTAACACCACAAGCACCAACAGCATGCGAATTCAAAGAATGTTGGACGGAAATATTACCTGCCGACGATAACTGACTGTTCTCATCTGGTTGCGACAGACTGTTTGCATCACTTGGTATTCCTGGGTTTTACTTTGAACTGTACTATTATTATTGGTATAAAAATTTAAATGTAATAATACATTATGTGGTTTATTGCATTTAGTACATTTATTTGTTGACATTTCCAAGACGGATGTGAATCAATCAAGCAATTTAGGCACAACTTTCGTTGTTTAATAGCAGAAATACGATCTCTTATGGATAACCCAAGAAAAGATTTACATTTAAAAATACCATGTGACTCATTGCAGTAATAACACTTATACTTACCATCTGATTTATTATATTCGGTAGCAGAATAACTGTCACTAAATAATTTATTTTTATTAAACGGTTTTTATACTTACCGTAATCTTTATTGTGACCAGCTACTTCTAACTTCTCGAGAACATCGCACTTTAACTTAAGAAAATTATTTACATCAGTCATTGTAGGTAACTCGCCAGCATATTTAAAACTTTCCCAGTCACGACATGTAGTAATATCGAACTTACCACATAAAATATAAATAATTAATCTATCCCATGATTTTGTGTCTTCGCCGAGAGAATTTAGGGCCCGTAAATGTTTTGTTACCGAATCATACAAGTTTCTGAGATCATTATAGGACTCTTTGATTAAAGCAGGGTGTTCAAATATAGAACGGATATGATTATAAATAATTAGATTTTTATTTTCAAATCTATCTACAAGAAACTGCCACGCAACATTGTAGTTCGAAGCAGAAACCTCAATTGATTTAATAATTTCTAAAACGTCTTTATTTAATGAAGACCTTAAATAATTAAACTTCTGAATCGCATTAAGTGAATCGTTACCATCCACCAAGGCTATAAAAGAATCTTTAAACTCTAGCCAACTTTCATACCGGCCATTAAACACTGGTAGCCTTATTGGAGGCAACATCACTAACGATTGCAAATTACTTGAGGCTATATTTTGCCCTTGAAAAAGTGAACTGACTACAGACGAATTATCAGCAACAGATTGATTAAACTTCTGTATTAAAGCAGTTATATCACCAATTAACCTAAAATAAATATTTTTAAAAGCATTTCTCTCACGTCAGGCAGAGACTCAGGATAATTAAGAGACCTTTCCTGATCTATTTGTAACTGAAGGTCATCAAACTCTTTCCAAATTGGTTCAAGTTTGTCCAATCTAATCTGTAATTGCTGAACTATTTCATGATTTAGTTCATTTTTATTGACAGAATTCAAATAATTTTTATTTCGAGTAAGTTTACTTTTTAAAATGCTTCCTTTTAATTTTAAAGAGGCAAATTAAAAAATATATTAAATTTTAATTATTTCTAAAATTATTTGGCACGAACTAACTGTCACTGTCTAAAACGAATATACTGTCACTGTCTCGTCAAAATAAAGGAAAATTGGTGAAACACGAAGTCTGTATTTTAATTTTCGTATTATACCGCCTACCTGAGCGTTTGTACCCTTTCTTTAACTTAAATAAAGGCTCTGCTACCAATTCCAAATAGTTATTTTGGCTCCAATAAAAACCTTTTACCTGACTCTATTTTTTCCGGTTTTACTGCTGAATTTCTTCAATATTTTTCTTAAAAACTTCTCCAATTTTACCAATTCAATATCCGGTTCGAAGGACCAATGTTATGGTTGGTATTAAAAAGTGGACTGTATATTTTTATTTTAAATGTTGAATTTATTTTTTATTACAAAAATACAATTGACATCTCTAATTACTTGACATATTATTATATTTTTTTTTAACTTTTATGGAAACAAGCTGGTCGTCGGCTGGTCATATTTTTTACAGCTTACTTCTCCATTTTGTGGATTCAGGTCTTAACAGTTTTGTTTCAAGGGAGTTGTAATGGCCCATAAACTTTTTCCATTTTGGTGCAATGTTACCCCCTATGGTGCATGTAACCTTATTTTACGGTACTATTTTTTCCTTAAAAATATTCATTCCGAAATATTTATGGATAACACTGTCTACACTTGTATGTCAAAAAATATCTTTTAATATATAAAAGAAGTCTTTCGTTTTTCGTTAGGGAGATATTGACCTTCAAATTAAGAATAAAAAAATATTTATTTTAACTATAACTTTTGAACTGTTGCCACAGTACAAATGATATTTAGGCAACCAAATAACCTTATAATAATGCTTCTTTTTATAGGTAAACGACTGTTCAGTAAGTCGAGATTATACAAGGTGAGGTAATTTTTTTTTGTAGGTATTTTTAAAAAACGTAACAAATTTAATATTTTGGTTTGACCGTTTGATTCCTTTATCTTTTTTCTACAAAAAGGTTGGTATACCGTATTTGAATCGATATTTGGATGGTTTAATAAAAGAAACGTCTCGCCCTATATATATATATATATATATATATATATATATATATATATATATATATATTTATATATTTATATATATATATATATATATATATATATATATATATATATATCTTTATACCTCTCCACAACCAGCTGTTTGGAGGGGGGGTTAAGAAGCTTCCCAGTTTAATATGTATAAATGCCGAAAAGCACTAATCTGTATTTAGATGCTCTTTGATTAAGGCTGAGCCTTTTTTTTTGCTCTTCCAAAATTTAGGAACTGATCAAATAAACTGTATCAATGAATTGACCAATTTATTTTTATTAATCGTTCTCCATTAGAGAAACATTTCAAAGGGGTAGGAACCCTTTTTTGAAGAAGCATCTTATTTCATTTGTCTGATTTTTTTTTAGAATGTGATCCTTTATTTTTTAGACTGCTTGACATCTTAAAGGGGGGTAAGCCTCCTCCCCTGGTACACGACCCTGATAAGCTCAACTAAATTACCCTAAAAAAAACTCTAAAAAGACTCTTAAAAGTTGGTCCCCATTATTAAACCAAATGCTTCAATCACAGATGTACTTAATTTTAATAATGCCAGAAATGTATCGAATTAAAAAAAAAAAATCTAAGATTTTTAAACCAAGAAGAAGCGAGCTAGCAGGTCCTTTAGATATGCATTTGGCCTCTTTGGCCATTTATTTATTTTCCTGATATAAAGAACATGTGACAATCATAGTTTATCTATCAAAGGAAACATATCATTACGAAAATTAATTAAAGGTAGCGTCCAAATAATAAGTAATAAATAGTAAGCAGTTAAAATTCCTTTGAAATTAATATAAAATTCTAGATTAAGTATAATTTCTTATTAAGCTCTTGGACGAGTCCTCTCTAAGTGAAACCTATAAACTACAAACATTTCTTAAACTTTCACTTATGGATTGTGGAGGGGAGGATAACTATCTTTTATGGCGGACAAGTTGAAAAAGTGGCAATCGGAATGTAGCAAATTGGGATGGCGCCACAGCTAGCAAGTGGAGAGATTTTGGTATTTCTTTCCTTTTTTATTTTGTATCTATCTGTCCTTTTTCACTTTTGTATCTCACTCCTAATAATTCATGCTCATTGGTTAAATTCACCTCTGGCTACTGTGGCGCCACCTGAAGTTACATTTGCGACGGACACTTTTAAAACATTCAGATGGTTATCCTCCTCCACCATCCATACTTTCGCCTTACCTTGCCGGATCCACGTGAATTGACGGAAATCAGCGCCCCTAGCGCGTGTTCTCTGTACTCTTTGTCAAGTGATCGTGCTGGCTGATATCCATCAGAAATTGTCCAGCGCGTCAGATTAAGATGGGGTAAATTAATTGTATATTAGTGGATATTCCACTAATCTGACAATTTAAGAGTGACGTAAAAGAAACAGAGGGCTACAAAGAAAGCATTAACATTTTTGAGCGTGGCTTTTTTATTTAAAAAAATAATTCAAAGATAACAAAAAATATATAATCCAATACGACCCGAGCTTTTACCACAAGCCGAAATAACAATTGTATTTTTTTGACATATTAAAAGTCTATAGCCACTTCTCCCACCAATGAAAAGGTATACATTATATAACATTTTTTCTTCTTATCATCTAAGCTTTGCAACCCAATAGGTCTCTATGACGATCAAGTAAATCCCCATTTAGCATCATGGACTCCTCTACTATTATTTTGGCTTACTTTATTACCCTTATCATTTTTGACCTCACCTCTCGGGACATCCTGTATATTTCTTAAATTGAAACATAATTTTGTTTATGTGATATATGGTAATTTGTGAAATACGAAAACTAGAACTATTACCAGCTTCGAGAACTCAGACACAAAATTAAGAAAAAAATGTATTAATTTATTAATTAAACATTTACCAATAAACATTCATACTCTTCCTAAAAGCGTTGTGTAAACACTATAGGCGATTTCGGCCAGTTTTCGTACTCCGACTTTGGTAGGTAACAATTGGTATGTTTTACGTCACAACCGTTACGTCAGTGTATGGTAGCATCCGAATTCGTTTGGTACATTTTTGGTAGGTAAATAGAAGAAGAACCTACCTAACGGTTTATTGGTTTTTATAAAATTGTTTATTTAACAGCAATATTTAAATTAAAATATTTGCAACTATTAATATTATGTTTTATTATTAAAGAAATAAAATTTAGAGTAAGACCAACAGCTTTAGAAAAGGATGAGAGCATACCACACCGATCTACCGACCCACAAGCCACGGTATAGCATTTGACAAACCAAACAGGGTACCAAAGTTGGCGTGATGTCACTATTTTGACACCCGAAATTGGTTGGTAGGCATTTAACCAACCAAACTGGGGTACCAATACGGGCCGAAATCGTCTTATGTATTAATTATACCGGATGATAATAAAATAGCTTTACAGTATTTTATTTCCTACAGCTCAAATGTATACCTTTTAAATTTTAGGGTGATATACACTGTTTCGAAATACCAATTTTGGATATAATTACACCTGAGTATTACTTTCGGTTTAACAGAAAGTGATATAAACTTTCATATTTTAAATGGGACACCCTGTATATTTTTAGGATTTAAATTCTACAAGTCATTTCTGATATAAAACCTTAAATATATTCATAACCTAAAATTTTTGGTTTTGGAGAAAATGGCGTTTGAAAATGTCCAAAAGATAGTGTGATGTGCAGTTTTATGGGAAAACAAATGAACATTACGCAAATTTAAAATGCATAAAATAGTTCTTTTATAAGGCGCTACCTTTAGAGATCCTTATAATACTACTTCCTGTTTAACCGTAAGTAAGTAAGTAAAAGTATGATAAGCCTGGTTATTTTATTGGAACACCCTATATATTTTTAAATTTAAATTCTATAAGCTATTCTTAATATAAAACCTATGATATACCCATAACCTATCTCTTTTAATTTTAGAAAAAACGGAGTTTGAAAAAATTCAGACGGCGACACAATATCCATGAAACTGTTTACTGTGAGGTCGTTCGGACCTTTTCAAACTTCGTTTTCTCTTAAACTAAAAAAGATAGGGTATGGGTATATTGTAGGTTTTATATCAGGAATAACTTATGGAATTTAAATCCTAAAAATATATAGGATGTATAAAAATTACTAGGGTTATCATACTTAGAAATTCAATTTTTACAGCACTTCCGTTTATACAGAAAGTAGTATTACAATGGTCTCTAAAGGTAGAGTCTTTTAAAAGAACTATTTAAATCATTTTAAATTTTTGTGATGTTTATTTGTTTTCCCATAAAACTGCATATTGTACTATCGTTTAGACATTTTCAAATGCCATTTTCCTTGAAACCAAAAAAGTTAGAATATGGATATATTTATAGTTTTGTATTAGGAGTGACTTGTCAAATTCAAATCTTAAAAAATGATACAGGGTATTCCATTTAAAAAATCAAAGTTTATATCACTATCTTCAGCATCCGGTGGTACCATATAACGTCCCTAAATTTAAAAAACTATACGGTTTCGGTGAAAAAATTAATTGGTGGACAGTAATGTAAATGTCACTCGGTAGAAATAACTCGTAGAATTTAAATCTTAAAAAATATACCGGGTGCCCACAAGATTACTAGCAAGCCTGTCATGTTCGTGGGAAGTGTTACACGATTTTGAAATTTTGGTCGGATACAGGGTGTTTCGGGAGGAAAGGGAAATATTTTGGGAATATGTTTAGAAGGCCAAAATAGGAGAATTTAACCCATATGTGTTAATCCGATTCCTAACCGTCTCTGAAATAATCGGTTCTAAAGTTATTTTTTATAAAGTTTTGAAGTAATTAGGAAGTGTTGTATTTCTCCAGTTTGTAGGTATTTTATTAGTTGTCAATGCCTAATTTAATTGACTGATAGTTTTGACAAGCTTGGTTGTTAGTTTGATTGATTCTGGGCGTTTTGAACCGAAAAGAGAAAGGTTCCATAAGTAATGCCTCACACATTCAATCAGGGGAGTATGCTGCAGCTTGTATTAAAGTTGGTGGGAGTGTTTTCAAAAACTAACCAGAACTAGTGGAATTTTCCTGTTTTAGTAGAATAGTTTATGTTGATTTTAAATTAAAAAATAATTACAAAAACTTTAGAAATAATTATTTCAGAGACGGTTAAGAATCGGAATAAAACATATAAGTTAATTTCTCATATTTTGACCTTCTGAACGTGTTCCCAAAATATTTCCCTTTCCTCCCGAAACACCCTGTATATGGTTAAACAGGAAGCAGATTTTTGTTGTTTTGAATTTTATGTAGCACATTGGGTTTAATCAAAAATTCTCCGAATTATGCTATTTTTAACGGAACATCCTATATGTTTTGCTAAAAATCAATTCTACAGGTAATATGTTAGAAAATACATGTACCACAAGTTGAGGGTTGCCATAAATTCTATAACCAATGTCGGGACTCCGTAAGTTTAAGTTTAACGGGGGTGGAGTGCACTATATTATTATTTTTTTATTTTTGATCTTTTTGACATCCCACGAAGGCATATGCCTGAACACCAGAGTACCGTGGGTGTCGGGGTATTAGATGTTTAACCCATCGTTCCCCCTGTTCCGTCAACGTTGTCCAAGCACTGAAACATGCAGTTATGCATTTCACAGCACCTTTTAGACAATGCGGTAGTACCACCACGGTCGTTATTTTTAAATAACTACTACCTAAGTATGTCTCCCTCGCTGAGTATCAAACCGGCGACCTCTGGCTTCGAAGATCAAAGCTCTGTCCACTGCGCCACGTTTTTTAATATATGTGATTAATATATTTATAAAATTCAGCAGCATTTAAAAATTATACTTTAGGTTATACTTTGTTTGTTGGTTCTGACTTGCCACTTGACGAAAAATTCCCTTTGAAATAATATTATGTAAAATAGGTATTTACGTATTTTCATAAATTCTAGTAAAGGGGTTCATACAAAGTTAAATATTTTCTTTTATATCGTAAATCGGGGCTTTTTACTATAAAATCGGGACGTCGCGTAAGGATATAGGATCTAATACCGCTGACAGTCTCGATATATCAGGTCGAATGGTAAACCTATCCTAATTAGTTTTTTGAAAAATGGTTTTCAAAAATGTCATGTTAACTAAAATTTGTATCGATTTGTTCAAACACAAATGATGTTAGAAAAGGCGTTTTTACACATGATTAATAAACCCTATATCCTATTTATGTAAAAAACAATTTTTGGTTTTACCGGAAGTACCACAGAAATTGACTTTCGGTAGTAAAGAACTTTAATAATTCCAATGAAAACCACTATCTTAAGATTTAAACTTACTTTTTTATAGGCAGTAATAAGAACAGCATTTTTTAAATAACCTGTTACAGCCCGTTCACACGGTACGGTTTCGGGCATTTCATGGATTTGATAAAACTATAGAATTCTGTAACGGCGGCGGCGCATTATTTTAAAGCTGCATATTCACACCATGCGATTACTTTTCGACGCGGGAGAACGACCGTTTTGTTCAAACTTGCATTCGGTTCTCGCCACTAGAAACCGTATGCAGCAGTTCGGGGAAAAAACGAATTGGTTGTCAGTGGCATGTACATATATAGTGACAATTTCACGTTCAGACGTGATTCGGTTGTTTTGCCGAATGTTAGTTTATATTTTTGTAATTTTATTTGCAATGGAGAAAATAAATACGTAGTTGTTGATACATTTGGTGGTTGCAAGACCCGCTTTATGGACAATGGCGTAGCTTTTATGGGTCTAGGTGGGGCAGTGCCCCGGGAACTCCAAGCTCAAAGGGAGGAGTCTTTGAGTTGGAAAAGGCCCTCAGGCTTAGTACTGAAATACTGAAAACAAATGCCTTGAAAAATAAAGGAAAAACCTTTTTATTACATGACGACCTTTTTTTGTTATTCATAATTTTTGGGGCCCTACTCTAGTTTTTGCCTCAGGGCCCCTGCTGACCTAGCTACGCCACTGTTATTGGAATAAGATACTTGACTTATATAAAGACGAAAATATAAAATTGTTATCTTAAAGGAAGGTATTTTTCTATTTAACGAGAATTTAGAACATATGGAACAAAAAAGCAGACTTTTGGTATAGGATACTCCCAATATCTCCCATTGGCTCGTGTCTTTAACGACGTCTACGATGCCAATATACAACCGAACAAAGATATAATTTAGATCCCTTATACCCAAGTTAAAAACAACTGTCCAGAAGTAAATTCACCGCGTTCGCATTTAAACAGATTATACCACATCGTGTGAACACAGCACTCGATTCGGTTAAAATATCGTTTTGATTAAATTCCCGTACCTTACTGTGTGTGTAAACGAGCTATTAGTCAATAACTTTGCCACGAACTTCTTCAAAGATGTGTCAGAAAAAATTGTTTATAGGTGTTGCTGTATTTTAAATTTTAAGTAAAAAATGATTTTTATAGGATGTGTTGCTAAATATCAATAATTTAATAAATTTTTAAAAAACCAAAATAATTTATTTTTTAGTCTATTGTTCATTGATTTTAAATAAACAAATTTTCGACTGTTTATCAAGAATACTTACTTTTGTTAAGTATAAATTAATCTTCCACGATTAATAAGAAATTAATTTTTATTTAAAAGTACTTAGCTTTTCATTTAAAAAATGTTAAAATTTATTTTTTCAAAACTGTTTTGGGATTAATTGTCAAAAAAATAATAATAATAATTTTAATGATAAAGTCGAAAAGGAGGGTCTCCTTGATATGATTTTCATGAGGTAGTTATAACCATTTAAAATCTACCAAAAAATGTCTAGTTGCAGTTAAATTTCTACACTCGTTTTGTTACTAAAACGCTTAAATAAAGAAGCTTTAAAGGCTTGAAGTAAAACACACAAATATATAAAAAAATTATTTTATATTGAAATAAATAAAAATAGGTTTAAAATGCTTTTACAATGTTATAAGTATCGACATAAAATTGGTGTAGTTATTATTTATATGAATATTTCTAAAATTTAACAACAAAAATTGTAAAAATTATATTTTACAAAAATGAGGCGGGTAAAGTGAAAACTTTAATTAGGGTTTTTGTTATTGCCAATAGTTCTTATGGCGCTTACATAATAAAAAAGTGTGATATTGGTACAACCCCAAAACCTACAGTATTTGATAAAGTTTACTTTAATATTAAATTAGGCGTTTAGGGCAAAACATTAAGGTTAAATCGTTTAATAAATTATATTTGCTTAAAACAAGTTATTTTTCCAAAGTTTATATTTCCACTGTGCCCCCTTTTAAATTTGGTAGTATTCCAAGCAATTGTGAAATGCTGATACAGCAAAATAATAGTGATTGAATTTAAGTTACTACATCTTTATTATTAAAAAAATAGATGATGATCACTTGACCACGTGAAAATTCAATTTTCACGTGGTTTATTGATCAGGTCCCAAAATAATACAAGTTATAGTCCCTGGCCCGTAATATGATAAGAACACTTTACAACCTTTTAAGGGGGCGCTTTAACCCAGCCTATCCATGTCAAATGTTTCGGATGTCGGACTCGATGAACGCGTCACCTTTTTGTCAAAAAAGTTTACCACAATGCAATTTTAAAACATTGTGCTGTGGCTGTGGGTTACAGACACGAAACTCGCCTAGTCCGATACCCGAAACATGTATTTGAGTCTTATAGTTTCATGACTGTAACCCTTACCATTTTTTGCAAAATGTTTAAAACATTGTGGTAAACTTGTCCGACAAAAATGTGACGCGTTCGTCCAGTCCGGCATTCGAAACATTTAACATTGACAAGCTGGGTTAAGGTCCCGCTTCCATATATGGCGGTATGAATATTCGTAGTGAATTCGGAAAAAGAATGGGAGGTTTTAAAAGTTCTTCGACTCGACATCCCTGGGAAAGTCTAAGGTCATCTCTGCTCTGGAATTATCCAGTTGCCTCCTCAAGTGGGACTTATAAACCACCATAGGCCAGCCTTTTGACATATCCTTAAAAATTCCTTTAGGAACCGTTATAGTCTGTCATTTTTCTTTCCAACAGGTTTGCCAGAATATTCCCTTTAATAAAGATTGTTAGGTAATCCAATATTTTCTTTCTACAGACATTCTAAGGTGATCCAATATTGGATACCCCACTAATTAACACTATAAACAGCAATTTTAAGGTCACCCACAAACTGTATAATAAAAAATTAAAGTTTTAATCTAAACAAGTCATGACATCAAACTGTCCATTAATGTTACTTTTACGATCTAGTCCAGGGTAACCATAAAATGCTTTGTTTGTGGCAAATTCTTCTCTTCTAGCTGGACAAAATGGTTTAAAGCAAATATTGGGTTTCTTTTTAAAAACTTTGTTTGGTAATCGGAATATTGGACAAATGCGTTTGGTTATAAACATTATAAACATATTAATTAGAAAAAAATTACGTTTCTAACATATTTAAAAGTAAGTCTCGTCAAATAAATAAAATTCCTCTATTATTTTTGTTACAAATATTAGCCTATTTATTTAAAAAATAAATTAGTTTTTTAAGATATCCTAAATATTCTATACAAAAACTTTTTTTTACCATAAATATTTAAATAAAAACAGGAAATCTTTGTTTTTCAAAAAAAAAAGATATAATAGTAAATCTTACAGTTTACATCGGTATTACAGCTGGACAGCAAAGTTTAATACGGTAACATTTTGTAAAATATTTATTTTTTGTTAATAGATAATTAAAAGTAGTCATTTCTAAAATATATTGGTTTATACAGAGTAACTACATATGAGCGTACCCAAGGAAGGCAATTAGGAGGCGGGCAGCTGCCCCCTAGTTGAGTGTCGGCAGTATGGTCTATATGTATGTAGATACACAGAAAAAATTTCATATTTTTTGTATGTGGTAGATATAATATTCATATCTATATTAAACATCTATATTAAACTTTCTGGGAATATTTATGAGTCTTAAAATTTCTAATAATTTTTCTCTTACCCAGTTTACTCCACAGATTTATTTTATTCGAAGTAAATGTTTAAGCTATTTTTTTGCCTGTCCCTCTCTCCTAAACAACATCCTTGCTATGCTCTTGTAACTACAGGGTAACCCAAAAACTTGACAGAACAAATAAAACAGTTTGTTTTATTAGTTACACCTGTGTATTATTATGTATTTAAATAAAAAACAACCCAGACGGTAAAAGTGGCGTTTAAACGCCTTGTATGTATGACTTTAACTCAGGTATTAGTGTACTGCCATTCAGCCAATAACTTTTTTTCTAGAAATCTCCTTGGTTCTATTCCAAACGGACCATTTAATCAAAAGTTTATACCCAAGCTTTACGATCTTATTTATTATCGAACCTTTAAGTACCTTTAACATGTTCCTCTATATCCACTTGGTCAAAGTAATTTAGAATATATGTAAACAGTCTCATATTTTTATTTTCTTTATTTAATTCGTCTACCCATACTTCAAAAAGACTTCTTCGTGGTATAGAACAAGAAACCAAAAAAAACATAGAAGGCAAAGGGGCAGGTTGGGGCAGAAAAATTTTATTTATAGGAGTAAAGAAATGTTTATTTATTTTTGCTATACAAAAAATTTCGCGGGACTTGGCGGGACTCAAAATGTCTGCCTGTAAGAAGAAAATAGTGTAAAAGAAATTTAAATTTGTTTTACTACTACTATATTTAGTTATAAAACCGGCCTAGAATAAGAAAGAAAAAAACAATTACTAGAAATATTTAGCACATACTTGTATATCTTATTTCCATTATAAACATATTTAATATTTATTATAGACACATCTCTGAAACTTACTTTAAATACACATATTTCAACAGTAAAAATATATGATTTAAAACATTTCTCAACATACTTACTTTGAAGTCCACAAAAAATATATACCTTTTTATTATTAGCAAAAAATCTTAAATTTAAATCGGGGTTTAAAGCACTATTTAATGATACCAATATCAAAGAAATCAAAAAATATTATATTTTCATAAATGTCCACCTAAATATTAAAATTTGCCATAGATTCTTAAATAATTAATTGTTTTCGTACTTTTACATACAGGGTGATTTTTAACCTATACTGGTAAAGTTGGAAAATTATTGCTAAGTATAAACAATAATACCAAATAATTTTAAAAAGGTAATAAAATACTTGTACTTTAAAAGCTAAGCAATAATTTAAAATAATTTAAAACATTAAATAATAATAAGTAATAAAAAATGAGGTAAAATATGTTTTGTTAGAGAATAAATAGCAAGTAATTGTTTATTTTTAAAGTTTTTGCCTTATGCTCACACTCTTTACTTATAATATCATGTATAAAGTTTTGTGTTATATCAATACATAATTACACTTTTTAAATTATTTTAATAAAATTATATTATATTTATTAAAAAAATGTTGGGCTTTCCAAAGTAATTTGTAACTTGTTGCTAACAACGCTATTATAGCATTTTGAGGAGCAAAAATATAAAAACCGAAAAATCAACTTTTGATGATTTTTGAGTTGTACATGAATTGTTATAAATTTTGGCATTTTTGCTCTTTTAAACAAAGAATTTTAATTTTTATTACATTCATTAAATTACTATTAAAATCAGCTTAAAGGCATCTTATTCACGCAAAAACCAATAAATCCTAAACAAGGGTATGTTAGAGGCTCATTCCTAGTAATAATTTCATAAAAAATTTTGGGTCACCGGTGATATTTTGGATTTAGTGCGGCCTAATGTAACGTTACTGGACTAAAAAACATATTTTTAAAAATATAATTGGGTTTTGAAGTTTGCTGACCTGCATAGTGTCTACAGGGTGGATTAAATCATACCCTAGAAAAAGTGTGCCACAACAAGTATTTTTAAAATAATATAAACCGCAAAATAAATGCGAAAACATGTTTAGGTTTGTTTTTTTGCACATTTGACCTTTTTTAAAAGGTCTTGATAGTTAAGGTTTTAACAGCCGTCCTACAGTATGTGCCAAGGTAAATTTATAGTGATTGTTACGGCTAAAACATTACAAACATATTGATATCTCTTTTCTTCGTAATTAATAAATTAGGGCAACTACAAGGTGATTTAAAAATAAACTTGTTGACATAAGTATACTGGGCATTCATAATAAAATAAAAATAAAAATAAATTAAAAATCGCCTTTTCCACAAAAATTACATAAAAATATAAATTTATTATGAAACTTACGAAACAAGTTTTATGTCAGATTTACTTTTAAATAAATCGAACCTCTGTCGGTAATATATCTTTAATATAAAAATATCCAGCACACAATAATAAAAAAAATATACACATTTAGGGAAAAATTTAAAAGTCACACTACTTAGATACCTATAAAGACTGGAGACTTATTGGTTTTCTTGCATCTTCTTGGGAATTACGCATGTGTCAATAATATTTAAATATCGCTTATTCAATATAATTCAATAAGTAAAAACCATACAGGGCGTTCTCTCATTACATGTTTCATATGCTTGGTTCATATTTAAAAAGAAAAAGATGGAATTTCGCCCTGTATAATAAATACGAAGAGACCCATAGAAAAATATTTTAGTGTCATCTTTAGATTCAATAACAACTAGTAACATTTTGCGAAAACCTAATAAGAGCCAAGATATCCTGCACTTGACATAACGACATCCGGACACCCTGTATATATATATTGATGATAACAATAATAGTGAACATGTCTTAGAAGTTAAATACAATAAAAATTTTAATATAATGCCAAAATTATTTTATATTACTGTACATGTAGATCTGGGATGATGTAAGAACATGTGCATATAGGTCGTCTGGTTCTTGAGATGTGCCAGACACAGAAATAATATGTTAAGTTTTTGGCTCGGCTCCGCTTAAAAACCATTATTTTTTAACTGTATAGGTTATAAAACTTTTTGGTTAACATATTATTGTTTCGTTATTTGGTTAAAGAAGGCAATTTTAAAAAATCTTATTTTTATTTTATTCTAAATATCCTGTACATATATGTCACTAACCCTATTTTTGAATCACGCTGTAGTTAAAACAATAATTGCGTGAAAAGGTATGTCAATATATTTTTAATGTTTTAGCTGTTACAATAGGTTTAAACAAATAGTTCGTTGTAGGTAACATATATTTTAATTTTAACTTGACACATTCAGTAGGGCTGTTTTAAAGACCTAAACTATTGAAACCTATTAAAAGGTCATCAAAATCACTCTTACTTAAAAATGTTGTTACATTTATTTTAAGGTGGAAACCATTTCAAATATTGGCACACTTTTTCTAGAGTATGACTTGGATATCCTGTAGACACTTTGCGGGTCGGCAAACTTCAAAACCTAATTCTTTCCTTTTTAAAATATGTTATTTTAAATTTTTTTCTAAATAAGCCAAATTTCAATTATCTATCTATATATTTATAAAATCTAGTTTATTACTATTACTACTGAGTAGTACGCAAGTAGTCTACTAGAAACCCTCTAAGGATGCCAACCACTTGGAGTAGCACGCAAAGTAGGAATAGCACTCCAACATACTACAATCTTTAAAAAAAGCGATAATTCTAATAATATTCCTTAAAAAAATAGTGTACTAAGTTTTTCTTTAGACAATTAGAAACCTATTCTACCACCTAAAAGCATTTGGGTTAGGTCATAATATTTTTAAAGATTCGATGAAATCGCTCTGTAGAACATTTTGTCGATTATATTTAAACCACTAAATGTGAATATATCGGTTTTTGCATTTTTGCTTCTTATTTATATTACAGTTTTTGTGCAAAAGGTTTAACATGTATACAAAGCTGTTTCGTCCGACATATCAAAAGGTGTTTTAATTTAATAATAATTGTCTAGTGAACATTTAAATAAAGAGATATTATATTACAAGAATAGTAGTTTCTATTTAAATTTTAATAACAAGTCGGCGATAGAACAAAGGCAGCAAAACAAAATATGCTGCAAGTTGTATTGTATGCATGATTTCTGGAGAAGTTCGCGTAGCTGTACTTGATGGAGCACTTACTGAAAAATAAAACACTATTAAAGAAGAAATTCAAAGAAAGAAATTTTCGTTTTCTAAAATTACTTTATGAAAGTTGCTTGTAAATAAGGATTATGTTAACAATTGTTCTTTAAAACTGCTGAATAATAAATCGTACTGCAAACAACTACAACTTAAACTATTATAAAGGTTAATAGAAAATAAATTGTCAACTGCATTTCTTAAGCATATTTTAGGAAACGTAGTAACAAATGCTTAACGACCGTCGGCGATTTTGCACAGTTATAGGAAGAAAATCGCCGAAAATGTAAATTATTTTGTTATTACCGACGGCCTTTATTTATTTTATCGGTAGATGCTGCTGTCCGGGTGTTTTGCTTCTAACAACTATTTAAAACCGCCGAATAATAGTTAAAGTAATCTTTACTTTTTTACTTAAATTGCTAGTAAAGGTCACCATAAGCAGCATTCATAAACTACGAACTATTTAATTCACTCGACGACACGGCTCCGATCAGTCCCCTCCGCTCTCGCTTTTCCTCCGACCACTTGCTCGCCAAAACCAAGACAGTGCTTGCTGGCACTGTTTGAAAGCCGCTTTTAAACGCGCCGCAAGAGGGTGAATTACCTATTTGTAGTTGATGAACGCTGCCATAAGTTCGCTAAGATCATTTATCATATCAAAAACCTGATTTTTAATAAAACAGTCACACATTACTTTTTTGTATTTTACGCACACTTTGTACAGTAAGGATATTAAAAGTCTCAGCCCCCCTTTCTCTTTATATTTTTAATATGACGTGTACAGTGTGTCTACGTTAGTTGGCGTCATATTGGAAACTTTTTTTATTAATTTAACGAGAAATATTTTTAGGTAATTTTTTTACGAGCTTTTAATAAAATGCACGATTAAAAATAAAATAAACTATTTTCTTTAAAACTCCTATAATCAAATATAACCTCATTACACAATTTATACAATATAAAAGCTTGTCGCAAAACTCAAGGTCTCGTATGTACGTCTAAAAATGTAAGTCTAAAAATTTAAAAAAATTTATGTCAAGTTATTTAATTTATCTGTTTATTTACATAGGTAAATCTCGCGACGAGCTTTTATATCATCTAAATTATGTAACGAGGTTATATTTTGATTGTAAAGTTTTAAAGAAGAAAAAAATTATAAAAGTTTTTTTACTTAAAAATATTTCTTCTATTTTTAGGGTAGGTATCGCTGGCCATGTTTCTTGGCCTTTTGAATGACGTCACCTTATTATTTGAGTTACTCTCGGCAAGCCCTTTCATTTGATACCCAGATTGTAGAGGTGCATTAAAAATAACTAGTCCGCCATTTTTAGAAGTCTACCATATTGGATTCGGAGTGACGTCATTTTATTTTTCGAGTTACTCTCAGCAAGCCCTTTCATTTGATATTCATATTGTGGGAGTGCATTAAAAATAACTCAAAAGTGTAATTTTTGCTTAAAAGTAAAGTATCTGTATTTTTGTTAATATCAAAAACTGTTTCAAAAAAATACCCAAATTCGACCCTCTCTGAAATATTGTTCTCATGTCTAGAGAATGGCGTCCCGCACAACCCTCAGCATTATTGATGCTAGTCAAAGAAGAGCTTCTTGTCTTATTAATTATCCTTTACTTACAAAAAGATTTCTTCCTCTTGACTATCGCCGGGCTGTAGGAGATCTATCGTTCTTTCATAGATACTTTTACGGCTTCTGATTCGACTGATTGTCCACTTACAGCTCTTAACAGAAAAACTCGTGGTGCCGCGTGTATGCATCCCTATAATATAGTCCAACTGAACAGGCCCCGAACTTCCCACTTTGTTTGTTCTTCAATCTCTAGAGTTGTTAGAATGTGGAATCTGCTACTAGCGGAGGTCTTTCCTTCTCCCCCAAGTCTTTAAGTTTTTAAGTCCCGTGTTAACAAACTTCCTCTTACCTACACCCACGGTACGATAGTGTTTAGGCTTTCAGCCTTCGTGGATGGTCCAAAGATAAAAAAGAAGAATATTAAAATATAGAATTACTAATCTCAGTGTGCAATAATGTTTATTTATAAAAAACCTTTTTTTTCTCGCTATAATCGAGAAAATTTAGGTTTGTACATTGTGCATTGTTTTGTTTTAATTTGTTAACAAAAAAGTTACAAAAGTTACTTTTTATTGTCTTTAGCTTTTAAATCTGTTGAACTAACGAACAAACCCCAATTTTTACCATTATTGCACAAAAACAAATGTAATTAAACAAAATTGCATATTTAGAAGTCTTTAATTCTAAACATATTTTCTTAATACCAATTTTCGATATTAGTTAAAATTAAAGTACTTTTAAGCAAAAATTACATTTTTGGCCAACCTCGTAGGTGACTGACACAATTTGATATAGATTTATTTAATCTTGTTGGATTTTTGGTTTTGGACTAAGCAGGAATTTTTGTAGAGAATAACTTTTGTTTTTGGAAAATTAATAAAAACATTTTCCATATGACGCAAACTTACGTAGACACACTGTATAAACGTAGTGTGTAACTGACTTATTTTTTAAATGATATGCCCCATATATTTTTATATCAATGGATAAAGATGTTACGGGTAATTAGGTGATATAGGGGTTGCTGGGTTCATTTTCTGCGGTTCTGATGCAATTGTTAAAAAACTGAATGATTTTTTAAAAATATTTGCTGCGCACTTATCCAGCGCTGGCCATTGTACGCAGATCCCATTTATAGTGGGATATCCTTTATAGTGTCGGTACTTTGTCCAGGTCGATGCTATGAGCCAACTGTAGCATTTGCCCAAGGTCCAGTCCCGCAAGGTTTAGTGATTCGGATTCAATTTTGTAGGTTTTAAATATGTCCTCTCGTGGACCCTCTAGACCTCTACATTCCATAATGACGTAAGAAGGGGTTTTACCCCTATATCCGTACCACCTACGGATGTTATCCTCTACCAGACCCAACCTGGCTAGGTGCTTTTTAAGTATACCAGTGTCCAGATAATAGGCCCGTAATAATCTTCAGCTAAGTTGTACTCATGTTTAGTAGTCTGGATGCAAGGTCCTAAGAGTTTGGACTACTGTTGAGTGACCTCCAAAGGCGAAGGCTCTTTCCATCCTTGGACTTTTACAAACACAAGTTGTAGTCATACTTCTATTTTTAGCTCAATCTGTATACCAGACAAGTTTTTAGAAGTGAGGATGTCCTTCATATGATCCATCCATTTATTTCTGTCTGGGATCTTTGTTTTATATTTTTTACAACTACTCAATGAGGCTATGAAAACCAAAAAGACTGACTGCCTACAAGGCCAAGCAGAAGGCATATAAGCGTCTGGTTTAAAAGTTGAAACAGGAATTATGGCCAGACTACTGTTGGGAAGTGGAGAATTTATCCCCAAATGCAAAATTTAGGAGAATACTTGCAGGAGGACCACATTTTAAAACTGGGAAATCCAAGACATCTTAAGGGGCAGTTTTGAAGAAACCCAAAGAAATAATGGATCACCCCATGAAGATACAGTTTACAGGATCCATAGGGTTGATTCTTTTAGAATAATAAGACCAAGCTGGGAAGTAGAGACATCGCTCCTAACTTCTTTGCTAAATTTATAAAATTTAACTGGAATTATATATATTTTTTACCGCTGACTTCAGGTTTGCTGTAAGGATATTGAACAAAATCTTTCAATTTTACAAAGATGCGTGTTAATAATGACAATATATTAATATTAAATCATGCATACAAAATTCTTTATTTAATGTAAAAAAATATACATGGTGTGACAGAATGATGTTAAAAAAATATTAAAAAGAAAAGTTTTTATAAACATGAATCTACAAATTCCTCTTTCCCAAGATAACTTTTTTTAAAACTGAAAATTTTTGAAAACACTTATTTTAATAAAAATGTTTAAACTTGATATAAACCTTTTTAAATAGGTTTTTATTGTTGTTGTTACATAATTGCCAATAAAAAAATATAAAACTTAATTTATTAAAAGAAAAAGTTTTCGCATTGCTTCTCTTACACCCTAATAATTTGCAATTGAGTGGTTTATTTTATCCTTAACTGAAAAAGGTAAAAAAGAGACATAAATGCTGTATTTTTATTTGACAAATATAAAGAAAGAATAAAATGGTACACGGTGAGTCAGTGGCGTACCGTTCCTTTTTGTAAGTATTTCTTCAGTTGCCGCTCAAGGCGCTACTGTACTTATTAAATGTAATAAAGTTAGTAATAAATAATTCCTTTACTGCCTTTAATACCATTGCCAAACTAAAAAAGTTGCGTAAAGCAAGCTAGGAATATAAAAGAAACTTTTTACATTACAATTTTAATACCCCGTATATTAACAACGAGGAATATGAGAACCCGCGTTTATATAAACTTTATTTTAAATATTTAATTGTAGAATCTGCCCTTAAATTAAACAACATTTGGTAATACCCTGCGTTCTAAAACGTTACAAAAAGCAGTTTAAAATCCTAAAATAAAAATAAACAATTGAATAGAGAGGCATGACTTGGTATTTAGATATTATTCTTTAATCTTAGTACCTTTTTACATTTGGTATTGTTTTTTAAACCAAAATTTTATTAAATTTAATAAAAAGAACTACTGCAAATGAAATTAAATTTCCCTGGCATTTTATTAATAGTCAGTTAAACTTTCAGATTTTTTACAATTTAAACTTATGTATTTGCGATTAAAGAGTAGACCCATATTTCGTTATTTTCTTAGGGGATATTTGACAAACTATATAATTTTACATTTTACAGATTTCTTCGTAATAAATTATGTCTTGAGTGCAGAAGTAAACATTTGGGAAATATCGAAATAATTTTTGTTATATTTACGTAATTTATTACGAAAACAATCTTCCAACTTTTTAATGCAAATTAAATTACAACGTCTCAGTGCTTGTTTTCTTTCCCAAATTGATTTAATAAAATGTTTGTAAACATTTTAGTTACAACTTTAAGTAAAAACAAATAATAGGTATCTGATAATTAAAAATTTACAAACTGCTATGTTGAAATTGTAATTTCTATTTATTAGCATAAAAAAGTTTATACAAACATGGGACCGAAAATGTTTGCCTTCTTAATATACGGGATGTAGGGCATTTCTTAAAACTTTAAAATTGAGCTGTTTGAAACCAAAAAGGTTTTTTTGCTTAATGTAAAAATACGTTTTCAGGCCCAAAAATAATTATAAATTTTTCCATAAAAATCCTTTGGTACTTAATTTGTTATAAAATTCTCATATAACAAAACCCATTTTAACATAGTTTTTTGAAATTTATTTTTTTAAATACTGGGTGTTTTAAAAATAAGATATAAATAAAATTTGAAAAATTACCAAAAACCATTTTTTTTCATGTTTAACTTTTGTCGTACTTAGGATTAAAAATCAGGGTAAGTTTCTAAAAATTTGCCTATTCCTAAAAGTTTTAGTTTTCGAGATATTTCCAATCAAATATTTTTATTCGGCTAATAAGCTGCAAAAATCAAATTAAGAAAAATATTTATATTTGTATCTTATTTAGCATTAAAAATAAGGGTAGGTCTGTAAAAAGTTGCCTATCTTTTAAAGTTTTGGTTTTTGAGATATTTCTAACCAAATATTTTTATTTGGGTACTAAGCTGCAGATTTAAATTTGAGCTAAAATGTATTCTTAGTTGGCTATAATGGCGCTGAATGACAGATGCAGAATAACATACATTTATTCAGCATTTGATTGACTTTTAACGCCACCATAGCCAAGAATACATTTTATTTAATTTAAATTTGCAGCTTATTAGCCAAATAAAAACATTTGATTTTCTATTTCTAAAAGTCTTAGTTTTCGGGATATTTCCACCTTCTACACACTTACCCTCCTATTTAATACTAAATACGACAAAAATATAAAATTTTGAGGTGTTTGTTTAAAAAATATTGGTTTTTGGTAATTTTTTAAATTTATATTTTCTTTCTGTATTAACATTTTTCTTTAATTTTCATAAAAACTTAGTTAAATTGGCTTGTCTTAAATAAGAAATTTGTACCAACTTAGATACTAACGGATGATCGTGTATAGAAAAAATTTATAATTATTTTTGAGTCTGCAAACGTCATTTTTTGACAAAATAATTGAAGTATGTTAAAAATACTTAAACTTAGGACTCGTTTTCACGGTGATAGTTTTCGCGATAGTTGCTTTCATGATAGTGACTGTCATATGAACTATCGTAAACTATCACCATGCAAATAACCTGATAGTGGCTATCATGCTGTCGCAATAGTACTTTCGCACTTTCTCGCTTGCCTAGATAGTTCGGTGTAACTTTCATGATAAAAGTGGTTGTTGTTTGTTTACAAATTGCACGTGGTTCCGTACCACGTTTTTAGAATAAATCTCACAAATAATTGTAGAACCTGCAAAGAAAGTTAAAAAATTTTGGAAGAATATAAAAGGTTTCCATGTTAATGGTAATAGGCTCTCCCGATTTCTAAAACAGAGCGAAGAGGGACCATGCTGAAGAAATTCGGCTGCCCTTGTCAGCTGTGGGATCACGACCCTCGTTTCGATTTACAATTTTCGATCGAAATCGGGGAATATTGGGCCCAATAACAATGCTGATTTGTTATGATCGAGTATTCGTATATCGAATAGAGACGAATTATCGAAAGTCAGGGCCCAATATCCCACTGCTAGACTTTCTACAATAAAAGAATTAAGGCAGAAAATTAGAAGCATAAGATGTACATTGTACATACGTATAATCAAAAAGTGGCTAAAATAAAAATGTCTATGGGAACTGGAACGGTAGTCCGTATTTGATGTTTAAGTTTTGCTGATACATGCATTCGCATATCAGTATTATTCTTTTGTATCTTACTGCTAACTTAAAAATAATTATGTTTTGTTGAAAACAGAAATTCTTGCGTAAAAAGTTAAAAACTTTTGAGATCTTCTACAGCAAGTTTCTTTAAAAGTGTTGCTGAAGCACCAAGTGTATTTTTTTGTCCATTTATCATCAATTTTCTCACCCATATCTTTTTGGCTTTTTATTTTTTCTGCATTTTTCTTATTATTTTAACATTTTAACAGCAACAGCAATTAACTCTGAGTCAGCCATCTTGTTATTGGTTACTATCGTGATAGTTTTTTATACGTGTAGACACCTCAATTTTATAATACGACTATCGAGGTTACTATCATGAGAGCACTCCCACAATAGTACTATCACCGTGAAAACGAGGCTTTAGGTATCAGACATGATACACAAAGTATGCTTGGAATCTTGTGCAGAATCCGATATTGTAAGTATACAGAGTGTCCGGAAATTACACATCAGGATTTCAGTGGGCGATTCTGCACGAAAAATTAATGCAACAAACTTCTATACACTTTTTGGAAAACTAAAAATTCACGGAGATAAACGTTAAAGTTAACTTTTTTCTAGTGTATTAATTTTGTCTAAATTTTGCATACATATCAATATGATTCTTTTTATTCACCCTATTAATTTGACGCCAGTAGTCAACGCCAAAAGGTGTAAACTGTCCTTTACTTTAGAAAAACGCCTAAAAACTTTTTGTTTTAATCCTTTAATGCATTAAGATAATAAATTAATAAAGAGAACAAAAATATTTTTTAAAAAGGGTCTCTTGTTGCATTAACTTAAAATGAACGGTTTCCGAGAAAAAGGACTTTACACTATTACATACTTTTTAATTAGAAATTCTTATTTCTAAAATTAATAAAACAAGCCTTGAAAACAAACGTTATTTATAGGTACTTTGTTATTGATAGGTATGCAAAATTTGGCGAAAATCAGTACACTAGAAAAAGTTCTTGAAAAAAATAGCAAAAAAATGTTTTTTTTTTATTTTGTTTTCTGTATAGAAATTTGTTGCAATAATTTTTCGTGCAGAATCGCCCACAAAAATCATGACGCGTAATTTCCGAACACCCTGTATATAGAGTGTTCCATTTAAAACAAGCAAGTTGATACGCACTTCCAGTATAACCAAAAGTTCTAGAAACATAATATATTTGCCATATAAAGATAATTATTACACATATCTAGCGCCAAAATTTTAAAAATGTATCTTTACTAGTTTTCGAGATTTTTTAATAGGACACTCACCGTGAATAACCCTGTATAGCATTTATTCATTAATTTTATTTCCTAAGTTTAAAAATTTTAAAATTAATCCTTTTAAAAATAAAAAGAGAAATGGACATTAAAAAATGCACTGTACACAAATGCCCTTGTTCATCTATTGGTTTTTATAAATTGTGACTAATTAAACACAAAATGAATTTAAATCCCTGCAACTTTTAATTGTTTTACTCACCTCTCGCTGGAACTGGATGTCTTACGCTTTCCAATTCTAATTCTGCAACTTCTTGGTAAATTGTGTAAATTTGAGCGACACATTGAAGAACTAGTCGGCCCTCATTAAAATGTATATCGGATAGTTTAAGTTCCAAGTGTAAATCGCTCCAGTCACGCAAATTTTGTCGTCGCAATGCAAAAGGCTCGCTTTGATTTACCTAAAAAAAAATACAAGACTAAGAAAAAAGAAGTTCCTGTGTTTTTATCAAACGTGATTGCCGTGTCGTAGTAATAATACAATTTCAAACTATACTAGATTGAACGCATCAAACTTTAATGAGTTTAATCTAGTATTACCGGGTATTTTAAAACAAATAAGAAAATTTTAGGTAGGTGACTCATTTTTTTTTGCATAAATACTACAGATGGCTACCAATTGGGAGAGCGCACACATTAGTATTGACAAGAAAAACAGGGTTTATAGGGTGAGTCTCCAGCATAAAACCGGTATCAAGAGTATCAACCGGTAGCCGATTACACGTTAATGCACGTTAATACCGAGCATCCAGAAACTTAAGACTTTACAACTCTGTTTATTTCTCCACACACCTGGTCACAACAGGTCTTCCTGTAATAAAAAGAGGTAAAGTGTCTACTATTGTTGGCTGGTCTTGTTCAATGCTCTGCTGCTGGTCAATTTTCGACAACGTAAGGTTCTACCGAATGCAGGGCTAGAGTGATGATCAGCTAGTGTTTCCACGAAAAGTACATGCTTTTCTTTCTTGAAGGACTTGCCATTTAACCCTTAAGTAGGCGCGTGCTCTTTATTACGTAAGTAGGCGCCCAGTGGTAGCCTAAAGGAGTATCAAGGTTGAAACATGTTGATTTGACGAGTATAAAAATTTATTACTATCAGCATAATTTACTATTAATTCTGAAGATAATAGTCTAAATAAAACGAAAAAATATTTGTCCTACAAAATTAAAGGTTATATTCAAAGAGTCTTCCACAACCAACATGTATGATTAATGATGTCATAAAAAGTTACTACTAAACAGCTGATTTTTTGTTGATTAATTATTATTTATATAGGGGAGAGTGGTCTAAAATGACACACTTTACATTTTAATGTAGCTAAAGGCAAAATTTATGATATTGTGAGAAAATTACTCTTTGCAATACATATTTCTATAAACCTCCCAATTTTATAGGCGCCTTAAATAGAAAAAATAGTTACATTTCTGCGAATTTGCACGACCAGATGAGTGTAAGTAATTTTACTATTAGATGGACATAGGGATGGCAAGGATATATCAATTATTTTCAAATATTGATATATCGGAAATCAAATATCGATAATCTTCATCGGTATTTAACTTTTCAATATATCGATACATCGACATCAAATATTTTCGATATTTGTAGTAAATAAGTCAAAATTATTAAAAAGCGATTTTTTCACTTAAATTTTTAAAACTGTAAAAAATGTTGTACAGTTAAATACAAAAGAAACAAAAGTATTAGGGCAATTTTTACTATTATGCCGTATATATTTACCTACTACCTGTTAAAAAAGAAATATGTAATATTAAATAATTTATCGATATTTTTCTCTTTCTCAAATATCAATATACTGCTCTTCGATACATCAAATAATCGATATTAGCCAGAACGAGATTTATCTATATCGATATATCGATGTTCTTTAAAATTTGACACCCCTATATGGACATAGTACTCATAAGTCCCGGGAATCTATAACGTTTGCAAGAGATAATGGAATCATTTTAATTACCGTATGCAGCCTCTTGATGTTGCATTTATTGGCCGTTCAAAAACTTTTTATAACCAAGAGTGTAACATTTAGTTAAAAAATCATCCAGGATGGGTAATAACATCCTGTGTATTAGTGAGCTTTTTGCAGCTGCATACGGAAAGTCTGATACAGTTCAAAACGTAATTAGTGGTTTTACAAGCACCGAACTGCAGCTAATTAATCCCAACGTATTTCCTAAATACTTGTTCTTACCAGCTGATACCACAGACAAAATCCTACAGATTGAAGATGAAACGGAAAACAGAGATAACAGTGCTTCAGAATCTGAGGTATATTAGATGAATTTAATAGGTACAAAGGTAAAGAAACCAAAAAACAAGTGACATTGAAAGAGATTTTGCCACCTTCAAAAGCTTTAAGTCAAAGAACTAAACGCACTACCAACAACTATTCACTGCTAACTTGTTTCCCGAATCTAATCGAATTTAAAAAAAAAAGATAAAGAAAATAGAAAACTTCAGGAAAAAAAAAGGAAAACAAAATCGAATTACTATACCGGGTAAAACGCAATGTTTTTGGCCGTTCCTCTACTAGTAGATATACCCATAAATTATACTATTATTGAAATAGCATACGCGTTAATATTAAAAACAAAGTGTTTCAAGAGTGTTAAAATATTACAAAAGTGCCAATATCTCGAAAACAGTCGATTTTTACTGAGGTCATTTTATGTTTTTGGATGCTTATAAGTTGTTTTACCCCTTTAATAATATTGTTGACTTTCCGGACACCCTGTATGTCATACTTTGACTGACTCATTAGAAATATTACGTTTAATAACACTAATACATTATTTTTTTAAGTTGGCATGCTAGAATACTCTTTTTAAATGTTTCTTCACATTACGTGTTATTATATCGAGATTAGGGCAAGTCGTATACTATGACTAAAAAATAAATGTTGACGTTTTAATTTAGACGATGGAATATTTATTAAACTGGTTTTTATGTTTATAAAAATTAAAACACATAAGACATTAAAATATTTGTAACTTACATTAAACATCGCAATCAGCTTTATCTAGTTTTTGTTTTATTTGAGAATACTTTAGTTTAAAATGAGAACTTGTTCTACTTCTCTGTATATCGTTGCGGCTCATTTAATAATAACGACTTATATTAACAATAATAACGACTTTATTAACAATCCTATCACTTTACAATAATAGTATAATATTAAAATTATAAAATAGCACTTTACATTCGCTTTCCAAAAATTTGCGTTTACAATGTTTGAAATTAGAGACAAAGTAACAGTTATGCACGCAGAATAGGTCTGTTAAATTGGTTAGTTAAAAATATGGGTACTAAACACTTATTATATTTTAATTATGTCAACATTTGCATATAAATTAATAAAATTATTTGAGATGTTTAAAATATCGAAAACGGATTATGACAGTTATTAACATTGAACTAATATCTAACGTTTTTAGACTTACGTCAGTGACTTAATTTTGTTGTCACTCTTAGTTTAAATGGTTTAAAGAGAAAACAACAAGGTATGACAAAACAATCAACAGTTCTGGTGCAGAGTATAATAGCTTATTTTTTACAGATAGTAGCTATGACGTCATTAAAAAGAAACCAAGCACATAAAGAAAGGAATTTTAATTAAAATAATAAAACATGCCTATTTCTACACTGGTTGTGTAATTAAAGTAACAATACATTTTAACGTTCTTCTAACTACTTAAAGCTACTTAAGAATGAAAAAATATCTCTTTTTTATTTCTCTTTTACAAAAACATAGTATCTAATAGATACTATGCCAATATGGGTCGTACATTGAGGAAACAAAATTTAGTTTAAATATAAAACTTTCAGAGCACAAACAAAAAGCACATGTTTTGGCTTAAGAACAATAATATATGTTTAGAAGCTAGGGTTGTCCACAAGGCATTCGACTAAAAAAGTACAAATTTTAGAGAGCGGAGCGGTCTGGATTAAGAACAAAAATATTATTTTTAGCAAATCAAAAGTAACATACCAAACATTTGGAAACCACACATAAAGCGTACCAATGCCCGCGTCCTAAGTGAGCAATTTTAGGCTTAACTGCACCCAACTCCATCAAGGGTTTATGATCTCCCCACTGTATACACTCACTAGCTTTTTTTTGCCCTTAATAATATTATTTAAAAAGTATTTCTACAAATTATCTTTAAAAAATATTTTTTACTCAGTTTTCGATAGAAAATTCACCCTTTTTGTTTTTTTTTATCTTACGTGTAAAACATATTCAACATTATTATACGTATAATAACTCTCTGTTTTAGTGAAAATTTTACCATTAATAACAAAACAACCCTTTGTGGCATGCTGATTAATAATTTCTAATAAGCCATTTTAATGGTGTCAAACTTATCATCCATTGTTTCTGTTTCCCAATTTAATTAAATAATTAGTCAATTATTACCCGTCCCTGACTGTTCGTTAGACATTATCCCAATTTGCTTCTTCAGGAGGTATAGAGGGGGTTTTTGGGTCCGCATTTCTCGTTTATAGCTTGGTTTCCTAGTTGACGGCCTTGGCTCTTTTCACGATTTCTAACTAATGAGATCAAGCTCGAATTTTACTGAAAGTAATTTAATTGGTTGCTTTCGAGCATTTATTTATTTTGTAGTTAGGTCAGGCAAATAATTTGCATTACTGCACTAGTAAGCATTTCAAATTTTAAAACGAGGGATAATAAAATAGTTGTCTTTTAGTAACATTGACACTCATTAAAAGTTTTCGTAAAAAGTTTGGTTTTTGCCAAAGCTAAATAAAGTTTACCAATTCTAGGATGCTACTTTGCCAAAATTTATTTCTTATTTTGTCTTAAACTAGACAAACTGTATGACTAAATTAAAAAGTATCCCCGCTTTACCAAAGAGAAAAGAGTATCGTACCCAAAGATGCGATGTACGGTTTTTAATGATTTTTTTGTTCTAATTATGTATCCATTATCAAACTTTGGATATCAAAACAATTTTTTTCCTACCTCGGCCTCGGTAAGAGAGAATCTACAATTTACCCGGTTCCTTTAGCGGTTTTCTAAAGACTAAGGCCGGCGCCGGCGGCACACCACTTTTAAGCGGATGATCGGAAGGTATTAAGGTGATTAAAACCTATAATAAGTCAACATTCAAATTATCTAATTTAAGAATCATGTCTGCCACACATAACGCAACGAGCCCGCAGCCGTGCGTCTTGCTGGTAAAATGTAGGGGAATGCGGTGCAATAAGTTTTTATTAAATAAAATTGCAGTTATATAAATCTGTTATACTACGCTTTATATTACACACACATTACGATCTGTAAAGTTAACCTTTACAAATAAGGTAACACAGTTTAACCTATACTAAACTCAAAGTTTGGATAAAAAGGAAGAGAGCTAAGTAGGGAAATCCTGTTTAATTTAAACAAGGAGATATACATCTATAAAACAATAGACTCAAGCTTGACAAAAATGCGTTTTATATTTTTGAGGGCATAAAAAGTGCTTTTGATTTTTCCGAATTAATCTGCCCCACTTTCCTCTATCATTGTGAATCCGGGTTCGGTGCCGCCATGGTGCGGTTATGTGTGGTATGTATGAGTGTAACTAAACAGGAATTCGTGTTTAGGCAAAAAAATAAAACTGCAACGATATATTATTACATTTTCATACTCGTAGATTTTTTTTGTAGAGTGGTGGTTGGTTTTGGGGTTAATTTTACTTTAGTTGTGTTAAAATTACTTATTTAAATTTACTTTATGTTAATAAAACGTAAACACGTCGTGCCACCAAAACCTTTGTGGAAAATGTTAGCCAATGCCCTGAAATAATACGTTTCTAAGCAAGACAACATTTGTTTACGTTTATGTTGATAGTACAACGTTAAACGCAGTTTTTAAAATATAATATTTAGTCCTGTTACACATGAGACGTACAATTGAAAGTAGTGTAACCTTTCACATGCAGGCGAGGCGCCTATGCTTTATGTTACATTTCAATAAAAATACTTTTTGACAGGCGTAGGGCGTAGGGGGTTCGTACGTCTTAGGTGAAACAGGACTAAGTTCTTCCTTTTTTTTATTTGGGCCAAGTAACGTTTTATTTATTTTTTTTTCTCACTTACAATTTAAAAAGCAGCAGAAAGTGTTTAGTCATAAGTTTATTATTTTGTATCAAACATTTAATTGGAAGAGAAGAACATGAAAAGCAGAAGTTCCTCTTTAAACTGTCGAAAAGGAAGATTTCTCTTTTGTATATTTTATTTATGTTTGATATTTATTCCGGGCAGTAGATTGTCTTTTAAAAACAAACCACTTTTTTTTATCTGATGTTACGCTTTTACATGAAGGGCTTTTTAAAAGATGTACTTTTTATTAAACAAAATTGACATGTTTTTTCAACAAAGTATTTTAAAGTTTAAAACATCAATATTAAAAAATTACACAAACGTAAGTATACGGACAATTTATTTATTCTTTTTAAATATGCCCAATAATAAAATAGTCATCCTAAGAAAATAAAGAGGATGATGGTTTCTCTAAACCCAAACGTGAAATTTAAAATATGCATAGAGGTATACATTGTTTATAAAAAACTTCTAAATACTATTTTTAAATTATTTAAAAGTATTGCAAGGGAGATCCAGCACTTAAAAAAATAAAAAACATTCACAAGTGTTTTGTAATAGCTAAAACAAGGTAGAGCTGTCATTAAAAAACCTTATTATTTACCTATACCATGTCACCTATAACTTAAAATACCAAATACAATTTTTTCAAATTCGGAAACACTATATATAGGCTTTGCCGTAAAAAAAAATGAGTCACCTTGTTTCTAAAAATTTTTAAAGGAAACTTTAAATTATAAAATAAGGGAAATTAAACAAAAAAATATTTAACATTGTCAACGTTTCTTAATGATCTTTTTGTATTAGTTTGTTTTTAAAAAGGTTTTTAGTACGTTTTAATTAAAAGAATTATTTCGAATTTATTTTTAGTAAAAAAATCAGAAGTAACCAATACTATTTTTATTTTTGTAATGGATATTTAATTTAAACCAGGTAATAGAAAAAAAAAGAAACAATATATACTAGTAGTTTAGTGAAATAATCAATTAAAATATTTTGATATAATATAGTACAAGACCTATAAATTTATTACATACAAATATATTTTTTTTAACTATGCAGCATATTTTAGGCATAAAGGTCCCCGCACCATTTGCATTAAAAACCGGCACCCGTGAAATTTTTAAAATTGTTGTGAGTCCTTTTCCTTCTGGTAATATTTCCATAACAATTTTGGGGGTCACCCGGTAAAATTTGGGATTAAGGACTGCCTAAAATGACTTCACTAAAGTGTATTAAAAAGCACATTATATTACTCTACTTTAAATACATTTTTAAAAACATAGAGAGAAGATAGAAGTTTTGCTTGATTGGTTAAAAATACATTTTACAAATAGAATTAAGTTTTAATGTTCCTCTCCCGCAGAATATCCACAGGATGGTCCAAATCTTACCTAACCCAAAAAAAAAAATTGTGTGCTAATACAAGCATATTTAAGATGGTTTAAACCCTAAAATGAATGCCAAAATAGCTTAAGGTATTTTTTTAATGCACTTTTGACCTTTTAATATGGTTTGATAGTTTAGGTTTGTAAAACAGTCCTACAGAATGTTACAATTAAAATAAATATTACTTACAATCAACTATTTATTTTGGCCCATTGTGACAATAAAAATGTATTTAAATATATTTTAAACATAATTATTAAATTAAGGTAACTACAGGGAATTCAAAAAATAAATTTGGTGACATATATGCATACAGAGCATTTAGAATAAAATAAAAATAAAGGTTAATTAAAAATTGTTTTCTTCAACAAAAGTAATATAAAAATATAAATTTTTTTATACACTTGCAATACAAGTTTTATGTCAGATTTATATTTAAATAAAACAATCCTTTGAGGGTAACATAAAAATACCTAGCAAACAATGATAAAGAAATATACAGGTGTTGAAACCAACTCTCCGACTATAGGGAATTAAAAAAATAGTAAATATTCGAGGTGGGGTTCGACCATAGACGAAAGCGGTGTGGGCGGCAGCCCCGATCGTTCTGCTTAGTTCGGCGTACTCGAGTACATAGTAGTTTGGCGTAGGGGATCATACACACTAATTTCGCTAAGGCGAATTTTAAAAAAGTGTGGTTTATATATATTTTACCTCAAATATATTATTTTAAGCATTTTATAATGTTTGGTAATAACTAAAAAGCCTTTAAAAATGCATATTAATTTTAAACTAATGTACCGGGTGTTTCTTAAAGGTGGGAAAATTGGTATATCGTTTTTTGATATAATTGGTTATCCGAAAATTACTGCTAATTAAAATTTTTTAATGGTACCATAGGTATATTTTATCCAATTTCGATATAAAATAACATATAATACATTGACACCTCACATGTCAATCTTTGACTCTTTATTTTCTTAAATAACAATTTAGAGTGCGATGATTAACCTAAAACGGTTTATTTTAGGTCAAGTGGAACAATGAATTTAATCGTCTTTTGTTTTTACGACTTCTCAAGGCGCAGTCAAGTTTGCAAAGTCCTATTTATGGTCAAAACTCTTTTCAAATGAAACAAGAGTGGCTTGTCAGCATATCCCAAAAGAGCATTTTATTTTAAATAATTTAGTACCACATAGGCGGTATTTCGAGTAAGACACATAACACATTCATACTGTTGTCATAAATCGATATTATCATTTAAATGATTACTTTAAAATTATTTTATTACATGCATCTTGGATACAAACCTTCCCTAAGAAATACCGCCTATGTGGTAGAACCAAATTATTTGGAATAAAATGCTCTTTTAGCATATGCTAACGAGTCACTTTGTCCATTTGAAAAAAATGAGTTATGACCATAAATAGGATTTTGCAAACTTTGACTCCGCCCTGAAAAGTCGTAAAAACAAAAGACAATTAAATTAATTTTTCGATGGCTACTTGACCTAAAATAAACCGCTTTTGCTTAATCCTGGCACTCTAAATTAAAATTTTAAAAAATAAATTTTTGACAAAATAAATGTCAAAAAATTACATGTGAGGTGTCATTCCATTTAGAATATAATATTCTTTCAAAATAATATAAAATATACCCGTGGTGCCATTTAAAATTTTAAAGTAGCAATAATTTTCGGTTAAACCGGAAGTAATACAAAACAACGGAATAGATCTCGAAGCACTTTTGTATCAATTTACCCAAATCGATTTTTTTTATAATTACGGTTTTGTCCCGTGACCCTGTAAACGAAAATTGTAGTTATATTAAAAAATGGGTTATTAATTTAAATTTTTTTTTGTAAAATGGCATATATTTAAAATTAATTTATGCACTAAAAACTTCAAACACTTTCTATATACCTAAGTTAAATAGAAAACGAAAAAATGCGGAAGTACAAACTTTTAAGTAAATAGATCATAAAACTCCACACAGGTCAATAAAACAATGCATTTTTATTTTATTAAAACAAAAGATTTTTAATAAATCCCTTTTATCATTTTATTTTAAGTGCCCTGTACATGTATTTCACTGTCCATTTTTAATTACCCTGTTCTTATCTTGATTCAATAAATACGTAAAAACGATATTTTAATATATTTTTACTGTTCTAACGGTTAAAATAGATCAACATAAATAGTTCCTTGTAGGTAACATTCATTTTAATTTTAAGTTGGCACATTCCGTAGGAGTCTTTTAAAACCCTTAACTATCAAAACTATTTAAAAGGTCAAAAATTCACCAGACTCGTGGTGGTTAAACAATATACTATTTTTAATAATTTGGCAATAAATTTATGCGACAAAAAGTAAATATCTATTACTTATCTAAACAAAATTTATTCAATAAATGGTGGTGCCTAATTGGTCATTGGTAATGTCATAGTATAGAAAATAATCATTTTATCTTCTATACAATATTTAATATTTCCTATACAGCGTATCTTCGAAAGACTCCACAAGCTTGAAACCGGCTTCTTGATATATCTTGCCGCTTAAGGTTCTTCTTCACCCAGCCTTGTAAACCGCAGACGACCAAGGGCTTCACAGTAGCACCATACGTGTTCTGCGGTTTCTTCCTCCTCCTGGAAGAACCTACATAGGTTTTCTTCTGCCACGCCCATGATTTCCAGTTGTTTATTTAGTCTGCAATGACGTGTTAGTTGACCAACTATTATTCTTACTGCCTTCCGGTTGTAATTCAGATGGTCTTTCGTAAATTCTGGCGAGTAAGCTTAATAAATATTTTTGCTTGACGCTGTCCTGGTATTCTCGTCCACCAGTCTTGTGATTTCCTCATAATCCATGATCTAATAGGGGTCCTTACTTGGTATGATGGAATACCGAAGTAGAGCACAGGACCTACTATTGTCCTGCCAGCCCCCTCCTTTGCCAATTTATCAGCTTCCTTATTACCTTCGTGGCCTTCGTGTCCTGGTACCCAGGCAATAGTTAGCTTGTTGGATGCACCCACCTCTTCCAGGGCAACTACGTAGTTTCGCACCAGCTTAAAGCTGATTTTGCATGAACTAATTGCCCCGATGGCTGCCTGGCTGTCCGAGTAAATTATTATGGTTTTATCCTCATAGCTCCTTCTGATGATTTCCCTAGCACATTGCCCTATGGCTACAATTTCGGCCTGGAACACTAGGGTGTTGTCCGAGGCCCAAGTTTATTTTCGTCCTTGGTTTGTCCCCATATATGCCTAATCCAACTTCTTGGTCTGTTTTGGAGCCGTTTGTATACCAGATTAGGTCGCCTTTAATGAGAGGGCCTGCCTCCCAGTCTTTTCTGTCTTGTATCAATATTTGAAAACCTTTGTTTAGCCATTAGCTTGGTACCATTTAGTCCGAAGGCATCTCACACAGTGAGTTGACTTCTTGGTCCTCCTTGAATCTCCATTGTATGGCCCTTTCCTATCTTTTCTGGTCTTGTCTGAGATGATTTTGTACCGCTTTCACTTCACCCTGTATGTATATGTATAGTGGTGGTAGGTTAGGCAGCACTTCCAGTGCTATATTGGGAGTCGATTTCATGGCCCCCGTAATACACAGACAAGCGAGTCTTTGTATACTTTGTAGTTGCTTTATTGCTGTCTTTTGTAGCGTCTTTGCACCCCAGGCTATTGAACCGTAGGTTACCATTGGTCTGACGACCATTTTATATAACCATATCTTTGGGCTGAGTCCCCAATTCTTTCCGCAAAGTCTTCGACATCTACCCAGGGTAGTTTTTCCCTCCTGAGTGACTTTGCTTAAGTGTGGTCCCGAGCTCACTTTTTGGTCAAAGATGACTCCTAAATATTTGACCTCTTTTGAAAAAGGGACTTGGTTGAGCCTGGAAGGTTTTAGTCCTTCCAGTGCTCTTCGTTTTTTGAAAGGGAAGGTTAATGTTTTATGAGGGTTGACTGAAAGTCCCTCCTATTTGCAGCATATGTCAACGATCTCTACTGCGTTCTCTTTACGAAAAAAGTGGCTCCTCATAAAAAGTCCTGCTTAATGAGAAAATACACTACCACAAAAATCTTTGAAAGTTGGAAGTACACGGTGACTTAAAAATGACTTGTTTTCAAATTAAAATAAAATGTATTTCCTTACTACGGTACCAAACTTTAAAAGGTGATTTTTTATGTCATTTTATGAAGAAAAGTTCTGAGATACAGGGCTTAATTTTTTTAAGTAGGTTTTTTTGATATCTTAAATACGAAGCCCGATAAAAAAATGTACTACACTAAAAAGTTGTATTTTTAGTTGCTTTATAGGAGAACAATATAAAAACTACATAAAAACCAGTGGCGTACATTTGTCCCTCAATAATATTTGCTGTTGTGCCCACTGGACGCCACTGGTTTTTATGTAGTTTTTATATTTTTTTTCTATTAAAAAATTGAAAACATATAAAAATAACTTTTTAGTGTAGTACATTTTTTTGTATCTGGCTTTGCATTAAGAATATAAAACAAAACAGACTTTTAAAAATATAATTAACCTCCTGTATCTCAGAAACGCAGCAACTCAGGACATATGTTTATAGAAACTTATCTTTATAAAATGACATAAAATTCCCTTTAAAGTTTAATACCGTAGTTAGGAAATAACCTTTATTTTAATTTGGAAGTAGTCATTTTTTAACTACCCTGTACATCCAACCTTTAAATATTTTAGTAAAAACGTATTTTTTTACTAAGCAGGACTTTTTATAAGAGACATTTTTTTGTAAAGTTAATAATTAAAAAGTTTCCTATTTGGTAAGAACTTCCGAAGACACGCTGTATAAGGTCAAGTAGTTATTTAAAAGAAAAAATCTAATAAGCCCTTTAGAATACTTTTATTTTCCGTACTTAATTTATATTTTAATTTGTTTTCGCTTTTTTTATTTTAGTAGCATGTCTGCGACTCTGTACTACTAATTCCCCAGATATCTACAGATTAAAAGTATCACCTCTACTATATTATTTAAAACGCTTTGTAAATAAATCTTTTAAAAGAGCAAAACCTACAACCTCGCACATTAAATTAAAAGTACAGATTACCGTAATGTTGTTTAAAATAAATTTCAGGTCCGCTGGAGGCCTGGACTGGTACGAGGAGCAGTTGGCGCGTAAAATATCCCCGTAATCCAGGGGTTCCCTTCCTACGCTTATTTCTGGTGGATGTTCTGGCAATTCTGTAAATCAAATAATTAATTAAATAAACCTTTTAAAATTTTTAACGTTATTTTATTTAAAATTAGCACAGTTTCTACTACGTCCAGTTTATACAAAATTATACATTTTTATGTTTTAAACTTATATTTTATGTTTTTCTATGATTGTAATATTGATTATTAAAACAAAAATTAATTTAATATAGGTATTATACAACATTTCATAAAATTGCGAGTTTTTAGTGCTCTATATGAGCTAATAATATTTTTATTTTTAAATTATCACTACCTATAGGCCACAGTCTGTTATTTTATGTATTTTTCTAGTTTTTTTTATCAATTATTAAACAAAATATTATTTGGCTTTTCTCCGAAATAAAGATATTTATTTATTATTTAATAAAACTCTAATTTTTTATATAGTATAAAGGGCTATTCCGCTCTTCCAATAATGTAATAAAAGTTAAGTTCATTTTAAAAGAAATAAATTAATAATAAATTATTTAATAAAGGATGATTATTAAAAGTTAAGAAAACTTACTTAGAGAAGGTTGCAACCCCTAAACATAGGTGGAAGAGCTTTCGGTCGAAATTATTTTATAATAATCTAATCAGAAAGTAAGTTCCTAACAAGGCTGCCAGATGTAAACTGATCCCTTGCACGCGCCTCAAAAAGTGTGGAAAATATTTTCTTAGGGTATAATTGGATTATTTTAAAATATATTTAATCGGAAGCCCTAGAATTTATGTTTATTAATGCAACCTTTTCTTAGTAATTTTATATTAAATAATTAATTATTATTATTTTTTTAAAGTGAACTTTAATTTTATTATATTATTGTAAGGAAAGAATAGCAGTTCATATTAAAAAAGGAGTACTACTGATAACAGGTTTATCTACTATATTAAGAATGAAATGGACGACTAATAAAATATCTTAGAAATTAGTATAGGCACGTTGTTTAAATTGTAGCCCTAGATTTTTAGTTTCTGGAATTTCCGGTTATACTGGAAGTTCATATGAATCTGCTCAGTGCACGTTCATCTACGCTACACTGTGTCGTGTCTTGATGGGTCAGCAAATGTATCTTTCTCAACATACTTATTGTTAAACTTTTTAAAATACTAAAAACTTGCTTGTTTTAATAAAAATTGTCAGACTAGATATACCGGGTAATAACAAAATACTATCGAGCATTTTAATTCCTTCAGTAAGAGACTAAACCTTTCAACTTTTAGGATACGATAGTGCGTCATAAGATGCCAATTTAAGATATAAAAGTTTTTGTTTATTACTTCCGATTTAAGCGGAAGTAATAAAAACGATGAAATTTTGAATAAAATGCATTGTATATTTTTAAAACTTAAATTCTACAAGTCACGTATGACATAAAACCTCTAGTAAACCCATAACCTATCTCTTTTATTTTTAGAGAAAATAGAGGTTAAAAAGGTCCTCTCAATAAACAGTTTTATGGATATTGTGTCGTCGTCTGGACCTTTTCAAACGCCGCTTTAAACTAAAAAGTTAGGTAATGGGTATATTCTAGGTTTTATAATGAGAATAACTTAATAAATTTAAATCCAAAAAATATATAGGGTGTTTCAATAAAATTATTAGGGTTATCTTATTTAGAAGTTCAAATTTTAGAGAACTTTCGATTAAAACAGGAGGTAGTATTATAATGGCCTCTAAAGGTAAAGACTTTTAAAAAACTGTTTTGGGCATTTTAAATTTTTGTAATGTTAATTTTTTTTTCTATAAATTGCATATTGTGCGATTGTTTAACATTTTCAAACGTCATTTTCTTTAAAACCAAAAAAGTTAGGTTATGAATATATAAAAGGTTTTATATTAGAAATGATCTGTGGAATTTAAATCGTTAAAAATATAGAGGGTGTTCCATTTAAAATATTAAAGTTTATATGGCTTCCTGTTAAACCGGCAGTAATACACATATGCTATTATATCTTAAATTGGCACCCGGTGATACAATATCATACAATCAAGACAATTACAAAACTAAACTTAAAGGGATTTTAAATAAAATACTAATATAACAGACTTAAACATTTTAAATACATATAAAACAAAAATTACGTTAAAAACACGAATTCTAAAAAAAAATGATAATATTTTATTTAAAATGAATGTAAATATAAAAGAGTAAAAGCAATCAAATTAACTCAAACATAATATAGCACAGATACAAACAATAAGCAATAAAATTAAAAACAATAAAAATACACAATTTGGCATTCTTGTCACTATATTTATTTATTGAATAATAAGCGTTTTCGATTAAATGTTTTTTCACTTTGTTTTTGAAAGTGTGTGCCTCTAAGTGGTCTTAAATTATTAGGCAGTACATTATAAATTTGAATACAGTTGTAAAGTGGGCTTTTTTTTAAAATACGCTGTTTAATGCTTGTTACATAACTGTTAGGTTCTGCAGATCCGTATAATAATTATAGATATTGAAATTAAAATGAATAAGAAAAAATAAACAAGTAAACATCTCTGCCTTCAACATAAATTAGTAATATCTCCATACAATATTTATTTTACGTGCGCCAAGTGCTTTCCCTGCACGCAAAAGCAGTAAGACGAACGGACGAGAACAGCTACAGTACATCCCTTCAATTTCTTCTTCCAAATTATCCAACCACCTGGATCATAAACGACTACAATGATAGCAAATCAGATATTGACTTTAACATTCTATTTTAAAACAATAATAATCTTCATTACATTGCATTGGTGAAATGTGCTCACGACACGTCAAGGCACAAAACGTCATTACACATCATCAGGATACGACAAGAACAATGTGTCTAACTCACAAAGCGCACATGAAGTTGGTAGACATATTTAGCGAGATCCAAAGAATATCTAACGGTCATTTTAAACAAAACTTGCCAGGCGTTGTTCCAAAGGGACAACCTTTTTATTTGTAGATTTTATCTTGGAGATTTGACTTTTATATTTAATATTTTTAAAATTTAACAGTTCAATATTTATTTATATATGTTGTAATGTAATATATTAAGTTATTTTAAAGATAGAAATACATTTGTTAGTATTTTCTCATTGTTGGAAACCGTTTTCTAACAACTAACTACTGAAAACCTTTGTCTACGCATTGAAGAATGATCAGTTAATCTTAACCAAATAACAACATTACTTGTGCAACGATTTTTTACTACGACAAAAAATAATGTATTTAATAAGCTTCTAAAAATAAAAATTTACCACACATCACAGAATTATTATATATAATTAAATAAACCTAGCGTATACGAGGTCGGTGCAAATTAACAAATATTACACAAGGAAAAACTACCCTTTTTTAATCTTGAATAAAAATATTTTTGGAAAACTTATTTAAATTAAATGTTATGTCATATTTTTAAAGCACAAAAAATGGAAGAAAAACATACTTTTCCAACTTACCTTGTATAGAGATTAGATCGAACTAAATTAACTGTCGAAAATTATCCTTATAACCCTTAAATTTCAAGAAATTGTCAAAGCTTTTTTATTCTTAAAGCATTTAACTACAATTGGATCAATTTAAAAGACAAACTTAATTTTTTGCTTTTTTGTGGTTCAATAAGTCCAAAACTTATCTTTGTCTTATGAAAAACAGCTTAACTTTTTGATGATTTTCTATAACAAAGTTTTGAAAAATAAACTTTAATGGGATTATGGCAATAAAAAAAGTTCATAGAATGAAAAAAAAGTATTTTAGGGTTAATCGAAATAAATACGAACATATAATCATGCATTGAAAATTGCGATGTCATTTTTGCGGTCAGTGTATACATGTCTTTTACTATACTTTTAATTAAACCTTTTAAAAGTAAAGGTTTAATCTACTTTCAACTTTTCTTCGTAAGTACGGCATAATCATAACAATTCAGTTCTTTTCTTCACACTGGTACTTCGTTTCTTTTCTTTTTTTTAATAAATTTCAAAAAGGAAAAATATTTGTTAAATTTATTTTATATTCAAAAATCCCGGTACTTTAGTCTATTTTAACATATTAAACACAAAACTTTTAATATTATCGGTACTGCTTTTTGCTCATAGATAATACACATTTAGATCTGCAGTGGCTAGAAGCCTATTTAGGATCTTTACGACCTCGCGCAGTAAGCAAATAGATGCGCTTACGAGCATGCGTATTTTAAAAGCTATGGCCAAATACAAAACCGGTTTGGGCTAAAAACTTAACCCAGACAAAGCGTCTATAAATTATTGCTGATAATCCCGATAGACCGTTCGGCGCCCGCGCGTGAACGTTCAGAGATAACGGAAAATGACTGGTATCCAAGCGCACAAACCCGTGTTTTTGCCCATGCAACGAAGCTTTATAGGCGGTAATACCATTGGCAATCCATCCAGATTAGTTTTTTGCTTTTTATCATTCTCACAATTTCCTTACATACGAACGTGTTTTTTGTTTGTAACAATTTTCGCCGATACGACATTCCTATTAGTCTAAGATCCAAATAGGAAGCGACCTTCACCTATCTGTTTACTGGATAAAAACTATTTTATATTAAAGATAGTATTTTAGCAGAAGTTTTTCCATGGGAAGGCCTGAAAAGATTAGGTGAAGGCTATGACCCATTAGAAAATGTAAGTTTTAAAATTTTTAGGCGACCCTGTATATAGTCAAATTTCATTTTTTTTTATTGTATATGACAGTTCTATAATATATAAGTATATTTTGTTTTCTTGATTTTATAAATAGAGCTGTCTAAGTTTTTAAATTTTAAACATTTAAAAAATTTAATGGTACATTCTGTATTATTTAAAAATATATATTTTAAAAACTAGCATACGTATGTATTTAAAAATATAGAGGTTGCCATTATACAAGGTGTGTAAAAAATTTAAGGTTATTTTTTTAAATTAAATATGGCCTTGACCTACTTTTCTTGGGCAACACTATGGCGATACCTTACTACTACTACTGCTATACTATCTTGAATTATACTACTGCTATACTATCTTTAATTATACTACTACTATACTATCTTTAATCTAAAACAGTTTTAATCCGGTAAACAGATAGGTAAAGATCGCCTCCTATTTGGATTTCGTATTATATAGCTAGTAAAACAAAATAATAAATGTCGTCAATACATAAATACGTTACTTCACCTTAATATTAATTTAAAAATGTAAATTTTACCCATGTCAGGAAAACTAACTTTTATTTGAGTTTACTTAAAAATATACAGGAAAAAAATAGTAAAAAAGAAGCATAAACAAAAATTTAAATTTGGGTACAAAAAGAACTTTTATATTAAAATATACATGTTTTCTTTTTATCTCTTACTTTAACGTATTTTAAAGTTTTTTTAATAATTTACGCTATATATTTCATTTCTTTGTTGCATTTTTAATTATTTGGTATTCGTACAATAATAATCCAAGATTTATTTAACTTAATTCAAATGGCCTTACAGGTACAGGATTGCATTTAATTTAATTTTTTAATTAGAAATGTGTATATTGCATTTTTTAAAGAATTGGGGATAATCTATTTGGTTTAATATGTTTGGGGGTTAAGACTTACCCTAATCCTTTGCACTATTAAAAGGACATCGGGTCTGAGTCTGGACGCAACCAGGTATATAAAGAGGGAAGGAATTGACAATATTAATTATTTATTTGCAGATGTAAAATTTTAAAAAAGGTATTTGGGTAATTAATAATTATTTCTGATTTACCCAGATACTGTTTAAATAGGAACTTTATTTTAAATTTTTTATTTATAAGTTGCTTAAGTTTTAAGAATTCACATATAAATTTAGCTCATATTTTTAAAAAGTATACCAGGTTAGTACAAAGTATGGCAACACCTAAATGCCATTAAATTTATATGCTTTTATTAGTTTTAATTTTTTTAATTATAGAAAGCAATAGAATTTACTATAAGAAACTGTTATAATGCCCTTTAATAATTTTTAGTTTCTTTATTGGATTAGCAAACAATTTTTTGGTCAATCCTAGAGCTGTTAAAATATGATGGTTATTCATTACTACAACCTAGTGATTTCTTGTTGCTTTCAAATCACGCGTCAGCACTCACTTGTTTTTATTTTAAATAGTTTTTTAACTAGCTTTCGGAAATTAGTCTAAAACAAACTTAAAATAGTATTTCTTTATTTTTATAGTTTGTTTTATACAAGCGAAAAATTTAAAATAACACAAATTGAATTTTAAAAACTTTATCTTGGTTTCTTAAAAATTGATTTAAAATAAAATTAAAATGATAAAAATATATAAAATCGAGATTTGTTCTAAAAAAAATAAATAAAATGTTGCTACATGTTAGGTGCTTACTTTATGTAACCACGGTATTAAAATACATTATTTATGCTATGTGCACAATAAAATCTCTATTTTAAAGGCTTTAAGTTAAACCTATATGGAAACATTAATTATTCAGACCTTACGGAATAAAGTATTTAAAGTGTCTTGTGTATTAACTGAAAAATGGGATAATTAAATTTTTATTTATTTTTAATGAGAAAAAACTAATACTTTTTTAGTGGCTTTCTTAATACGTTTGCTAAATTAAACGAATTCTATTTAAAATAATGATTTAGTTATATGTACAGTGTATCCCAGGATAGATATTACAAGAGGACAAATGGACCAAAAATTTTTGAATTTTAAAACAAAATTTTAGGAAAACTAGTCGCATGATCAAAAATTAATAAATACAAAATTTTATCTAATTGGTATTATACAGGCCAAGTTATAACCTCAAATATGACAAATTCCCAGGAGCTTAATACTTTTATATTTAAAAATAGAACACAATTGTTTAAGTAAATATTGTGGAAAATTGAATTTTAGGACAAAAATTTAAGGTTAATGCAAAAGAGTTTAAAAACATGGTATTGTCAGCATTTACATTACTCATTACAACTTAAATAATGGGCAAAAGGGAGCAAAATCAAAAAAAAAATAAAATAAAAATAATAATTATATTTATTTTAATTTAAAAAAGTCAAGTATTTAAGAATGAATAATGTAAAAAGTTGACAAACATTTTTTTTTCGTTAATTCTTTTCCCTTTTTTTGACAAAGAATCTAATTCTCTACAACATTTACTTATACAATTCTGTCCTATTTTTAAAAATTAAAGTTCTTTACTCTCGGTCATTTTAAATATTTTTTAGTTATAACTGTTTATTACCACTCAAAGTTAAATTTTGTATTTATTTGTTTTGCGTTCATTTATGCGACCAGTTTTTTCTATACATTAGTAAACGTTAAGATTTGGCCTTTCAATCTGGATTTATTTTCGGAAATATTATTCCAAACTAAGATTTTTCGGAGACCTAAATTATTACTCTTAACAAATATAATTTTAAAATTATTCTACAATACATATAAAAAATTTATATAGAACAAATTAACAACCCTGTAAGTATGTATTTAAAATAAACATCAAAATAAATTTTACTTTTTTTTGTTAATACGGTAAATACCAATTATATACCAGTTGTACGCTGTTATAGGCAAAATATAGTTTCCGCTTAGAGTTGGAATGGAGAAAGCTGAAAAACCGACAACTTAAGTGCTGACAATGTTGATTTAACTGAAATTGATGTCGGTTACCTATAAACGAGTGTAGAAATTTCCAGTAATAGGGTGTAGAAACTGATTTATACTTATTTAGCAAATATTTGTTGAAAATCGAGAAAATTTAAGCTTGTATATTAATGCATTGTACATTCTTTTTGTTTTATTAACAATTAAGTTTGGTTAAAACAGTCCAATGACATTTATAATCATAAAATATATTGCACTAATATACAAACCTAAATTTATACTATTACCCCAGAAAAAAAAAAAAATTACTTTCTTATTATTATATGCAGTTGGGTGAAATATACTGCCTTTATGATTTTATCATACCTTTCAGCTTTTGCTGTACGCCACCTACCTGGAGTTGTGCAAAACTGCTCATCCGAAATTCACAAACCCGTGAACTGATGAGTGTGCCAGTTTCCATTATGGTTTGTTGGTATTACAACACATGCTACTTACGCCATATACACCTAGATGGCACCCCTTTTTACCGTTTTAACCTAACGAGTGCTCTGGCTGGTTGTTTTGAAATTGCTTGGCGAGATGGCTCTGGCCGCTGAACTTACTTCCTTAGTTCCGACAGGAATTATGTTTAGCGACTAGAAAACATAGCCAAGTTGTCAGCAATGTACAGCGGTTGTGATGATTCCCAACAAGGATGAAACACGTGTCACCGTCTTCAAAATATATATATATATATATATATATATATATATATATATATATATATATATATATATATATATATATATATATATATATATATATATATATGTATTTCTAAACAAAATTATATATTTAGAAGTAATGTTTAATTCTAAGTATATTTTCGTTATAACAATTTGCGATATTAGCAAAAATACAGGTACTTTACTCTTAAGCAAAAATTACATTTTTAGCCAAACCTCATACATGACTGACAATTTGATATCTGATAATTGCGTTTTAGGTTTTAGACCATACAGAACTTTTTATAAAGAATTACTTTTTTCGTAAAATTAATATTAATAAAGTTTCCCATATGCCACCAACTTACGTAAACACACTGTATAAAATTAATTTATAGTAATTATTGTTCATAAATGATTTGAAAAACACAATCATGTAAAAAATATTTAAAGAATTTAATCGATTAAATTTTGTAGATCAAGTGGTACACGGCTAGGATATTTCCTTAAAAAATAGAATATTGCTAAGACCAAAAATCCTAATAGATAAAAAATTAATTTTGTTTTATATTCGTAAAGTTGTTATACAAATTAAAATTTTTGTAAGCAATAAATGTTTGTCTCACATTGCTGTTTGTATTTATTGAAGATGATTCGGAAGATGGATAAGATTTTGATGCTTTGTTGTTCGTTGTTGATGGGCCGACCGTATTATTTTTATGTAGGTTTCTTATTCTGTTAACTAGGTCCAGACATTGAGTAGGATTCAGCTGTAAAAATGGCTTATAAGAAAATGCGTTTTATGTCCCGTGATTTTGATAGGCTACTGTTCTTTAACTCAACTTTTAGTCAGCTGACTAACTGTTGTAAATCGGTTATTAGAGCGCTTAGTAATTTTTTTCTTTTTATTTTTTTACTGATTTTTACTCTATTTTGAAATTTTATTTTTACCTATTGGGTATTTCTTGTACTAACCATTACCTTTGGAGCTTTTCCAAAAATGATTTTGGGTTAAGAACAACTTGTCTGGTTCGATATTGTCGCGTCTTTCGCTAAAAAGTTTTTAAATAATTTGACACTATAAATCTTAGTTTCTTTAGCATTTCACATTAACCATTAGGTGCACGTGAAGAATAATGTTGCCTCCCCGTGCTGTTTTGGCAAATATGAGGTTTTATTTAATTTTTCCTACAAAAACAAAATATATTTGTGGAATATTTCTTGCTTTTTTTTGCTACTGTATTCTACACTTAAAATCTAAATAAAGTAATATTTGGTATGCTTTTATTGATTGTCATATTATCGCTTAAAATGCTATTAACCGTTGAATATTCATTTTTACAAAAGACCATTAAAAATAAATTCAAGATACTTTGTTGGTAATATTTGTAATCTGTACAAATCCTAACAATGCTTTGAAGATGCTCCAAAGTAAAGTTTGCAAACATTTTCATATAACATAAAATTTTATGGAAATACATGTTACTGTTGGATCATATAAAAATAAAGTACACCGGTCAAAAAAAAAAAAATTTGGGTTTCTGTTCTCATGATTTAATTCTGATTTTAGACATTGAAAACACTTAAATTTTTATTTTTAGTTCCTAAAGTTTGTTTTTTTCTAATTTCCGTTGATAAGTATATTTAATATGAGAAAACTTATACGGATATAAAAGAATTGCAATTAAAAAAATATGGTAAACCATTGCTTTTCCCAAAAATAAAATTATTTTTATTTATAATTTAATAAGCAAAAAATTGACTTTTTGAGTTTTTTTCATGCACCGTTATCGCGTACAAAACTAATAGGGCAACAGCACACTAGGTCAAAATAATTTCGTTATTTCAGAAATGCCTGAAAACGATTTTTATTTTTTTACGTGAGAATGGTGCATTAGAGAAAAAAAGTTAGGAGTCAAATTTTTTGTAAAATAATTTAAGATTTTAAAAATAATTTTTGTTTTTAAAAAACTAGTGCTGTTCTATATGTTTTTTAAAAAATCTCCAGTATACATCCGATGCGGACGCCACTGGTAGAAATATTTAAAAACCTTTAACATTAAAAATTACTATTAGTGCTTATAGTCCCTATAAAAATTTTGCCCGTAAAACAAATATTATTTACCAAGAAAATGTGTTTATACAAAAGGTTATATATATATATATATATATATATATATATATATATATATATATATATATATATATAGTAAAAATATGTTTTTTTGTTTATTTTCTTGCAAAAATTAAGGAAATTTACTCTTTAAACAAAAATTATATGTTTGTAACGTTTTGTATAAACACATTTTCTTGGTAAATAATATTTGTTTTACAGGCCAAATTTTTATAGGTAATTTTAATTAACTTATTTATTTGTGTTTTTGCTGTTATTATAAATTATATCCGTAGAAAAAAATGCAATGCAAAAAACTTAAGTAGCTGATTTCCGGTTCAACTTTGTGCATTTTACAATTTTTGTATAATTTGTATAATGAGTTAAACTAGACTGTTACAATCATTTCCCTCTTCTCAGTTTAAAGTAAAACTTACGACTTTAAAAATTAAAGACTTTTAAAATGTAAAACTTTTTGTCCCTTGTTTTTCTTTTAATTAAACTTAACTGTCGAGACGAAAAAACATATTATAGAAAAATAATCTTATTGCCTGCGCTTACCTTTTAGGACGTTTGCAATATTGCATTATTTATTGTAATTTAGTATTATTAGCATTATTTTTTTGTTAGTTTAAATATTATAAGGTTAGTAAGTTCTTTCCAAAATTATACAGAATTAAGGAAGTTGTGAGAAATGATAAAGGGCTATTAGCTTCAGAACAACAGACAAATAATTTCAAGAAAGTAATTTAATCACTATGAAAATCTTGAAAGAGATGTTACGAACAGAAAAAACCACAATAAAAATTAAAATATTTTCGTTTAAGGTTTGTACTATTTTATTATTATCCCGTAACCACTCGCGTGCACTTTTTGTAACACAACCAGTAACATCTCTTTCAAGTTTTTCATAGTGATTAAATTACCTTCTTGAAATTATTTGTCTGTTGTTTTGGAGCTAATAACCATTTATTATTTCTTACAACTTCCTTAATTCTGTTTAATTTTGAAAAGAAGTCACTAACCTAATAATATTTAAACTAACAAAAAAAAAAGGTTATCTTTCTGTCATTAATAATTAGTTTCCCAACCTAAATTTAGACAACTGTCATGTGGGCGGTCATTACATTCTGACCTTATTAGTGACATACGTCTATTGATTAGTTCAGTAGAATTGGTATGACGAAATCGTCTTCTTTCGTGATTAAGATCGTAAAAACTTCATCTTAAGCTATTTAGGAAACTTATCTGGTACCAGTATTTAGCCCCACACAATGTTGTACCAATAACTAAGTAGCCAAATGAAAAAATATGTTGTTTGAATTGAAAGATATGGCACTTTTAGATGTCCAGTCCGTTGATTGCCTAGTATGTTAAAGCGGTGGTGGGTCGTTTGGCGCACAAGCGACGTGGATTGATTCCAATCCCGGTCCGGCCAAAATACTTATTTTTTAGGCATATAAATTTGGGCAAAAATTTAGTGGTTAGCCCAAGAATAGATGGCATTATGCAAAATGTATCAACGCTGACAGCAACTTAAGGACCAAAGCGCCGAAACACATTTTTACCAGTATCCTACGCAAGCGTAGACATGCAGACCTTAAACAGTTAGAAAGGTCAGATATTTTAAGTTGTCGTGTTCGGAACCCACGTTAAACTGTAGGTCCCGTCTGGCTGACATCACTCAGACGTAAAAAAGGGTGCACAATAAGCCGAGTGGCTTCAGTGCATGGGTTATGCCAGCCCTATTCTAAGGTCTAAGGTCTTAGATGGCCGCCCAATAGTATTGATTTAAGTCCTCTAGATCTGATTTGTAGGGTTATTTAAATAATAAAAATACCAAGGGTTCTATTTTAAAATACTAAAAACTTTTTTTTCTTAGGTTCTTATATTCTTTTTATATAATAGACAAAAACTATAAAACTTTACGACAAAAAGTTTTTTTCTGTCCTTTTTGGTTATTATTTAAAGTAGGTAGAAAATATAAATGTAAATGAAAACCCTGTACTTTTACCGCTGTCACCATTTTTATAGCTTTTTGGTTAAGCCGATAAAAATTATATTGGAACATAATAATTTTCTTCAATCATTTGTACGGCGTTACGTCAAATGCAGCGAAAATATAGTCCGAATGTAAAATATAGCTTTGAAATCCAAGTTGGAGCGAAACGGAGCGGAAAACCCACAATTCAAGTGCTAACAATGTTTATTGGATTGAAAATTGATATAGAGCCATAGAACAAAGATTTATGGTGAGTAAAAATTATCCTTTTGAAAAATTAAAAAGTTTTACATTAGCATTGATTTTTAAAAGTTTTATGAGGCACTCTAACATTTTAATTAAATTAAATATTACAAGGTGCGGCAATAAACCTTCTATTTTCAATATAGAGTGTTACAGAATAAAATTCTGGTTTTTAAGGGTGTTTTTCCTTTAGTGATTTTAGGCATAAATGTTGTAATAAAAGCTACCTGTTTAGTCCAACATAATGAGGGCCAGGATGGGCATCTTGAAAATTGTAAGAGATACGAAGTCGATTAAATGGAAACAAAGTTGAGGTTCTATGTGCCAAATAATATGCAGTTTAAAAAGTTTTAAAATTTTAAATATTTCGGAGATATCCGGAAAAAACCGAAAAATTGGAAATTCGTTTTATTTTTTTCCTGGTCTTATTTATTATCGGATTTTAAAATAAATAACACTTTTGCATTGCCACTTTTCCTGCTCTATTCAATGTTAAAGTTTTATTTAAAATACGACGTTTCGTTTTTGTAGGACCATCATCAACTTTATTTTTTAATTACGGTCCTCATATTTTAATATCAAAATTTAAAAGCCGATTTAAATACTAATTTAATGATGTATCACACATTAGAATTGATTCTTAATGCGGGCTTGAATTAAAAAAAAAATAATTATTTTTGCATTTTAAATTAATAAATTACTTTAATAAACCAAGTATAACTTAACACAACCTCCTTAGCATCACTAACTTACATTTTTAAATACGGTCCTAATATTTTAATATCGAAATTTCAAAGCCAATTTTATTTCGAATTTACATTATGGTTTAAACGTAATACGAACATGTATTTTACAGAATTTCGTAAAAATAGTAAACACTACATTTTAAACCAATACCTTACTCTAGCAAGAAACCTTATAACTTAAAAATGCACAAATAATAAATGATCTACTGACTCACTTATACAATAACAATTTTTATACGGAACTTGTTTTAGCTTTTTCTAAACTTTTTAAATCTAACAACAAGCCAAACATCTTTGAAAATTTTTAGTTGGTAATTTATTAAAAATATGCCTTGGAAACAAATAATTAAGTTAATAGTAATATTTTTTTACTAACATTGACGATATGATGCTAAGATCCTTAATCTGTGCTAATGCAAAACAACTTGATTATGCGCAAATTAATCATCATATCACACCGTCGATGTTAACTAAAAAAATTATCTACCATCAATTTAAATATTTGTTTCTAATTAAGGCTTTTTTGATATTTTAGATAAATAACAACTAAAAGTTATTAAAGAAGTTTGGCTTGTTGTTAGGTTTACCTGACTAGAATATACCTGAAACAAGTTCCGTATAAAATTGTTATTGTATAAGTAAATCATTTGATCATTCATTATTTGTGCATTTTTAGGTTATTAGTTTTTTACTAGAGTAAGGTATTAGTTTAAATGTATTGTTTACTATTTTTAAAGAATTCTGTAAAATACAGGTCCGTATTACGGTTAAACCATAATGTGAATTCGAAATTTACGATATTGAAATATCAGGACCGTACTTTAAAAATGTAAGTAAGTGATGCTAAGGGGGTTTTGTTAGGTTATGATTGGTTTATTAAAGTAATTTAATAATTTAAAATGCAAAGTTAATTATTTTTTTCAAATTTCTAAAAATACAGGTCCGTATTAAGATTAAATCCTAATGTGTGATACATCATTGAATTTGTATTAAAATCAGCTTTTAAATTCTAATATTAGAATATCAGGACCGTATTTAAAAAATAAAGTTGATGATGGTTCTACGAAAACGAAACGTCGTATATTAAATAAAACCTCACCATTGTATAGACCAGAAAAAGTGGCAATGGAAAAGTGTTATGTATTTTAAAATCCGATTATAAATAAGACCAGGAAAAAAATAAAACAAATTATCAATTTTCCGCTGTTTTCCGGATATTTCAGAAATTTTAAAACTCTTTAAACAGCATATTATAAGGCACATAAAATCTTAACTTTGTTTCCATTTAACCGACTTCGTATCTCTTCTCATTTCCAAGTTGCCCATACTGGCCCTCCTTATCTTGGACACGTTGTATAATAACTTTTTACCAATTCAAATATTTATAAAAACGTTGGGGTCGCCTTTTATGCATGCATTAAAAGACATTTTTGGCATACTTACAAGAAAAAATAATTTTTACCAGTGTCGTCCATAAAAGGTTTAAGGTAAATATTTTTAAAAAAATTAAACCCCATTGCATTTATTTTAATTAAAAATATATATATTTTTTAAATTCCCGTTTAGTTTACAACAAATCTGCCTTCTTGACTTATTTTATTTCGTGTACGGTTTTCGCGTAAATAAACAAATTTCTTGGCATGTTCGACTTCCATATGTCTAATTAAAAATAAATAATTAAAGTGATATCTTACTAAAAAATAAATTACAGCGATACGAAATCACTATACTAAGAAATCATTTTTATATATTTACGCAAAAACCGTAGGTGAAATTAAAAAAGTTAAAAAACTAAATGTTTTTTAAACTAAATGGGGATTTTTAAAAAATATTTTTATTTTAAAAAAATGCATGTGCGTGCCATTTTTTCCTTAAAAATGCCTAAACCCCTTATGGATGACAATAAAAAAAAATTGTATGGCAAAAATATATTCTAATGCATAAGAGGCGTCTGCCAATAATTTTAAAAATATCTGAATGGGTATAAAAGCTATTATGAAAAACCAATATTAAAAAAAACATAATACCCTTTAGGTAAAAGTTAAGGGGTAAAGAACATAGGTTTTTTAAAACTTTTCTTTCTTAAATCACCTGAGGATTACCACCTTTAAGGATCAACATAACTTTATTCTGTAGCATCCTGTATAATATAACCAGTTTTAATAATTGGATTTTTTATGGTATACTTTTATTTTAAAAGTATTTTCTTCTATTTTTTTACAGTACAAGCTTGTAACATGCTTTGAATTTTAATTAAAATGAATGTATTATGTGTTTTTTTTTAATTTGTAATAAAATCGAACGCAATATTACGCATACGTAAAATGCTTAATTACAACATTCTACACACAAACTTGTACATTTTAAATATTTTGTTAAACATTATTTGCATTTCAGGTCGCACATCCTATATTTACGTTTCTTATCTTTACCTTTAGATCGAGCACCAGCAAAAATGCAAATTAATGATGTTGCAAGCGCCTAACAAAAACTCCTAAAGCCTTAAGCTGGCTTTTAGTCAAACATTTTTATTTAATTAGCAAACCTAAAGACTTAAATGTTTTGGAACAAATTCAATAACATTCCGTTGAAGAAACTTTATTTTAGGTGTTTTAAATCTCATTCTCGTAAGAATATAAATTCCATTAAAAAAAAACTCTTCGGAAATATATACCTTTAATAGCAAAGTAATTGTTAACAAAGAATACAAGTCTTTTAATTAAAGACGGTACAGATCGGTCCTGTGCGTTTTTGCACGATAGATTTAACTAGAAGCCAAAAAAGTGTAATCTCTATTTAGTGCAGTAGTAAGTGTTAAAGTCTTTACAATCACAATTAAGACAGCAAAAACCGAATTTCAAGCACTTCCAAGGCGGCCTCTTTGTTAAGCATGGGCGGAGGAATAAAAGTTTAAGAGAGAACTTATGGTAAATTAAAAATTAAGTTAATACCTGTAATAAAAATGTTAAATAAGATATAAAATTAAATAAAATAAATTATTAATTTTTAAATTTTTTATCGGGTGACCAGTAATATCGAGAAACGGCAGCTAATAATTACCTATAAACATAATTATTTGAGATTTATCTATGTTTAAAAAAGATAAATTTACCTGCACCAATATGGTTATTATGTTTTTAATCATTATTTTATTAATTTTGGATTCGTTTCGTTAAAAAACGCCTATGATTTTTCACAATTTAATAGAAATATTCGCCAAACCAATTATAACAGTAAATTTGGTTCAATTTGGTTATTGTGTTGTTTTATCTTGTTAACATATTTCTATTGATTTTTATGGATGGGTCCATATTTAATTCATTCTGAAAGCGATGCCGTTAAGTACACAAAAATGATAAAGTAAACAAACCTTTTCGAATGCACATAGCTTCGGATAGAGCCTGGTTACAAATTTTTAGATAAATAACAAAAAACACATTACTAAAACACGTATCACCCACTTACAAAACATTGTCTTATTTCGCCTCTGTCCTATTATAAAACCGATGGCACGTAGCGTGGTCCTAGAAATTTGTCCGGTTAAATATTTTTTGCTGCTATAAATCATTGTTCACAAAAGGCCTTCTTTACTTTATCATTTTTTGTGTACTTGGCGGCATCGCTTTCAGAATAAATTAAATGTGGACCCATCTTTACCATTTTATGGAACCTATTTATTTAACCAACCATATTTTTGGTTTAATTTGAATATATCTTTCTAGTAGCGCAGTAAACAGAGTATTTAATCTGTAACCCAAAGGGCCCGAGTGTTTCTTAGCTGAGGAGGCATTTTTGAGTAATATTTCTTTAGAAATAAGATTTACGGTGGTACATGGCGCGTTGTCTAAAAGGTTCTGCAAAAACTGCAAGTTTCAGTGCTTGGACAACGTTGACGGAACAGGGCAAAAGATGGGTTAAACCTGTAGTAAGTCCACCCAACGATACTCTGATACTTAGGCATAAGCCTAAGTGCGGTATCACAAAGATTAAATAAAAATAATGTCTTTTAATGTATATATTTTTCTTCCAATTTTGACCTCTTTAACATTCCCGTTAACATACGCCCATGACGCACCCAACTTAATATAATCTAACCAAAACAATTTTTCGTCAGTTATAGAGTCTAGAAAAGAGCCTTCATTTCAGCAAACACCCGTTCGTGTCACCTTATATAGACAAGGTACATATTATTATTACACGGTATTTTAGGTTATTAGTATTTAATAAGTGCACAATAAAAACTAGAAATTCTTATCTATCGTTTTTTTATTCCAAATAAAATGGCCCGCCAAAATGCCACTTTATTGGCAAATTAAAATTTTTTTAAATAATAAATACAAAAAAACTATTTCACCAGGTGCAAGAATTCGGAAAAAAGTAAAATAGGTCTTATCTCTCTTAAAAATATCTATCCAATCACGTTCGTTTAAATTTGAAGTAGACTTGAAGTAGACCAGTAGGATTTAAACCCCACCTACCATTTTCACTAATAAACTTGTCAAATCAACGTGGACTAATTAACTATGATATAGGCTATTTATTTTAATGCGTGACGTGGTAAATTTATAGAACCCCAATTTTTGTGTTGTCTCAATTCACTTTACAAAGAGTATAACTCTTAACATCTCAAAAATTACTTATTAATAAAGTCTAATGTAACTTTTTGTTAACTGCAAATTTACGCAGAATAAAATATTAACAATAAATAGCATTGCAGTATTAAAAAGGACGTGTTGCTACATATTTAGTGACCTAAAATTAATTGTTTTTCTAAAAATACCAACAATTTTTATAGTTCAGCATTTGGCTTGGTAATGTATGTTTCTAATTTTAATACAAACTTAAATAACAGAGTAATAGCCCGCAGACTTTTGTCATTTTGTAAAAGCTGAAAGTTTGTTAGAGCACGCTCCCAACATAGGTAAAAGCAACGGCAGACTATAAAGTTTTACTCATAGTGGCTTTGGCTGGTACCAGGTACCAAAAGTTAATTAATTAAAAAAATAACTTTTTTCATTTTGTAAAAGCTGAATTTTAAATACCGGATGCCCACGAGATTACTAGTAAGCCTGTTATTTTCTTGAGAAGTGTTACACGATTTTGAAATTTTGGTCCGATGTTTGGTTGAATAGGATGCAGATTTTGGATATCTTAGACATCATCACATCCGGTCCAACCGAAAGTTCTCTCAACTTTGCTATTTTAAATGAAACACCCTATATATTTTTCTAACAATAAATTCTACGGGCAATTTTAAAAAATACATGTAATAAATCTTATACTTATCCTAATTCGTTTTTGAGGAAATGGCGTTTGAAAATGTCATGTTAATTGCCATTTTTATCGATTTGTTATTAAACAATTAAAAGTAGAGAATGGCCAGTGTAATTTATAACACATATTTTTTGAACTCTATATTCTATTAACGTAAATATAAAATTTCCGGTTCTACTGGAAGTGCCACAGAAATTGACTTTGGGCAGTAAAGGACTTTAATTGCCAACTTGTCTGATTTCTATCTTTTATACTAGTTAGTAAACTTGTAGTAGTTATACTTCATGAAATTAATTAAGTTTGCACCATAATATTTTAAAATTATATGCCTTATAGCGTAAAATGCATTTATACATTCTATTTATTAATTAACTGTCTCTAAAATATATTTTTCTTGCTTATTAAATACAATGTTTCAACGAAAAACAGTGGAACAAAATTCCTGAATTAATTTGGCAACGCCGGACTCCGCCTGGCCCAACTGACTGAGACATCAAAAACGGTAGGCCAAAAAAAAAAATACCCACGTCGGGAATAAAATTGTTTGATAGTTTACTCGAAACACTTAAATTGCGATAATGACACCTATTTGTTTTCAAGTGATACCGCGCATTAGGTACTTTTTAATTACGGAAACTAAAAGAGTTCATCTTGATCTATTTTGAAGGCGAATCAAATCCAATACCGTTTTTGGTTTTTCTTTTTTGTTGTTTTTCGAAATAAAAGCAATAATTACTGTTACAATGAACGACAGCCTTAATAAAATGTATAGTTCAAGTTAATGGGTGGAGGCTTAAGATTTAAAGAAAATAGGTTTTTACTTAGCCGACGTTTCGGAAAATTTATTTCCTTCTTCAGGGCACTAAAAAGACATTATTTTTATTTATAACATTAAGTATAAAATATAGAACTAGAAATATAAGCCTTTTTTATTATTTAAACAAAAATAATATATTCTTTATTTTATACTTAATGTTATTATTAAAAATGTCGTTTTAGTGCCCTGAAGAAAGAAATCAATTTTCCGAAACGTCGGCTAAGTAGAAAACGTATTTTTAAATCTTGAGCCTCCACCCATCAACTTGAGCAATAATTACTGCTGTCTCAGTGAAGTTCACATTAAAAAGCAACACCCTAGTAGACAAGTGCAAGAAAGACAAATTTATTAGCCACTTTTTGGTTGATAAACTTTCATGTTGGTCAACAAAAAAGTTTCTAGTGCGCGGCTAGCCTAACTGTACCAGTGCGTGCATTTTGATACTAGTATCTCGATATTGTCACACCCTGATTTGAGGTGTAACTAGGGATGTAGCTCAGATTTAAAAATGAAAGATGTAAATTAAAATAATCACCTAAATTTATTTATTAAAATATTAAGATTAAGTTTATATTACATATACATAGGTTCAGTGAAGGTAGCACATTTTAGAAATATAAAAATATAAATTACAATACTTACATTATTGCAGTAGCCGGACGGACCCCAACACTCAGTTTATCGAACATCGCTAGTTAATTTCGACCGCGCGCGTTACTTGTCGATACCGGATTCATTCCAAACTATTTCGCGATTTACCGTGTTTGGCAATTCTGCAGATTTGGCGATTTTTACATATCCTGGGAAACAATAGGTTTATGAACTTCTAAAACCGCCAAAAGTGCAGAATAAGTAAACTTTGTTTAATTTTGATATTTTACGCAAATCAAGGGGTTTGGTGAACTCCCTAGATTGCTTACTTGTGAGAATAGTTGAATTTGTTTAATTTTGAAGAATATTAATTATAAACAATTAATCTGTTTGAAAAATGATATTTTTTAAGTGAATGAACTTTTATAAAAAAATTAGAAATTATTAAATTTATTTGTTACCAAAAATAATTGTTCCTTGACATTTCCCTCCGGCTACGGGAAGCTGGACCCCAGCTTAAAAAATACCAACATTAAAATAATATTAATAAAAAATTATGAAAAATGGTAGTAATGTTTGAAAAAAAAAAGAAAAATATTTTTAAAAGTAAAAATTGTAAAGCAAAATTGATATATATTGAATAAATAAAGAATTTTAAAGATCATTACTTTGATTTTTCATAAAATTGCTCCCTGAAAAAAAATATAAAATACCATACAAAAAATAAAATATACAATTACACACACACTTCTCATAATTAAAAGTTTAATCACGCCATTATTCACATCATAAGTCCTCCAATGTTTATAACGAAGCACAAAGCAGAGTCCAAAAAGGTTCAAATACGGATCTGTCGTACGTACGAATTGGTGAACAACACTTTGCCAAGGATAATGGGGAGTTGATTGTCGAAATTCTAGATTTTGATATCTCGATGACTTGAAAACCACTTGCATGTTGTGGATAACATCTATGCTACGGAGGTATTATCTTACGGATTCGCCTTACTGGTATTTACAAATTCACAAAGAACATCCAATATCTTGAAAGTTTTTCCTTAAGAGCAACGCAAGTTTTTCGTGGATTTTTGTGATATTTTGCTGTAAAATCACAGTGCTTCCAACTTGTTTGTTTGCTTGCTCGTTCGTCCGGTTTTGTACGCGTTCTAACTTCATTTGCTGGTCAGACTTCTTTGGATTACTATTTTGTTTACCATAGCTATGATGAATGTGTAAGACTCATTTATTAGGTGGGTTATTTCGGTATGTTGTCTACTAACGGCGAATTCGACCCTTTAATTTTGTGAATGTATGAAGGCTGTAAAGTTTGGCTCGGCAGGCAAGTGTACCTCATCATCGTGGTTTCCTTTGTCTTGGCTGCAATGTGTCATTCTACCATGGTTCGGCTTTTGGTCTACTTGTGGAGGCTTCAGTATTGGCGTGGAATTGTTTTTCAGTACATAAAACAAAAAACAAAGTGTAAGTATGTGCTATTATTTGCAGCTCAATACTATATGTAAACTTATTAAAACTCTTATATTATAAATAAAAATATTAGAGAGCATGGTATTTCTTTTGGCTTGTTTAGCCAGTACTTCTTGCTTGTAATAAGTTCTTGTTAAAATTAGTAGAGCGTACAGCGCTTACTTTTAATATTTTTTTGTAAGTACATATTTAATTACTTATTTATTATTAATATAATAAATTTTAGTGCTGGAAAAATAAAATATCTTTTATGTTAGAAATATAATCCAGAGTTTTAATTCTTCTTTTTAAAGGACATAAATTAATTTAAATTTCATTATAAAATCTTCTTAAATAGTTAATTTGTAAATTAATGTAACACATAAATGATTGGTAAGATTATGCTTTTATAATTATGATATAACTATATGCATATGTAAAATTTAAAATAAAAACAAGAAAATGTTGTTTGATGTTGAATGTGTGAAAAAAATAAATGTTTAACTTATTTGGCACTTTTATTAGTGCTAATTTATGTAGGATTTGAACAACCTTCCTATCCAGTTTTATGCCTCTATCTCCTACCTACATATTTAAATATTTACGTTTATTATGATTATTATATTAATTTAATTATGCCTTTTGCATTGCAAGTAGATGACCCCAGCATCTAAATATTTAACTATTTTGTTATCCAGTGTTGATACAATTTACAATGATATTTATCCTAATATCGTTTTATTGTGCACTACAATTTAGGCTTAAATAACAAAGTAAAAAGGAAGCACTAGAGGGATCCCAAGGGGTTAATATATTTTATTATATCTTATTATTTTCATAACCTTTCTTTTATTAAAGCAAAAATTAGGGGCATTTAGGCATAAATAAGTGCCCCTAAAGCAATATGTACTTGTACTATGTACTGTTTAAAACATATGTTATTTTAAAACATTTAACTTCAGTTTTTACTAATTTCAGGAGATAGGGATAGGAGGCTTATATTATGCTATCCTTTAGGGAACGACTGATCCTAGAAAAAAAATTGATAATTAATAATAATTCCTGCTTGAAAAGTGGCGATCGCTTTGAACATAACGACTCATTTCTAATAAAAGTGTAGCCGTGCAAAAATGACTTATCAGGAAAACTTACAGTGTTACATGATACTTTACTTATTAATTTTAACATTAAGAATATTAACTTTATGCGAGAAAAAAAAGTTTATAGTAATTAATGTTTATATAGAATTTGCATTCTTTTAATAAATATTTTATTTACAGGGCATAACATTAAATGCTTTAAAAGACAAGTGGTAAAAATATTTTAAAAGTATGTTTGAAAATCAGATTCATTTAAATAACTTATTCTTTCAAATTTCTTTTAAATATGGTTGGTATTGTATTAAAATTTATTGTTTTATAAAAACTAAAAGTGATAACTACAAAAAAATATCCTTAAAATATTTTGGTAAAAAAAATGCGGTGCTAAGAACAGTTATGTTAAATATTTGTTTTTATTAAAATTTAGAATAAAAAATAGAATCTATAATACAACACACTTTTCTTCAAAAGGCGTACGGACTTCCATTTGATCTCCTTTCGGAGATTCTACCTGACTGTGCTTAGCATCATATCGCATCATATTAATATTTTGGCGACCCTGTATATTTTGTACTGGCAAATTTGTTAATTGTAAAAGACTTTTCCCAAAGTTCGTGATTGCTAATGATGTTTGGGGTTGGTAATAACATGGCTTCTGTTGCATGTGGAGATTGCGGGATTCTTATGGGCTTTCTAATTTTTGCCTCTTTTTAGCGTAATCCTTAGTTCTTTCTAAATCGTTTTGCAGTTTACACCCAAAAATATTTGTTTACTTTTATTTGGTGTCTTTTTATTGCCAAGGTATTCCCTTAAGTGTTTTAAATATTTTTCTCCTTTACTTTGACCATGATTTATTTTGTATGGGGCATTAATGACAATTTTAAATTTTTTTGCTTTCTTTCTCACCCCCTTTGATGCATTTTCGGAGTTTTTCTTGGCCTGAAAAAGTTCCAAAGGTTTCTTGTCCTCCCTCTGAAATTTTGGAGTATCTTCTGGTTTTATTTTAAAGGTGGGAATATTATAAGAATCCTCTTGTTTTTCTGCCGGAAATACTGAGTGTTTTGAAACACTTTTATGTCTTACTGTATAGTCTTGTTCTTCTTCAATATTTTCTATGCACAACAACTGGGACTCCGTTAAATTTTTTGGTAGCGTGTCCTCTAAGTAGCCCAATATAGTTCCTTTATAAATCTTTTGGGTATGGTAACTCTTTGTTACTACCTTTATTACCAAATTATTTTCAATGTAATGTGGAGCTGATAGGCAAATAATTCCCTTATTTTTAAAAATTGATTATTTTTGTTAAAAAACATATTTTCTAAATTCTCTTGGCACGTAATGTGTTTCTTTGCGGCCAGTTTTAATGTTATCTCTATATTATGTTTCAAAATATAGTCTTTTTCAGAGGTTAATTTAATTTTTTCTGTATAATTTTCTTCTATACTATAAACGTTTTCTTCTGGCATGCTTGTTTCAGAATAAATTGATGAACAGGTTAAGTAATTATCGGTATTATTGGTTTTAAAAAGTAGGGTTGTATTTATATTTCCGTTGTGCAAAGTGACACTGTTCTTACTATAATCAATTAAAGCCATGTTTTTGTAAGAAAGTCTGTGCCTAATATAAGAGGTTTAGAGAGTTTATCTACTACGATTGCTACAACGTAACCTGATATATTACCTAATTTTAATTTTACTTCCGCCGTACCTAAAGGTATAATGCGATTTCCGCCCGCTACTAATAAACTGATTGAAGTATCTAAAGGTTGTATATTATGAACTAAACTTTTATCAACTACACATTGACTAGCCCCTGTATCCAATATTATATCGGTAATAAGTTTATCATTAACAATTCCGGTTACTTTTAGTATTTGCGTTTTAGTACGGGGTATATTGCCTTCTGTCTTCAGGACGATTCGCCCTTCGTTTTGGTTAAATTTTGGTCCTTCATCGTTTGGTAAGGGCAATGTTGCATGGTTATGTTCAACGTCACTTGAGTGGTGTCCACATCGATTGCAACAATAGCGTGGTCGTTCATAGCTGCGCCTAGTATTATGGTAGTTGTTGCCATAATGTCTATTTGGATATTGGATATTTTTATTAGGCCTACTAATATGATATGAGCTCCAACTAGTACTTCTATATGACGGTCTATTTCTCCTAAATGATTTTTGCTGGATAATTCTAAAGTTATTGTGGCCGTAATGTTGCTTGTTATAATTGTTATAGTTGTTATTAGGCCTATATCCTCTGCTATGATTTTGATTGTTATCATATTGTGGTATTTTTGCCTTACTACAACTCTTTCTCTAATATCGCTTAATTTTAAAACTAAGGCTTTGAGACTACTATAATCCATAATCTCTGTAGTCATAAGATAATAAGTCTCATAAAATGATGAGTGTAGGCCATTTTCAAAGTGCTCCCTAAATGTGTCGAATGGCATTTTTTCGTCCACTTCGTGTGCCAGGGTGAAAAGGTCATAGTAGTATTTCTTAATATCTTCATTTTCTTTTTGTTTTCGAGAATTTAACCTAAATTTTAGTTTCCGAAGTGCTTGTTCCCCGCCGAACTCTTTAATAAAATCTTTTTAATTTTATCCCACGTATTATTTTTGTTACTGATATCAGCAGAGTACTCTTTAAACCAGAAATATGCTGGTTCTTCTAGGAAGTTATTTAAATATAATATCTTAAATGAGTCATTCCACCCATTACACACTGCTGTTCGTTCATATTTTGCTAAAAAAGTAATCGGAGAGTCTACGATCGGATTAAAGTATGGAGGTTGAATAAACTTTGGTGTAGCCGGGGTTTTGGTTTCTGCAAGTGCATTTTCTAGCGTAGTTTTTGCCATATTTAAATTAACGATAACTATTTTCTGATATGCTAGGTCAGTTATTCTTCGTAGATTTGTTTCGTTGCTAATATTATTATTATTTTTAAATTTAAATTTTATAAAATGTCAAAGAAAAGTCCTCTAAAAACTGATAAACATAAAGCATGCCTAATAATTTGAATTCCTAAGATTCTTTATCCAAATTAAATTATTTTTTTTTTAAATCAATATAAAATAAAATTGAAATACCTAATAGTGTTTGTAAAATGTATGAATTTTTAAATTTATTTTAAAATGAATTATATTTTCAATTTGTAATTTTTTATTGGGTAAATGTGTATTTCAAAAGAAAAAAAATGTAAAACCTACTCTAAGTATTATGTGAACAAGATAGAAAAATAAAGTATGTCTCTTAAAAATGATGTATTTCTATAAGTTAACTTGTATATTATTTTTTCAGTGTTTTCTATGTTTATTAAATTTGAATCTAGTTCGCCTGAACTTTTTTGAGGTTCTTTATGAGAAACTCCTATTTCAAAGACAAATTTATCTTTTTCTGTAGGTGTAGGGGTAGGTGTTGCGTGTGGTGTTGTGTCAGAGGTTTTACTAGAAGTACCCTGTATATCAAAAACAAATTTTTGTTTACTTTTACTATTGGGGCTTCTGCTAAGAGATGCCCTTGGTGCAAATGGGTTTATATCTGTGCTCCTATGATTTGGAGTGAAATTTTCAAAATCTGGAATATCTACCCTTAAAACTTCCCCTTTTTTATTATTACTTCTAGTTACTCTTTTGTCAGACATTAAGATTTAACTATTTTTGGTTATTTCCTTGAAGGGTCATTGCTTATGTTAATTTCTATTAAGAAAAAAAAATTGTTGCTATATTTACCAATCCTATTTCTCATTTAAATCTAATTAATTATAATTTATTATTTGTTTTAATAAATAAATGATGTGTTTAGTAAGATGACTTATCCATCTAAAAGTTTATTGAGTAAAAAAAATAGTTAAATTCGTAGTTAAATAGAGTAAAAAACTTGAGGATTATTTCTATTATTTTAAAATAAAATATTTATTATCTTTATAAAAATGTTTGCGTACCATTATGTGATGCACTGCGTGCTATAGGTACCAAAAAAAATAAAAAATAAAAAACTATTAAAAAAAACGTATGAAACTTATTACTTTGCCGCCCTATATAAATAAAAATAAAAATCGTGACGCGTAGAACATGGTACTGCCAATGCCAATAATTATGTAAAAACTGATAAAATATACATATTTATATGTAAATGCCAAACTCATAAAATATCTAAATGCTAAACCAATAAAATAAATACAATTTTAAATATGCTACCACACTAAACATCTTGAGAAAAAAAGTAAATAATTTTTTTTATATAAAAAAATAATTAAATATTGTTTGGGATTTAAGTAATTTTATTTAAAAAAAATAATAGATCAAAAATTAAATTAATAGAATTTGGAGATCGTAAAACACGGCTGCCTCCACCAAACTTGTCACACCCTGATTTGAGGTGTAACTAGGGATGTAGCTCAGATTTAAAAATGAAAGATGTAAATTAAAATAATCACCTAAATTTATTTATTAAAATATTAAGATTAAGTTTATATTACATATACATAGGTTCAGTGATGGTAGCACATTTTAGAAATATAAAAATATAAATTACAATACTTACATTATTGCAGTAGCCGGACGGACCCCAACACTCAGTTTATCGAACATCGCTAGTTAATTTCGACCGCGCGCGTTACTTGTCGATACCGGATTGATTCCAAACTATTTCGCGATTTACCGTGTTTGGCAATTCTGCAGATTTGGCGATTTTTTACATATCCTGGGAAACAATAGGTTTATGAACTTCTAAAACCGCCAAAAGTGCAGAATAAGTAAACTTTGTTTAATTTTGATATTTTACGCAAATCAAGGGGTTTGGTGAACTCCCTAGATTGCTTACTTGTGAGAATAGTTGAATTTGTTTAATTTTGAAGAATATTAATTATAAACAATTAATCTGTTTGAAAAATGATATTTTTAAGTGAATGAACTTTTATAAAAAAATTAGAAATTATTAAATTTATTTGTTACCAAAAATAATTGTTCCTTGACAATATGCTTATTATTAATAAAGAGGATCATTGCAATTCTGAAGAAGTATTTACCAAAAACGTTTGCAAAGGCTACCAGCTAAAAGAACATTCTGTAGAAGTATCCCAAAGACTTGACACAGGGGCGTATTGCCTAATATTAACGCGAAAGGCATTATGAAGTTAAGTTATACATACAGGGTGGCCTACCATATTTGACACGGTCAGTGGCTGGATAATTACAGGGATAAAAAAGTGAATTGGGGAACATATAGGGGTCGAATAAGGCCACAGTATAAAATTAGTTTAGCCTATAAAGGGTGTCTCAAAAAGTGTGACGTATCAAAGTTATATTTTTTAAATGGAACACCCTATATTTTATGACGGTTTTAGATTCTACTTAAAAAATAATTTAAATTTGTTTTTAGTACTAAGTGTCTAATTTTATTTGTTTTTGTGATATTTGATTTTTTGAAAAATGCAGAGGTGCAATTAAATTAATTTTACTTTAAAACTATTAACACTTAAACTTTAAAATTTGTTACAAAATTAGGAAGATTCTGCCATATTATACGTAGGTCATGTCAAAACCAAATGTTGTACAGGGTGTTACAATATTTTCACTTTTCAGGAAATCAAATAGCAAAACCTCTCTTATTTTAAATAGAACAAAAAAACTCAGCTTAGGTCACAGAATGTCATTAACTATTCAGAGGCATTATTACAACTGTTTAAAAACACAAGTTTTATTATTACCACATTCTGCTGCATTCGAAGTAGCATTATAGGCAACAAATTAAATTTTGTCTGTGGATGTCAGAAAAAGTGGTCGATAATAAAATAGGTTTTAAATTGTCCTGTTTTCAGACAAATCTACGTTTTATAATAATGGCTTAGTAAAAGACATACTTAAATCACAGCCACCTTAGATTTAAATAGAAATTTGGAATAAAAACATCTAAAAACTGATTTTACTAAAAAAGTATAAAAGATAGGTATAGGCAACCTATACACCATTTGAAAGGGTATTTTATTTGTCATCGTATAGTGTAAAGAAATACGGGGTGTTTTATTTAAAATAAGAGAGTTTTTGCTATTTGATTTCCTGAAAAAGTGATAATATTTTTTGAACACCCCGTACAACATTTGGCTTTGACATGACTTACGTATGACATGGCAGACTCTTTCCAATTTTGTAACAAATTTTAAAGTTCAAAGTGTTATTAGTGTTAAAGTAAAATTAATTTAATTGCACCTCTGCATTTTTCAAAAAAAATCCAATATCACAAAAACGAATAAAATTATACACTGGGACTATAAACAAACTTAAATTATTTTTTACCTAAAACCGTCATGAAATATAGGGTGTTTCATTTAAAAAAATAACTTTGATACATCACACTCTGTATAGGCTAAACTAATTTTATACTGTGGCCTTATTCGACCCCTATATGTTTTTAATTTACTTTTAAAAAAAAAACCATGGTTATCCAGCCACAGACCGTGTCGAATATGGTGGGCCACCCTGTACAACATACATACATTAAACTGTAACTTTATGTGATTTACGAATGTTGTTTTTTTCTTTTTTGGTGCATCGGATCGTTTTAAATACATAGTAACTGATAATTGTCGGAATTGTGGTGTATATCGTCAGGTATCGATAAGTCCTATTTTTTTAAAGTAATAATTACACTGTACTAGAAGCATTATGAAATGCAAAAAGTCACAAGTCAAAGCTTAATTAAAATATATATATATATATATATATATATATATATATATATATATATATATATATATATATATATATATATATATATATATATATATATATATATCTTTACGCAACGTAAACAGAAAAATATAAACTTTGTACATAAAAGTGCACTTAACTAATTAGTATTTAAATAAGGTTACAAAAGTAATTATTAATAAGTGCGTATAAAATATTATGCTTGATTGGTCAGCATAATTACCAATTTTATATACAAATTAGATTAAACATGCGGTAAAACAGAACATGTGGCCCCCATCTAACTGATAATCCAATTATTAAGTTGACTGCATTTCAATTTTGTAATTTGTGTCCTCCCTTATAAACATTAAATTTAATTATGAAAATAAAAATCCACCCATAACGAGTTGCGCAGAACAGAAAGCAGAGGTTTAACGAATGTTGTTTTTATAAATTCGCGCATTAAAAAAAAAGAAACAAGGTTTAATTTTAGGTTACTAAGTGGTGCTGTATTATCTAAGGTATTCTTAAAGTTAGGTAATTTAGTTTAAGAGCCTATAAAACTCGCAAAATAAAAATGTTAATTTACCAAAGATATTATACAAAAATTTGGAAATAGAGCGTTAATTAATAATTATTTTAAAACACTTAAAAATGCAAGGACTTAATGCGGCAAGATTTTTGTGTTATTGATATACAGTGTGTCTACTTAAGTTCGCACCATATGAAAAAACTTTTAAATATTAATTTTTCTAAAAAAGTTATTCTTTTCATTGAATGTTCTGCATTGTTGAAAACCTTAAATGCAATCATCAAATATTATTTTTTGCGGTGATATATAAGGTATGTAAAAAAATATGAATTTTGCTCAAGAGAAAAGTACCCATATTTTTCATAATATTAAAATTTTTATAAGAAAATATGTTAAGGATTAAAATGTGCAAACTGGTTTATTAAAAAAAAAAAACTTTTTACCATTTTTTCTAAGCTAACGAGCGTTTCTGTAACTTTTGCTGTTTTGACAGTTCGTACGCTTTCTTTACATATTACATTTTGAAATTAGTATGCACTGATGTACAAACTTATTTTTTTACCCTTAGCGCATAAAAAATTGATAAAAAAGAGGAAATGAACAAGTTTGCATATTTTAATGTTATTTTTAATCCCAAACATCTTTTTTTTTATAAAAAAACTTTTGATATTATGAAAATAGGGGTACTTTCCTCTGGAGCAAAATTTATATTTTGATATACGTCGTTTATCACTGCAAATAATTAATATCTGATGATTTTAATTAATTTTTTAAACCATGTAAAACTTTTAATAAAGAATAACTTCTCTCGTATTATTAATAATAAAAAGGTTTTTCATATGGTGTGAACTTAGGTAGACACGCTGGTATATGGTATTTAGTTCTTTTTGTTTCATGTTTACAAAACAAAACACTTAAAATTAAAAAGTATTTTTAAAATTATCGCCTACTATTGTACAAAGTCCTAAATGTCTTGGTTTTTAAATTACGGGGTATTAAAAAGAATAAAAAAATATTTTTTTATAGTAACTTGTATACCAATTTATATATTTTAAAATATAAACGTCTTCCATTTATTAAAAAGATTTTTTGACATACAATCAAAAAATAAATTTTTACCAGTGTTGTCCATGAGGGGCTAAACGTAGATAAAGTAGATACCTATTTTTAAGAAAAAAAAATGGTAGCCATTGCCACAAATTAAAAATACTATTTTGGATTTTCGCTTGGTTTTGCATAAATTTGATGATTTTGATTTTTTTTTAATTAATATACTCTTTTTGCGTAAATAAATACAAAGCATATCTTGGATGGTGTTTTTGTTAGGTACACGCCTGGAAAGAATGGGACCGCTTCGGTCCTGGTCCCGGGGTATACGAGCTGACCCTGTTCAGCCCTATTGACCCCTATGAACTAGCCGGTCCCCTGAAACAAAATAAAAGAAAACCCCCAAAAAACCCAAAAAATTCTAATTAAAAAACGACGTTTTTGTGGCAAGTCTGCCACCGTTGTCAAGTTAAAAAATAAAAATAAAAAATTAACTAATATTTAAATTAAAAATGATTGAATTTTATGCTTTTAAAATCGCAAACTGAGAATAGTCTAACATATGTGTCATGAGTGACATAACTGGTGTATTTATTATTTGTAAGACAAAAAAGGTAATGAGTTATTTGATTTTTAGCTTTCCTGAAGATACTTCAGTATCGAGCAAAGGCAAAGGAGTGTTATTTAAAATAACTGAAAATAATGCTACACAATTATCTTTATTTAATAACATATACGCACTTTCTTTGATTTTGCGTTATTTAGAACATTTTCTTTTGCTAAAATACTCGAAGCATCCTAGTTTATTCTGTGATTGTTATTTTTTTGTACCTAACAAAAGACCATCCAATAAATGAATTCGCCTAACCAATATAGAGCATATCTTCAAAGCATTTCTTGGCATAGTCAAATTGCTATCTATAATTATACTGTAATATATATAGGTGGTATAGAAAAATAAAATTTGGTATATTGTTATCTAACGTAGTTGTGGATTTTTGTGGTATGTTTATGGTTTATTAATTAATGACAACAATATAAATTTAATATGTGTTTTGAAAAAAGACGATTAAATTCATTTGTTCATGGCTTCTTGACTTTAAATGAACCGTTTTAGATTACTCATGGTACTTTAGATTGAAATTTAAAAAAATACATTTTTATACCAGAAATGTTGAAAAATGACATGTTTGATGTCATTATATTTAGAATGTTAAAAGTAGCAGTCATTTTCGGTTAAACCCAAATGTAACAGAAAACAAATTTTTATGTAATTAAAATAAGTTAACAGGCAGATATTTTTGCAAAGTTTAGGATTTAACGACAAAATGTGATTAAATTTACGAAAAAATTACAAAAGGGGAATTACTTTTAAAACTTAGATTTTTTTTCTAGAGGGACGGGTGATCAAAAAATACTGCAATCTGTGAGATATTTAATTAGTTTAATTATTCATAAAGGCAAATATTAAAATATTAAACCCTTTTTTGTTTTAGAAATAATTAAGTATAGTTTTTACACAGCTTTGCAAAATAAATTGGCTAAATTTTCTGTTCTTTTTTAAAATATTACCATTAAGCAAGACACGATGTTAATGTTTTGTATTAGAAATTTAAATTTAGAGACACAATGTTGCAACACGGTCAATTAGCTGGTAAAAATTGGGATCTAGATCAAAAAATGTAACTTTTTAACATATTTACAGAAATATACGATTTTGGGTTCGTGTCACGGCTAAAAGCGAGCACTTTTATAAAGAGGAACTAAATTTTAGACAAAATATTGAGCTTTACTTGATATTATATGTATATAAAAAGGACAATAAATATTTATAAAAAAATATTTATTTTTGTTTACACCTAATTTTATTCATTTTTAAAATTAAAATTTCGGGTTTTTATTATAACTTTTAGCATTTTAGACGAGGAGAAAAAATAAAGAGAATAATTTTTTCTCGAAATATTAGAAATAAAAAAATTAAGTCAATTCATGACTAACCAGAACACACTGTATTTTGCGAAGTGCATCTGAGTGCAGACAACCTTAAAGTTAAAGAACACACAAACTTTGATGAATTACACAGCCCCACAAAAAAAGTTGGTGGTCCGAAAGACTAGACTATGGTATCTTTATTTTTTGGGTTCGCTGAATTCGAATCTGGGGGGTTGCTTTGACTCTATAAGTTTATGGTCAAGGCCATTTTAGGGTCAATCACAGCTGAACAAGTAAAACAAAGTTGAAGGTTCGAAAGACCAGACCATGATATATTTTTGTTTTTGGGGTCGCTAAATCCGAATCTGGGGTCGGCTTGACCTCATCAAGTCCAAGTCCACAATTGTGGTATTTTTAATATTTTTGGAATCGCTAATCGCATTTCAAGGTCAAGTCAATACATTTTATTGAGAATAGATCACAATTATGGTGTATTTATGTTTTGGGGTCACTAAATCCAAATCCGTAGTTAAATTGACCTTCCACCCCCGGATTCAGATTTAGCGACCCTTAAAATAAAAAATACTACGTTTGTAGTCTATTTTTGATGAAGTTTGATGATTTGATCCTAAAATAACCTTGACCATGACCTGATGGGGTCAAACTGACCCCGGATTCGGATTCAGCGACTGCAAAAACATAAAAATACCATAGGCTAGTCTTTCGGACCACTAACTTTTTTGTAGGGCTGTGTTACACTTAGACCAACACTTTTTTAAAAAAACTTTATGTAAATATTTAATTTTCATTTTTTCTTACAAACGTGTATTTTTTACGTACTGTATAAAAGTAGTTCTTAATTTTATGGTCAGATACGTAAAATGCTCTTCATTACCTAAAAATATTTTTAACCTAATTTTTTAAACTTGAAAGTAAAATTTAAAAACAAATTTGGCAAAAATTTGCGTGTGTTGTGATATTTTTATTTTAAACTAATTGGCTATCGTCAAACAAGCACGCTATTTATTTTAAAATATTAAATAAAAAAATCGTTTATAACCAACTGACTTCCAATTTATTTTTTTTTTAATTGGTTGCTTTATAAAAATACACGTGTACGTTTATTTAATATTAAAACATTTAGTAAAAGAGATACTAAAAGAGATATAACAAATCTGATTGTACCATCTCGGCTTTGATTTTTGAAAAAATTTAGTGGCAAAAGTAAATTATTGCTAACTTTTTTCAGTTTGTAGATACAGAGTGTTTTTCAAATTTTGTCAATTTGGCCTGGCACTTATAATTCGCTTGTTATTAGAGATTAAAAGACAATGTAAATAGAACAGTGTTATTAGTTTTAGAATTGCCTTTAACTTTAAAGTTATAACACAAAGTTAAGTTTATTTTAAATAAAACAATCACCAATAAAAGGTCTCTTTAAAAGCCATAAAAAACATTTAGTATATTAAATTTTTTATAGTTTCTGAAATATAGCCATCGTCAAGAGTTCAATAATAAAAAGCACCTAATTAAACTTTTATCATACTGCCAAAGTATGGCTAAACAAATACGATATAGGGTACAATAAAAAATATTTTACAAATTTTGTAAAAATTGGGTGACTTCTACAAGCCACTTATTAAATGCTTTTTTTTTAAAAGCCCTTGCTAAAATAGGACACTAAATAGAAATAAAATTCTTTTTACGAAATGCTAACGAGCTAACCTTGTTCCCTAAAAAATGTGTTTGTAATCCTAAATAGGATTTAGCAAACTTTAACCTTTCGGAGTCGTAAAAAAAAACAAAATACGAATAACTTCATTTTTCTATGCCTTAAGATTAACCATTTTAGTCGTACCATAATTTTCTAGAATAAAATTAAAAAAAAACTATACAAACAAAACGTTTCCGTTTTAATGTTTTTGATTTGTAATCAGCACCACAAATAGCCGTCGTATGTAAAAGAGTACTTTTTGCTACAAACTATTTTTATTTTAAAAATATTTTTAACAGTGTAAGGCGCTTTACTATGCCATCGACATTTATTTTAGAGTATTAGCGCTAGAAGACTGGTTAAGTGTCAATACGATGCGTTTAAGGTCACGAATTTGTGTACCCGCTACCTTAAGTTTGCCGACGGTTATTGACGCCTCCGTATGGTGGTTATTCTGGGGTCAACAAAAGGACGTTTACCTAAGGTAAAAAAATTAAATTAATTTTATTGTAGTAGGCATTAAAACAAAACACTAATTAAAAGCGTTAAAAAGCTTTCAAGTGTTAAAAAAGTTACTTTTTTTAACACTTTATATAGTGTACTAGAATGGAGTATTTTAATTTTATGTTAACGATCATTTTTTAAAATTAGTTTTTAAAAGCATTAGCCCTTAAAAAATTAATTACCAAATAATGGCATTATAAAATTTCTAAAATATCATGAACATGACATAAAACGTTGCTTTTGGAAAAGTACCACAAAACTTTTATTGCTTTAAGAATCAAATCAAAAAGTTTTATTTCTCTTGAAATGTGTTTTAAAGAAAGCCACCAATTATATTTTATTACTTGTTACGAACTTTAGATATTTTATTTTACGCAAACTATTGTGTAAAAATAGAAAACAAAACTTTTATTAGCATTTTCTAATAAAATTTTATGACAATTATTTTGCTAAATATAGTATTTATCTGTAAAGAGAATTATTGTTTAATTTTTAGGATTAATATTTTAATAATACAAAATTTTTATAATGTACAGAACAAGTTATTACCGGTAGTAAAATATTTTTAATTAAATTATGATTCGTTAAGTATTTCTAGATAATATACAATAACTATGAGTTTGCCAATCCTTTATTTTTTGGACACTGAATGTTTAAAGAAATGAAAACAATAATTAGTATTTTGGTTACATTCCGTATTTGTTCTTTTGAACACAGTTGGGGAGTTATTGACCTTCAAAGTTAAAAAAAAGATTTTATTTCTAATCAGTTACCACAGTATCAATAATATTTGGGCAACCGAATAGGCTTACACTAATGCTTCTATCCATAGGCAAACGACTTATAGTTCGGGATTATACAGAGTGACATAATTTTTTCATAATTATTTCTGCATCTTTGACAAAGGTGACAAATTTGACATTTTGCTTTTAGCCTTTGTTTCCTTTTTTTTATTTTTTTCTGCAAAAAATGGATATTTTATTCTAATCGATATCTTTTACCATTTGTTGTGAAATTTTAAATATAAACTAAATTTATTTTAAATAATTGTTTAAAAAATATATTTATAAAAGTGTATACAGAGGTCCGTGAAAGGATACAAAAAAAAACTCCAAATTTTTTGACGTTTTTCATGTGGCTATACTTTACTTAAAAATTATCGTACTCATATTTAAAAAATGCATTTTAAAGCCTTAAGTTTTTAGTTTTAAGATCCTACTTTTTTTAAGCAACGTCTACCGCCTAATCCTAATAAATCCCAAAGGGATTCTTATTTTTATTTTTTTAGATCTGAAAACATGGAAAATGTTTTTACAACTTAACCACTATATGTATCAAATAACTTGTTCATTCAGCTTTAATTTTGTTTTTCAAAAGTTCGACCACTTCTCGCTAAAATAATAAACTTTGAACAAAAAGGACCTTTTTGTCTTTAACCATCAATATCTCAGCAACCGCTACGGCACAAAAAGTTAAGCAGAGTTTTAAAATCCTAAATAAATACTCTACAATATACGACTATGGTCTTATTATTATTTTTTTTAATTAAAAAAATAAAAAAGTTATTTAAAATATTGCGGTTTAAAAAAAAATTAATGACTTCAAATTATCTCTTTTTTTTTTAAATTGTTTCGATAAATTTAAAGACTTCAACATCATCAATAAAAATGCGTAAAAACTTTAAAACTTTTTGTTGCATTGGGTTAAACATTATAATCATTTAAAATCAAAATCGTGATCCTTTAAATTTTGTTTTTGAAAAATTGAGTTTTTCATACATATTGAAGTGTAAAACGCACATTTAACATTACTGGTTTTCTCGATATTTTTAATTTAGCGCCTAATTATACCAAAAGGCACAAAAAGCCCATTTTTTATTGATTTTTGAAATTACCGTGAAAAATTAAAAAAACATTTGTTTTTTAAAAACCATAGCCGAATATTGTAGAGTATTCATTTATAATTTTAAAACCCAACTTAATTTTTTTGTGCCATCAGAGGTTGCTGAGATATTGATGGTTAAAGACAAAAGGTCCTTCAGTTCAAAGTTCAATATCTCAGCGAGAAGTGGTCGTATTGAATTTTGAACAAACAAAATTACTTTTGAATGAATAAGTTATCCAATCCATATAGTGGTTAAGTTGGAAACATTTTTTCCAAGTTTTTAAACCAAAAAAAAACGAAAAAATTATAAAAAAATCTTTTGGGATTCATTAGGGTTACGCGGTAGACGTTGCTTAAAAAAAATTCACTGTAGGATCTTAAAACTAGAAACTTTAAGCTTTAAAATTCATTTTTAAAATTTCAGGACAATATTTTTTAAGCGAAATATAACCACTTGAAAAACGTCAGAAAATTTGGAGTTTTTTTTGAATCCTTTCATTTTTTCGCTAGTGTAGAACACATCAAAATAATATGACAAGCTCTTATAAACTTTTTCTTTTAAATCCCTTTTACTAGGATATGTGCCGTTAAAGGAAACCGCTGAAAAACGGTTTTTCGGTTATTTTTTAATATGACAGATATTTCTTTTTATTCCTGACGAACCTATGTACGACAATGTACTCTTTTTGGTAATATAAACTATCTATCTATCTATCTATTACTAAAAACTCCTTAAAATTGTACCCTTTTAGAACATTTGCATTTATGCGCTAGGGACGAACTTACCCTCACACAATAATGCTTAGTATTTTTACACCCTGTATATTAAAAAAATAAAAGTAGTAATTTTAAGTGGCTCAAACCCCTAGCTTAAAAAAAACTTCTGCTTGATATCGATAAATTAAAGCGCTTTCGACCTAAACAAGTTTTTGTATTGTGGGAACTTCTAAAACATAGGTTATTCTGTTGCAAATAGCACTAAGAAACATTTCAGAAAAGATTTTTTATTTTCACGGTAATTAAAGCTAATATTACATCATTGTAGAGGGTTCCATATTCTTCGATAATTTAGGATAGATAATGCATAGACTTGGAAGGAGCTCATGGTAAATTGACATACAAAATTATTCAATACAACCTTATTTAGGCAAAAATGTATTTTCGAAAACGCTTCAATTTATTGATGTTTAACAGAAGTACCATTCTTTAGCTAAGAGTTTAAGCTTTTTAAAAATACCATTTTTATTTTTCCAACAAAAATAATTGGCACTATTGTGTAAGGGTAAGTCTACCCCTGGCACCCTTATAAATGCAAATGTTTTAAGAGGGCACCATTTTAAGGAGTCCTTAGTAGTATCTATCATAATAAAAAATATTTCCTATACCAAGTACTATAAAAGTTATTAAAAAAAAAACAATTATCGAAAGCGTTCTTTAAGGGCACAGATCCCAGTAAGGAGGGGCTTTAGAAAAAAGTTTATGGTAAGTTGTCCCATTACTTTCATGTGTTCTATATGAATCCGATAAATTTTTCACATATTCCTGGACACCCTGTATATGTGGACCATGAAGTACAATTAAGTGTTTGTACTTTTAATAACCGATTATATTAAATAAAGTTTTCATCACAAATAATATGTTTTTTTTAAACGGTACCTACCAGATAACGGTAAAAGAAAATGTCAAATTGGTCACCTCTGTCAAAAATTAAACAGAAAAATGGTCTCACCCTTTTATAATTCCGACCTACTCCACAGTCAGTAACCTTTGGAAAAAAGCGTTAGTATAAGTGAATTAAGTTGCTCGAATAGAACTGATGTTGCGGCAACCGTTCAGAAGTTATAAACTAAATTTTATTATACTTTGTTTATTTTTCAGTCAATAACTCTCCAACGACGCGCGATAAAACTTGTTTATGGCGAACTTACATTATTTTGGCCAACTCTATTAGCCCTCATCATCATTTACGATATGACCTTACCAAGCAATCTGTATATTTTTGACACTATTTACTTCTTGTTAGAGATATAGTCCAAGAGCCCGTGAGCGGCAGACCTTCGTTATTTTGTAAAAGCTGAAAGTTTTTCAGTGTATGCTTCCGACATAGGTAAAAGCAGTGATAGACTAAGAAGTTTAACTTCTCTGGCAGGTACCAGGTACCAAAGGTTAATAAATTGAAACTTAACTGTCGTCAAGCTGAATTTTATATGTGTTACTTGGGTACCTACAAGAAGATATTTCTTCGGTCACCAATTTTGGCAGTTTCAAACCCTCGGCAGACAAAAATTTTGGGATGGCTAATTAATGGTACACAGACAAACCACAGATTTCTTATGACAAAATATGAAGATTAAACAACACATACCTTTATTAAAAAGTTGATAATAGGGAAGGTACAGAGCGTCGAAGTGAAAAACATATTTTAAATTTATTTTGATAACTTTTGATACGTTTTAAATATTTTAATAAAACCCGGTATCTAAAGGTTTTTTGACGTGATCTTTTTAGATTTAATATTAATTTTTATGTGTAAACCAGAAGAAGCTTACAATACCATTAAAATTTTTATAAAACGTCCTATCGTTTTTGTGCTACGCTGTATGTACCATCTAAGTAAACCAGTAAACTCTTCAATGGTTTCTACACAAAAAGATTTGCTTTGTAAGAATTGCCCTAAGCAACCGTTTTCAAGATATTTGAATTTAGGTGGTTTAGTGTAATCAAAAATGCCTTTAAAAATAGCGTATTAGTCATAAGTACAACTGCCTCATGATAAACAAATGACTTTATGTATTCTTCCATATACTTCTTGGTTGCACTAAACCACTTAAATGCAAATATCTTATAAACGGTTGCTTAGAGCCATTCTTACAAAGTATACATTTTTTATGTAGAAAGCATAGGGGAATTTACTGGTTTACTTAGATGGTACATACGGAATAGCACAAAAAATTTGACACGTTTAAGAGAAATTTATATAGTGTAGCTAGCTAACCTTGCCTAGTTTACACATAAAAAATAATATCATATTTGAATAGCTCATGTTAAAAAACCTGTGGAAACCGAGTTTTAGTACACACAAATTATCAAACAATATTTAAAACGTGTTTTTCACTTTGACACTTTGTATCTTCCTTATTTTTAACTTTTGGATGTATATATGTGTGTGGTAAATCTATGCTAATATTTTAACATAGGGAATCTGTGATTTTCTGTGTACCGGTAATTAGCGGATACCCTGTTTAAGAGTTGTAGGGTTTACAAATAGGCATGTCCTAAAAATATTTTGACGTATACAGAGGGGCCAAAATTGTTCAAGAATATGTCCGCTTAAATAAATTTAATAAAGAAATGGACCTCTATACAAGCAGAAAAGGCAGGCCTAGACCTTAGACCTTGGACCTTAGAATAGAGCCGGGATAACCCATGCACTAAAGCCCCTTGGCTTAGTATCCGCCCTGTCTTTTTACGTCTGGGTGATGTCAGCCAGACAAGACCTAAAGGTTTACGTGGGTTCCGAACCACGGTCCTATTCGGGACAACTTAAGTCCACGTTCTCACCCAGGGGATATCCGACCCTTTCAAGTGAATATGGTCCGCATGTCTACGGTTGCGCAGGACATGGAAAAGTGTGTCTTAGTCCTTTCTGGCTATTAGCGTCGATACATTTTTCATTTTGTGTCTGTTGTTGAGCTAACTACTAAATTCCTGACCTTGACCGCAGCAGGATTCGAACCCACCTTACGTCGGATGTACGCCAGCCAATAAACAAATTAAATTGACAAATCATAGCTTACGAGCAACTGCTGTGTCAAAGCTTGCAAAGAAAGGTGTTAGAGAAAAACAATAGTGGTTTCTATATGACGTAATATTATGTATAGTTCCAAGTTTAAACTACTTTGTATATATTTTTATTTAACATTATTAAAAAAGTATTTTGTTAGTATTAAATTAGATTCGCGTAATTATTTTATTACAATCTTGCTTCTACTCGCGGCTTCGCACGCTTTAAATGCGTAGTAAAACAATTCCCCTTTCCGCACAAAAATGTGTTTATTATTTACGGTTTTGAACATATACAAATAAATTTAAGAAATTACTGCTAAGAAGAAATAATGACTAATAATGATAAAAAGTAGTAAAATCTTTGTAGTTAGTAAGATAATTAATTATTCTAAATTTAAATAAAAAACGGGAATAATAAAGCATTAATATTTACATATTTTTTTGTTTTAGCTATAATTCGGTGTAATTTTTACAAAGCCTTTTACAATTAAATACCAAAAACGACTTTGTATTCGCCTGTTTTTGCTTACGCAACGCTACTGATACTTAATTTTTTTCTTAATTATTATATGTCTTTTTAATTAGACTTATTTGGTTTAGTTTTAAATAATAGGGTATCCCTTAAACTAAAAACATATAATTAACTTTTTTATTATTATTTTCAGTTATTATTTGTTTTTAGCAATAATTTTCCTGGTTTATGCGTATAGGCTTAAAATCAGCTTGTATTTCTAAAGGTTATTTTTTTTTCTTGTAGAAAATTATAAAAGTCCTATTTAAGACAATAAATTATTATTTTTATGTTTTATTTGTTTTCTGGGAGATTAAATTTAAACAAAATATTATTTGGCTTTTCTCCAGAATAAAATTTAAAAGTTTATTTAACATTTTAAGAAAATTAAAACTTTTATACATTATGAAGAAACAATTCCTACATAATATAATAAAAGTTATTATTGCTTTAAAAGAAATAAAATAATGAAATATTCAATATTAAGTTACTTAACATTATGAAGAAACAATTCTGCTCCTACATAATGTAATAAAAGTTATTATTGCTTTAAAAGAAATAAAATAATGAAATATTCAATATTAAGTAACTTAATATTGAATATTTCATTATTTTATTTCTTTAAAGCAATAATAACTTTTATTATATTATGTAGGAGCAGAATTGTTTCTTCATAATGTATAAAAGTTTTAATTTTCTTAAAATGTTAAATAAACTTTTAAATTTTATTCTGGAGAAAAGCCAAATAATATTTTGTTTAAAAATAAATTATTAGTAATAATATATTAATAATTTTACCAATATAACTAAGCAAAAGTTGATAATCATGTTACCTTTATTAAAAATATTAGATAAAAATATACCTAAAAAATTAATAAAAATTAAAATTGCCACGTAGTAAACTCAAAGAGAAACTAGTGACAAAAAATTAGCAAAAGTACAGGGTGTCCTGATTTTGTTGCAAATGCAGGGTATCTTGGTTATTATTAGATATAGGGACTTGGGGTTAACGCGAACCGTTGCTACTTTTTAATGAAACGAAAAATGATTCTAAATTATGGCCCTCCTAGTTTTTGACATACAGGGCAATTTTTTTATTTTTTTTATTTTTGGACCCTTATCGTATTCTAGTTGTTTTGTAACTTACAACAAAAGTAAAAACTAATATTAGTAGATAATATTACGTAAAACCCAGTGGTGTAGCTAGAGTTTAAAAAAAAATTTGTTTAGATATGAACCAAATATATGATTTTTCTTATGGAACACCCTGTAAATTTACTATTTAATTAATTATAAAGAATAAAAACTTTTTAAAAATATATATTACCTACCAGTTATTTTATATTTCTAGACCTTAAAATGCTGTTTTTAATTTTAAAATTGTATTTCGCTTATTTGGCCATAACATAGACTTAATAAAAAAATATTAATACTAAATAGAAAAAATTGCTTTTTAATGTTTCAAAAATTTTTGAAACATTAAAAAGCAATTTTTTCTATTTAGTATTAATATTTAAAAAATGTTTCACAAGAAACCAACTGCGGATACAATTCAGTGTATTAATAAAAAAGAATAAGGTTAGCCCTTAGTTCATAATTTGTTTAACTTTTACAACAAAATCTGAGTTTTAACTATTTTACCTCGCCCAGCATTCCTATTTATCCCACGGTTCCTTAAGTTTGTTTACTTATTAATTAATTACTGACTGAATATTTTAAATTAGCTTCACTGCATTTACATATACCTTTAAAATTTAAATTTCAAAAATAATTTTGGTAAGTTTTATTCAGGGTTCTCTACTATTTTGTCTTAAATCAAATGTCTTTTTTAAAATTATGGATATATACCGATTTTGAACACGGTTTTAAATATTATAGCAGTAAAGCTGTTTTAAAATATTCAGTTTTTAATTAATTATTAACTGAACAAACATGAAGATCCGACGTGTGAATAGGGAGAATGCGCGAAGTAAAATTGTTAAAAAATAGATTTTGTTGTAAAATTTAAACAAATTATAAACTTAGTGCTAATTATTTTTCTTTGTTAAAAGTCTTTATCATGGCCAACTATGTGAAAGTCCATTTTAAAATTAAAAAATTCAATTTAGGCTCCAAAAACATAAAATAACTAGTAGATAATATATATTTTTAAAAAGTTACTATACTCTATAATTTATTATTTAAAAAATATACAGGGTGTTCTATCAGAAAAATCATATGTTTGGTTCATATTTCTAAAAAAAAATGTTTAAAAATCTTCAACTAAGTAAAGTAAAAGACAACTGAAATACGAGGGGGTTCAAAAATGAAAAAAAAAAATTTGCTCTGTATGTCAAAAACTAAGAAAGTCATGAAAAAACTTTAGGTGTCATCTTTCGTTTTATTAAAAAGTAGCAAGAGGTCGCAAAAACCGCAAGTCTATACCTTATTTCATAATCAAGATACCCTGCAATTGCAACGAAATCCCGACAGCCTGTACTGTAAGTAAAAAACTTTAAAAGCTATTTAGCGCTAGGAAAATATATTATATGAAAACGGGCTCCAAACAAGTTTTGTCCTCTGCAAGCGATAACAAAAACATCTTTTGTTTGAAAAAGCTATGTGCATGCATTTTAGTTTTAATTAAAGCAATTTTAAAAGCAATGCATCGGCTACGGTTAATAAAGGCAGCGTTTAGTTTATACAAAATTTGCTGTTTAAACTCATTTTATGTATTGTTCTTGCAAATTAGAATTTAAAGCAAAGTAAAAAAAATACGTTTAATGTTGTTCTTTGTTTCATGTATTCCCTTTATTTGCGGTATACCGGGTGTCAACGAATCTATTAGACAAGCCATACCTTCTATAGTTTTAGACATATCAAATTGAGACTTGATATAAGTAAATTTTAAGGAAAAAGGAGAGTTTTCGCATATTTCTTCCTTTTTGGTTAAACATTCTGTATATTTTAACATTTTAAAAAGTTTTTACAACCACTTGATTTTTTAAGAGCGAGTTGCAGTATAGCATCTTAAAAGCGATGATTTATTTTAAATCCGATCGCAAATAAATTGGTGTCGTTAGAATCGTCAAAAATCCTTTATTTAAAAAGGGCTTGTTTAAAAAGGTTGCCATTTAAAAAATTATAGTTGGACACGAAAATTTCAATTTGCCTAATTGTTTTATACCTATCTTTTATATTAGTAACTAAAACTTTGCTATTGTAGTTTTCTAACATCAGCTAGGCTCACTAGAATAATTTACGCTCAATGGCCACCTAGATGCAATAATAAATATGGCTCTAAACAAATCAAGTAGGCTTAAATACTTTTTAAAATGTCACATTCTGACTTAAAATTGTCTCAGGAATCCAAAAAGTGTCAAAACATATAGGGTGTTTTATTTAAAATTAAAAATTTTAGCTATTTTTGGTCAAACCGGAAGTAACTGGAAAGTAAAAAATATACGTAAACTCTCCTCTGATTATACCATTTACCTATACCATCCGAATTATGGCCGCGCTCCACAATGCCTAACTCCGGTGATCGACGCTGTCGCACCCACCGGAGCAGTAACGTGCGCGAGTCAAAATAGATAAACTTTATAAGAATTGCTCCGGGCAACCAATTTTAAACTCTTTGCAATTAGATGGTTTAGTGCAAATGAAAAATACGATTAATTACAGCGTATTAGCTATAACTACATACGCTACATCCTATAAAAATAATTTAATGAAAAATATTCTCCTGCAAATTTTTGGTTGAACTAAACATCTAAAACACAAAATAGATATCTCGGAAGCGGTTATTTGGAGCGTATCTTTTGTGTGTAAAAAATTTAGTGGCTTACTTAAATTTTTCTTAACGGGTGTTTCTCACAAGGGGTTCACCCTCTATAACTTTTTTTTACCTTTTAAGGCAATGCGCGCATTGAAGTGGCCAGCAAGTAATGTCAGGTGGTGAGTCAGTGACAAGTAAAATCCCTAAAACTTGCCTAAATAAATGCAGAAGCGCGCATTAAAGAAGAGTGGCGGTGAATGGTGTTTTAATTAAATATGGTATATCGTTATTTGACATATTATGGATTGATTAATTATATATAATAATATTATTCACTTGTTTTCTGTTACTTCTGGTTTAACCAGCAAAACTGTCGAAAATGACATGTGAGGTATCATTATATTCAGAATGTCATATTTTATCGAAATACGATAAAATGTGCCATGTGTGGTGCCTTTTAAAATTTTAAAGTAGCAGTAATTTTTGGTTAAACCAGAAAAATCAAGTAAATAGATGAATCAATCCCAAATTATGACAAATAACGATATATCAAAAATATCTTTTTATATTAAAAGGTAAGAAGGTTACAGGGGGAACCACTAGTGAGAAATACATAGAGTTGTGAGTTTTAGAAAAATTTAGTACGGTTGGTAGCGCTTTCTACTCTACACATAAAAATTAAATTTAAAAAGTTCAAAAAACTTTTAATACTATGTTGCATTATTATATTTAAAATTTTGTCTGAAACATTCTGTATCTTCCTTAGTATTAACATGAGAATATAGTAATATTAATGGTTGATCAATTTTTTGGTCAAATCTCAATATTTCGGCACGACTTCGCTTTGTTTGTGTACCATTAATTAGCGGTCACTCTGTATATTAACTAAGTTTTCATAAAGTAGTTTAAATAACGTTCTTGAACGTATGCAGAAATTGGATTAAATATTTTACACCAAGACTGAAAATAAATAAATTTAGCCCAACTAAGTACAGAACAGGTATTAAATTTTGTTAAATTGCCGAAAACAAAACAGTTTAAACCTACTAATGTATTTAAATTTTAATTAGCATTAAACTAGGATTTATGGTAATGTTAAAATAGAGAAAGTTAAGTACAAAAACGTCTTAGTATTAACTGTATAAGGTTTATACAGGGTGCTTAATTAGTGCGTCGAGCTTCTATAGCGCCTATAGCAGTTGGAGATTTCGGTCAAAGTAATATATGTATAAACTAGAAATAAAACGATATTTAAGAAAAATATTTTGTTTATACATATACATACAACAAAATTTTCTTTTAAAAAAATATAAAAAAATGTCGATACAGGAAAAAATGTCGCCAAGTTGATAATAAAGTTACTGTATCCAAAAAAATAACAAACTTATAGAAGGGTGTCTTGTGGCCTTGGCTGTACAATCAAATTTAATATTTTATTGTTTGTTCTTTATATTCTTTAAAAAAACAGAATATTCTTGAAAACTTATGAATTATATTGTACATATGTATAAAAAAACTTAAAAGAATCCCGAATATGCACAAACATTTGGGGTGTTCCATTTAAAAAGATGGATCAAATTCTGGAAGAGTGAATTTCAGTACCCTGTACTTTAAACGAAATCTCTAACTTCCATAGTTTGGGCGCTATGGAAGCCGAACACACTAATAAAGCACTCTGTATTTAAGAAAATATTAATTGTAAAAAGAAATATAAAAATACCCCATTTATAGTTAGTAAACTTTCAATGATTATGGATTTTTTTAAACTATACCCTATATTTTGTGTAACCTTTTTAATTTTTATAGCCTCTTAAAAAAAAGAAGGCTTGCTATTAAACTTTTTATTAGTATACAATATATATACAAGAACATGTTTAGCAAATATGTTTTTTTTTAAGTATGTTTAAAATTAAGTTTTTAACTGCGTGCTAGCAATTATTTAAAAAGAGTTGTGATTAAAATTATTCAATTTAATTTACTCTATTAATTAACATAATAACTCATGTGCTATAATAATATTTATTTGAAAGTTATATACACTATAATTTAGAATTATGAAAATTATTCTCACATTTGTGTCCAAATTACCAGCTTTAAAACAAAATATGTACAGATCCTAAATAATCATTTTAATCAGAGATGTGCATTAGTTAATTGTTATTACATGGCAAATTAATTAAATAATATTATTCTGCAGGAAAACCCCTTAAATACTCCACGCTAATTAAACTGAATTTAAGGCTTTAATTATAAAATAATAGTTTTAATTAATAAAAAAAAATAATAAGTAATAAGACAACAATTTCAATATCCTTTGATCTTAAAAAATGATGGCCAAAAATAAAGCACCGTTTGGACTATAGAAAAATAGTTGTTTATCAGAAAAAAAGCGGAAAAACTTGTTTTAACGTAACAAAAAACACGTTTTTATGTTTAATGGAACACAATCGTGTCCCGAGAAGCCCTCGTGGTTTGTCCAAAGATTAAAAAATATATATGTAAACCTTAATTCTAATGGTTGCACCAAAAACACTTCAAAATTCTTTATCAGTTTTTAACGACTAATGCCATGACTTAAGACACAAACAGTAATTATATAGGTCCACAAATTTAAAAACGTGATCTGTGCTGGATATTGGACAAAGATTTTCTCATTTTTTTCCCGCCGATCACGAGCGAATTCATGTTGGTGCCAAGGAGGCACTAACATTTTTTACCGGAAAGGAAAGTTATGTAGCACTCCTTTTAAAAGCCTTTTATTTCCTTACTTAACGCCACTTTGTTTTTGAAAATCCGCACAGGTGTTCCAGACTTAGAACCATTTAAAATTTGGCTTAATTTATCTACCAACAGTGCGGTTTTAATGATATTGGCTTGTAAGTCTGAAACGGCTGCACCGATTTTCAAAAATAGAGTGGCGTTGCCTAGAGTATCAAAGGGCCTTTAAAACAAGGTGCTATTTAACCCCTCTTTCTGTTAAAAAAAAATGCAAATGCCGCCTTGGCACCAGCAATTCGTTTTTTTGCAGTTTAATTCCCAATTTTGACTTCTGATTTGTGTTCAGCAGGAAAAAATACGTAAAAAATCTTTGTCCAATACCCAAACACAGACCAATTTTTCTATTTTGGGGACTTTAGTTTTTAAAAGAATTAGCGATTAGTATAAAAAATTTTAACGCTATTCTCTTGATAATTAATTAAGAAAAAAATAGCGTGTTGCAAATTTACCTGCTTAGAGTTTCTAGTAAAATTTCTGCAAAAAATATACAGGGTGTCTCACTTAAAATAAATCCAAAGTTCTTTATAAAAGCTAAAACATCAGAAATTTGGAACTTACTTATCCATACATTTTACTACAATTTTAAAATCGTCTATTACTTTCAAAATAAAAATACAACTTGCTTGTTAATGCTTCCATAAACAGCGGAACAAGTAAAAAAATGTATTGAAACAATACACACACCTCCAAAATTCTTGGGCTCCCCTGGTATTTAAAAATGGAATGCAATTAAAGTGTAAAAGTGTAGTACATTTAATAAATTGATTTATTGCTAATATTTTGTAGCTTTAAATATTATTTTTTGTTACTTATTTTAAAAAATAATAATAAAAGTGAAAAATATGTAAAAAAAATTAAAACATTATTTTTTTTTAATAAAAAATGTAAGCATACAGCATAACAAAACATTAATAATCAGTATGGCCACCCCTTTGCTCAATGAGTTGACCAACACGTCTTGGTATACTGCGAATAAGGTTGTCAATATAACCTTGATCCATGTTGTCCCATCCATCTTGGGCGGCTATAACCAGTTCCTGAAGGGTAATAAGAAGATTTTCTCTATCTTTTATTGCTCTAGCAATATTGTCCTACACATGTTCAATCGGATTTATGCCTGGCGAGTTCGCAGGCCAGTCCAATCGTACGATATTTCCTTCTCGAAGCATGTTTTGTACCCTTTGAGTACGATGTGGAGTGGCTTTGTCATCTTGGAAAAGAAAAATTTTCACCAAATTCGTTGCGCAAGGGTTGAATGATAGGTTCGATAATGTTTTCGGCGTATATAGCACCTGTCTCTCGATAGTCGGCTCGATAAGAATAAGTGGAGTTCGCCGCCCGTACATTATTCCGCCCCAAAACATGACTGTCCCCCCTTGGTACGGAGCAACTTCTCTGGCAAAAATTAGTCGTTACAGTCTACCTAAACCCCTCCATACCCATTCTCGGCGGCTGTCACTTACCAGGCCAAATCTTGTCTCATCCGAGAAAAGGACATTTCGCCATTGTTGTAAAGACAATTTCTACGCTCCTAACCCCATTGCAATCGTGCAGCGATATGTCGAGGTAAAAGCGTAGGCACTCTTAAGGGTCCTCTGGCTCTTAAATTGTTAGAATGTAATCGCGTAAAAATTTGCGGATCAAGAAATAAATCTTGCACTAGATTTCTGTAAAATAAAACTATTGATAAAATTTGAAATAATATTTTTGAAACTTTGACCTTTGTAAGCTACAATACGATTCTTTAAATTTTAAAATTATGCCTAATTTTTGTCTTTTAAGATAAAAGTACATATTTGCACATAGTTTACTTATTTTTAAAGTAGAACCTAAAAATACAAACATTTTATAGGATATCACTAAAAGGTGCGGAAAAAATGCTACTACATAATCCTAAGGCTAAAATATGACGATCTTACTTTATTTGTTATTTTATAAATAATTTTTCAGTATTAGGTGTCCTTTTCTAATATTTGACTAAAAGTGGTTTTGGGAGTTGATAAATATGAATTATTTATCAATTTTAATATAAAACTTAAATGGTGCGGTGTCTTGCAAATTTAAAAACGAAATAAGTTTTTAAACCACTTGGTATGTAACTTTTATATACAAATTCGTATTTTTGACATAACAAAGTACTTGTGGTAAAAGTTTTTAGGCAGACATTTTTAAGATATCCGGATTTAAAACAAGAAAACACTCTCTGTTTGACCAGGTCTAAGCTACACAAGAGTTTCAGAATAAGATGCTAATCTTTAAGAGTATAAATTCGTGTTTTATAAAATAAAGTTTAAATATGCGTATCTCCTACATGGCTTACCTTTTGGTAGATTGTTTAAATAAAAAATGGTTTTTACCACTTTTTATCTTAGAAGCTAAGACATTTAGGACATAGGTTTAGTTAAACTTTTTTCTTAAAATCAAACGGATTTATACTTTTAAAGATTATCTTATTTTAAAACACCCTGTATAGCTTAGACCTGGCCAAACAAGAAGTAATTTTTTTAAATCCAAATATTTCAAAAACGTCTGCCCAAATCAACTTTTACCTTGTATACCTGTTTTTATAAAAAATGTGTTAAATAATAAAAATTTGAAATTAAAAGGCCGCGGTCCGAATTATGCTTATAGCGCTCATAATGTACCAATACGCGGTCCGATTCGTACTTTTACGCTAACCGTTAGTGTTGTGGAAGCTATGACGTCACAGGTGATATCACAACCTAGTGCTGACAGTACTTACAGGTCGGATCGTTAGCCCCATGAGCGCCATTTGTTTGAATCGATGTATTGTGTCCGTGATCATCCAAAATCAAATATATCTATTGTCGTTTTTCTCGATTGCGGAGATTGCTTGAAATACAAGCATTTTCTCATATTCATCAGTTATAGCACATACTACACTCATGTTTATATCAAAAAATGCATTGTTAGGTTATGTTGAACTTGTTGAATTTATAAACACACTCACATGTGGTGCAAATTATTAATTATTGCAAACAGACGTTAGCTCACTTAAATCGGATCGCTCGTTGGAAGTCTATACGTCGTAAATGTTTTAAGCACAATTCGAACCGCGGCCCAAGTAACATACAGAGCGCTTAAAAAAACTGTTTCGTTTTTAATTTTGCAAAATACCACAGGAAGCGAGGTTTACAATGAAATTAAAAGCCAATTTCTTACCTTTTAAAACCCCCTCTAGCCAAATACTGTGACAATATAACCATTACAGACAAAATTATTTATAAAAAACTAAAACCAAATGTGTCAATTGTTTGACACCCTGTATCTCATTTACTTTTGGACAAAGATATGTTAGATTAGATTGTGATATTTTAACTTCAAGAATCCGTGGTAGCTTTTTTTCCGCACCTTTTACAGATACTCTGTATATACAAGTGTGTTAAAAAAAAACTTTTTATTTGTTTTAAAATCTTAAAATAAACCTTATCAGAAGATCATTCTAGAAAAAATTACTAAAAATACCAGATATTATTAAAAGCTTAAACTGTTTAATACACCTTGTATAATTTTTTTTCCATGAAACATGCAATTACCAAAATACCACTAAAATATAATTTTTTCTACTTATTAATAAGGTTACTATAATTTGTTGAAATTCAAAATTATATAGGTAATGACAATCTTTTAGAATACTGTGTATATTTTTATTGTTTAAAATAATAATTTACATAGGCATATACCCACCACCAAACTTTGGTTTCTTTAAACTTATAACTAGGGCTGCAAGAATGTTTTTAAAAAAGAAAGAAAATATGGTTTACAGTTTTGTAAAACTGTTATATTAGGGCACATTATATAATATTACACCATTCTCTAGCTTAATTTTTTTACTTATGAATAAAGCTACAAAAATTTTTAAAATTTTAATTAAGAAAGAAAACCGATAAATTTTAAAATCTCCGTATTATTTTTATTTATTATATAATATTTTTAATTGACATAAAGACCTACAACAAATTTTTATCCTTAGGTATTTCTAAATATCAAGGTTACAATTACCACACTTTTAAATAACAAATTAAAAATGCCAATTTTTTAAATACCCACCCTGTATGTTATAAATGTAGAGAATTAGGTATATATGCAATAGGTAGAATTAAATATTAAAAACTACAAATTCTTCTTGTAAAATGATTACTGTTAAGAAATTAGCCCAGTTAGGGTAATAATTGAATACATGGAGTGGGGGGTAAGCAGGAATTAGCATTTTTCTTCTACCTAATTTATTTACTTGCAAATAAAACTGGTAAAATAAAACGTACAAACCGAAAATTAATTATTTAACTAGTTTAAAGCCCAATTTTTGGGAAAAATCGTATTTTTTAAAAATATTTTCTGCATAATTAATCTGACTACTAAATGTACAGGGTGGGCAAAATTGGCGTTCTTATGGACTATCTCAGTTATTACTGGAGTTATTAAAAACTAGTATAGGTGTTATGCGCTTAATTTTGGGGAAACTTAAAATGGCGTAGTCAAAATTTTAATAAAATTATTTATCCAAGAGATACGAGGGGAAAAAAATTGTCGTTCATTATTTTACTCTATATATCCTAATATTATAAATAGCAAAAAGCCTTAGAAACAATTTTTGTAGAACTTTTTACGTAGATTCTGCAGAATGTATTTAATTTTTTAAACAGGGTTAATATTTTTCCTATGAAACACCCTGTATATTTTGTTACTAATTATCATTATCTCTTATAGTTTTTAAATATTTATATTTTAATATTTCTTTTGAGCGTACCCCGTAAAAACACCCTTTACCTACCTATAATATTTTAAATTATTAAATACATATAATAATAAGAATATTTTCATAATTAACATTAACCCCAATATACCTTTAGAAGTATAAACACAGTGAAAAAAATATGTGGTTTTTTAAAAGAGCCATTATTTTAAATTGTCTTCCAACTTTTTAAATTTGGTTATTTGGGGATGATGACATAAGGTTATCAGGTAAAATATCATTATTTGTTTTTTTAAGTTTACTAGTCTGTAGCATATTTTAAAAAATAAATATATATTTTCTTTTATATCGTTCTTTTTAAAATATTATTTTAAATTTAGTTGGTTTAAATTTTAAAATAAATTTATGTTTTGTTAAAACCCCAGGCCTTAACGCGGTATAATCTCATATAATTATATATATAAAAAAACAAAAGCATTTTAGTGATGATCATACATATTTGTAGGTATTAATATTTGTTAATTGTTTATACTTTTAAAAGTATATTAAGGTTAGCATAAATCTTAAAAAATATCCCAATAATTACATTTAAATAATAATTTTAAATTATATTGTAAAAGATAGTGTTTATACGGGGTACGCTAAAAAGAAATATTAAAATTGAAATATTAAAAAAACTATAAGAGATAATAATACTGTGTAAGTTGGGATCGTAACTTTTTAACGCAACCCTATATAAACAATTAAATACTTTCTGCAGATTCTACGTAAAAAGTTCTCCAAAAATTATCTATCCTATCTAAAGGTTTTTACAATTTTTTATAATTAAGGAAATATAGGGTAAAATCAAAAACGATTTTTTTTTAAATTTTTCCTAGTATCTCTTAGATAAATAATTTAATTAAAATCCTGACAACGCTGGTTTTTCGAAAATCGAGCCCATAACACCTATATCAGTTTTTAATAACTCTAGTACTAACTGAGCCCATAAAAACGCCCAATTTTGCCCATCCTGTACACAACCTTTTTATAGAGGATATTTAAGGTTTTATTTTCTTGTGAAGAAAAACATTTGTGACATATATATAGGTTTCTATTTGTGTGCATTTTTTTAAAAATTAAATCGTTTATATTTAGATAAGTCTCTACATATTTTATAACCTACTAACATAGATATGTATTGTGGTTTTAATATTTTAATTTTGTCATAACCTAATACCTTGGTAACACGTAAATGTTATTTTATAATATTAAATAAAATAAAAAAATTAATGATATTGCAAATAAACTTTAAATATTATTATTGTTTTATATTGCATTTGTCATATCTGAATTAGTTATGAATGGCACCATTTTAATGAAAGTCAAATAATGTTGTATTATGGATAAGGATTTGAAATAATAGCTTAGTCTGTCTAAAAACATCAACACTTAAATTATAAATTGGGTCACAATGATCATGCTGTGTATTCATGCTGGTAAAAAATTGTAAGATGTTATACTTTAGCAAGATGAACAGTCGTTTCAAGACTATTTTTGGGATAATATTAAAACTGTCTGTTTTTTTTCCATTTATTTTTTAACTTAACGAAAACTATCGTGACAGAAAATCAAATCAAATTAAATATTTTTTACACAATTTAATTGGATATAATCCATTATTTTTAAGTTAATACCATTAAATTCAGCGTGTCTACATATGGAAAAAAATATTATTCATTTTATGATTTTCTTTTTCATAAAAAGTTCTGCTTGCTTTAAAACTTAAAATGTAAAAAATCAGGTATTATTTTTCTACATTGGTATACGAAATATCTTAAAAAGTACCATTATTTTTGACAATGTTACAATGTTCATAAGGAAAAAATGTTAAAGAATAAAAATTACTTTTAAATACACAAACTTGTTCATTTACAAAAAAGCTTTTTTTTGTTTTTTTTAATCGCTAACGAAAAAAATTAACTTCGAACATAAGTGGATACCTATTTCAATATGTATTATAAAAAGGACGCTAGAGACTTGTATAAGCAGCGAAAAGTCATTGAACCACCCGTTGTTGCGGAAAAAAATAGGTTAACCATTTTGCATATTTATGCAAAAAAATTAAAATTGTAAAAAATAAGGTACTTTCCCCTTTAAGCAAAATTAATATTTTATGGGATACCTCGTATACCAATAAAAAAAAATTATATCTGATGATTGCATTCTAGGTTTTAGACCATGCAAAACTTTTTATAAAGAATACCTTTTTTTATAAAATTAATATTTAAAAAGTTTTCCAAATGGTGCAAACTTAAGTACATACGCTGTATATACCGGGTGACAACGAAAGTAATATCCAGCAATTTAATTTTTAAGTGCAACCGTATAGTTTTTAAATTTAAGGACGTTATATTGTATCACCGGATGCTACTATTATGATATATACAATTTTAAAGTTGAACAACAAAAGATTTAGTCTGAAGAATACTGCAGCTTCAAGATCGACGCTAATTCATCCCTCCAAAACAATTTGGAAACTAGCCATAAGGTATTGTAGTTAAAAGGTTTAGATTTTTTCGCACCTTAGAATCAAGCAACGGAAATAGACCAAAAATTGAAGCAAAGCATCTAACCTGGCAATGTGGACAACAAAGAAAAAAATAATAAAGCGAGCCCTAGCCTTATTACAGATTTATCATCGAAATCTAGATTAGAGAAATTTTATAAGACTAAAAGCAATCTGGACTTAAATAAAATGTTAATGTAGAGTTTAAAAGTAATATAGTAAGTATACTTCACCATAACATACAATGTCTCCGTAATAAGCTGGGAGAATTGGAAACTTTTAGGATCGCTGCAATATATCCGATATATGTTGTCTAACAGAACACTGGGTCAAAAATTATTTAATGGCTAAAGTGAAGGGTATAGCATGGTTTCAAATTTCTTAAGAGATGATATGCAACATGGTGGTGCATGTATTTTTGTTAAGAAAGACTTGAGGTTTGAGCCAGTACAACAAATAGAGAACTGTTCTATAGAAGGACAAATTGAGTGTGCATCTGTTGTCAATAAAAATTATTGTTTTATGTGTTTATAGAACCAACAAAGGTAATTTTAATGTATTTTTAGATAGGCTTAAAGAAATTCTCACAGATACAGGTAAATTTTAAGTTTCATAAATGTATTTTATGTGGTGATTTTAATGATAATCTTTTGAAAAAAATACAATAAGTGATAGTTTTATAGGTATGCTCTTAACCTTTAACCTACCACAAACAATTTTTGACCCAACTAGGGTTACAAAAAAAAACAGCTTGGTTTTTGGACACTTTCTTTGTAAATTTTGATTATATAAACAGCTTTGTTGTGGATTCTGCGCTTTCAGATCACCATGCACAGTTAATTAAATTTACTGTTGAAAAACACAAGGAAAAACAATGTGACTTACTTGTAAAGAAAATATTTTTTCTGACAGTAAGCTGGAACAATACTATATTGAGCTTTTAAACGAGTCGGGAGAAAGTGTTATAAATAAAAATGATAAATCGTGCATATGATATATTTATTAATAACATAAAGTCAGTTTTAAACAGGGTAATTCTAGAACGTACAACAAGAAGTGGACAAAGTACCACTAAATCCTGAATAAAATTAGGCATTAAAAAGTCCTGTGCCAGAAAACGATTACTGTTTAAGCAGAGGTTAGATAATGAAGTAGAAAATACGTACAAAACATATGCTAACATTTTAAAAAAGGTAACAAAGCAAGCAAAGATGTTATGTTATACTGAATTCATAAATAAATCGGAAAACAAGGGAAGGGCTGCTTGGACACTAAAAAAATGAAAAGTCAGTGGGGAAGATGAAGTACCTATTTCTCTTTTAAAAAAAGTAGCCAATATAATATCCGAGCCTCTCGCTTATATTATTAATCTTTGCTTCCAGACTGGGGTCTTTTCCAGCAGACTAAAAATTGCCTACATAAAGGCAGTCTATAAAAGAAAGGGCAAGATGGAAGATATTAAAAATTACAGACCTATATCATTGCTCTCTCATATAGGTAAAATATTTGAAAAAATTATCTACAGCAGATTTGTACGTTTTCTAGATGGAAGTGGTGTGATCACAGATTGTCAGTATGGATTTAGAAAAGGACGGTCAACAATAAATGCCGTTTTTTTAGCCGTGATAAAAATATTAGAATCGATAAATAAAAATAAACATACTTTGGCGGTTTTATTAGATCTATCAGAAGCTTGTGACAGAGTTGATTACTCCATTCTCATACAAAAAATGAAAAAATATGGTATTTGGGGTATAGCACAAAAAAAATATCATATCTGGGAAACAATCAGATTAAATCGGACATGTCTTTTATTAGGAAAAGTGTTCCCCAAGGTTCCATATGGGGGCCCCTTCTATATATTTTATATACTAACGAATTACCATCGGTTAAAAAAGATAAAGTGGTGATGTATGCCGATGATACCTTAGTTATAATTAAAAAGGTGACTGACAATGGCGCCGAGCGGCCACTTGAGAAATCGCTTGATATTTTAAAGTTATGGTTTTCAAAAAATGATCTAGTAATGAATGTGGATAAAACACAAATAACAAGATTCTCTGCTAGGGCAAGTAACACAAATTCATATAATTATAATGATAAGAATCTAGAAGCTACAAACAAGGGGTCATTCCTTGAAATGGCAATAGATCAGAAGCTAGACTGGAAAGCCCACATAGATGAACTCTCGGGTGTGTTATCGAGAGTATGCTACGCCCTAAAGGTATTATCGAGCAAGATTAAGGTAAATGCGGCTTTAAATGTCTATCATGCACAAATTATGTCACGAATCCGCTATGGAATTGTTTTTGGGGAAACTCGGTTGACACTGGGCGAGTGCAGATTCTACAAAAAAGATGTTTATGAACTATTTTTAAATTAGAAACTAGAGAAAGCTGTAAAACATTATTTAAAGATAATAACTCTTTACAGTTGTTAATCTTTTTATATTTAAATCAATAAAATACCTAATACAAAATAAATTATTATTTGAAAATACCAAAAAAAAAACACAATTGTAGTAAAAGAACAAAAAATTATTTTTATTGGATAAAACAAATTATACCTATGTTCAAAAAAACGTGCACTACAGCCTAAAAATACTTGTAAAAATATTTCTTAATTTAAAAAAAAAAACATTTTATGAGGTGAGAGAGTTTTTTCAACATTCCTAAAATTCTGGCTGTCTGAATTTTAAATTTAATTTTATTTTATGTTTTACTGTAACAGACATTGCTTTTAAATATTTAAGGCTTAAGTTTTTTTTTAATAAGTGACACTTTCTACACTTCTTGTGAGGTATTTTGTATTTTTATATGTTGTTGTGTTTTTTGGAACAAATAAATTATTATTATTATTTTTGGTATATCTCGCTTTTGCGGTTCAGAAGCTAAGTCAAGATGGTTTAATTAATTCGATGTCGAGAAATTTTCTTAACATACTGCATGTGTTCAAAATGACGGACTTGTGTATTTGTGTCATGACGTGTGGAGGAGAAAGGCCAAGGATTTTAATATTGTCAGCAAGAGCTTTAGGGACTACCCCAGTAGATGATATTACAATTGGTATCGTCGTGACAGACTCTCTTTGCTACATTTGTCGAACTTGCGCATTAAGCTAGATCGTGGTATTTCGCTATTTTTTTTCAAAAGTTTCTTGCAGGTTATGTGTGTTAGAAACAGCTATATCGAATAACATCGTTTTTTTGGTTCGCTTATCATCCCAGATAATGTCCGGTCTATTCGCGGGAATGTTCCTATCCATAATGATACTTCGGTCCCAGTATAGTTTAGGGTATTAATTTTCCAGAGCACTCTCAGAAGTATATTTGTAGTACGGAACTTGCTTTTAGGTAAGCTGTAGAGCGAGAGCCATCAGCTAATGAATGATTTTACCAATGCAGTAATGCCGGTGCGTGTGCCGGAGATGTGCAACCAATCGTGATGTGCTGGATGGTTTCCGAGGCAGACAGGCACATACGGCATCTGTCATCCGATACAGTAGGGTCTTTTTTAATGTATTTTAGATAGTTCTTGGTAGCGACCACTTGCTATCGATCCTGGATTGCCAACACGAATCCCTTTGTTTTGGAAAATAGGTCGCCAGAAATTCGACGCAACCGTATCGACATTCACCGTCTGAGTTCGTGGGGATGTCTTTCATAAAGAGCTCTTTGCTTCCAGGTCCTCAAATGCATCGCCACTCTTTGTACTTTTGTAACTGGTCCTAACGCAGTCTCCTTCAGGTTTAAAGGGGTGTATCCCTGGTCGGCCAATGTGACAGCCTTAAACAAAGGGTCTGTTTCGGTGTGGTCACGGAAGTAATTCTTAAGTTTGTAGAGCTGTGCTTCATACAGTAGGATCAGGTCTATTAGTCCTCGGCCACCCTGCGAGCTGGCTTTAGTAAGGCGCCCAATAGCTGATTTCGGATGGTGCATTCTAAACTTTGTCATGGTTACTCTAGTTCTGGTTTCTATTTTCTCTAGATCTGTTTTGGTCCACTTGACCACCCAAAAGTATATGGTAAGGCCAGTATGGCATAGGCATTTATGGCCTTTATCATATCTTTGCCTCTAAGCTGCCCTTTTAGAATGCTGTTGAGTCGCGTAATATATTCTTTTGTTGCGTTTTTTTTTAATTACTGTATGTTGCATTTTTATGCTTTGTTGGAAACCTAAGTACTTGTATAGCTCACGCGATTAGGCGCGATTTGGTTTCCATTTCCCAGCTCAAAGCCACTCGCTCAGTGGCTACCTCTTATTACGGTTTGGGTCCTACATTTATTAAGGTCAAAGTCCATTAATATATCTGTAGAAAAAAGTTTCTAGGTTAATATTAAGGAGTCGATTTGTGTTTTCGTTCCTGCATAGAGCTTTATATCATCCATGTAGTTAAGAGAGATTCTTTACATTGCACCACTGTACTACCCTTTAATGTAAATCCTAAGCCACATCTTTAAGCATACTAGACATATTATTATTATTAATTTTATAATAGCATCTATGTATTACTTTCGGTTTAATAGTGTGACGTAGACATTTTGAAATACTACTTGACGTTACTTGGGCAAATGTACCATATTGAACTATCTTCTTGGGACAATGAGACCGGTGGACCATCAAAACTAACTTTGCATTTTTTAAAACCAACTTAACTTATTTGACTAACTAAATTTAGTACGGGCATACCCCTCACTAGAGATAGCCCGTACGGGGCTTAACTAAAACTTTAACTTTATGCTTGACTTTACTAACTACTTCTAATATCTCATAAAAATCCCTTTTAATTTCTTTCTCTCTTCTTTAAATATCAAATTTTCCAATGTTTGTTTTGCATTTCTAGGCGACCCAGCTTGTTTAATGTTTTTATTTTATTATTATAAGAGTAACCTAGAAAATTGTTTGATTTATACTTTTTAAACCTTTACACCTCACGTATATTTTTATGTAGCAAATTTTCCAATGGTAATTTTTAAATTTAAATTTTCGAAAAATGTATATTTTTAAAATTCCCAAAATGTATACTTTTTTATACTAGGTGTTCACAATAAGTGATATAAACTTTTATATTTTAAATGTAACACCCTGTTTATTTTCTTAGGATCTTATATGAAATCTTAGACATATTCATAACCTAACTTTTTTGTTTTTAGAGAAAATGGCTTTTGAAAATGTCCAAACGACCGCACAATATGCAGTTTTATGGAAAAACAAATGAATATTACAAAGAATTAAAATGCTTAAAATAATTATTTTTAAGGAATATACTTTTTGAGGATATTATAATATTACTTCCAATTTAACCGGAAGTGCTGTAAGATTTAAACTTTTAAATATGATAACCCTGATAATTTTAATGGAACACGCTACATATTTTTAAGATTGAAATTTCTTTAAGCTATTTCTGGTATAAAGCCTATAATATACCCATTAACAATCTTTCAGTTTTAAAGAAAACGGCGTTTTAAAAGGTCTAGACGTCGACACAATTCATGGTACTGTTTATTGTGAGTTCGTTCGGACCTTTTCAAACTCCGTTTTCTTTAAAAATAAAAAGTAAGGTTATGGATCTACTAAAGGTGTTATGTCAGGAATGACTTAAAAAATTTAAATTTTAAAAAACATACAGGGTGTTTTATTTCAAATATCAAAGTTTTTATCTCTTCCGATTAAAACGGAAGTAATAGGCAAAAACTCTTATATCCAAAATGGCATCTTATGATACACTATCATATCCTAAAATTTAAAATGTATGCTTTTCATTGAAGGAAATAAAATGCTTGATAGAAATTTCGTTGTCACCCGGTAAATTTATTATTAGGGACAACAATGAACATTCTGCGTATTCATGTTGGTAAAAATGTCGGAATGTTTAAATGAACAGCACTATAAATAACAACTTTAAAGAAGTGCATTATTTTAAAAAGCGCATTTAAGTGCATGATAATTGTAAAATGTTTCACTTAAGCATAACTAACATTCGTTTTGGGTCTATTTTTGTGTGAATATTTTGACTGTTTTTTTTTATTTTTTTTTGTCCTTGAAGAATATCTTAATATAACATTAAACCATACTAAATATAATTTCTTTCTTACAACTTAATTGAATATGGATTATATTATTTAAGCTAGTGACAATGATTATAAAAATATTCACTAATATGGCTAAGGAGAAAAAAAAAACAAATCAGTGTAAAAAAATCAAATCTAAACTCACAAAATGGATGACAATGACGATCCTGTTTGTTAATGCTGGTAAAAAAGTCAGGGAGTGCAAATCATAGCACCAAAAATAACATTTTAAAATGAGTGTATTCTTTTAAAAAGGCGCATTTACATGCATAACAATTGTGAAATGTTTTACTTACGCACAACAAACATGATTTAATGTCTATCTTGTGTAAATATTTGGACTGCTTTTGACTTTTTTTTAAATCATTTTACCCACAAAAATATTGTTATAGAACATGAAGTGATACTAAATATAATTTCGTTGTTATGTAGATAAATAACAATAAAAAATATATCTACTAAAATGACTTAGGATTTAAAAGAACCAAATAGGTGTCCAAACTATAACTTTAAAATCATAAAATATGCAGCAATGACGACTCTGTGTGTTCATGCTGGTAAAAGAGCCAGGAAGTGCAAATGTTCAGCACCATAAATAAAATTTTTAAAAGAGTGCCTTCTTATAAAAAGGTGCATTCAAATGCATACCAATTGTAAAATGTTTTACTTACGAATAACTAACATTGATTTAAAGTCTATTTAAACTGTCTTTGCCTTTTTTATTTATCTTTTTACCCACGAAAAATATCGGAATAGAACATCAAATCATAGTAAATATAATTTCGTTGTCATAACTTAATTGAATACGAACTATACTATTTTGCTAAATAACAATAAATGTAAATATACAGTGCTTTTTTAAAGTCAGAACCGCCCTCCTAACTTTTGAATTGTTTGGTATTTTTCTTGAAAATTTATGAACTTAAGTAAGACATTATATACCAAATTTAGGAAAAGAAATTACAGATATAAATGTTAACATTTTAAAGCCCCTTACGAGTACTTTAGAACCCTAGAATATAAAGTCAATACCTTTACCTAATATACAAAATGGCGGTAAAATCTGTTTAAACTTTTATGCTATGTCGGTATAATCTACTAATAAAATAAACCCTTAAAAATAAGAATATCTCTTACAATAAAATGATTAACCACAATTTACGGAAGTCAAGGGAACAGAGTCGTATTATTATTTTCACAATAAGACCTTGCTCTTCCGACTACCGTTAATCGTTTTATTGGTCCTTTTAAGGGGTTATTTTTATAAGTAGATTATGCCAACGAAGCTTATTTGGCTGAAAATACTATACTTTAAAAAATTTCTAAATACCTGATTATGCTGGCCATATTTCCGAAACTAATAATGTTAGATTTACTTGGTGTGGTATTTTTCAAAGCTATTTTAAAGATCTATTTAATGGTAATATGGGTGATAATATACAGGGTAAGACAAAAGAATATATTTTTAAAAACGCACCCTGTATATTATATCACCATTAAAAAGAAATTTAAAAGATCTTTAAGAAAATACCACATTATGTATATCTAACATTGGTTTTGAAAATGTGGCCATCTAGATCGGGTATTCAGGTAATTTTCAACGTACCATCATTTTGTAGTAAGTAAAGATACTGACTTTATATTCTGGGGTATTTATCAGGAGCTTTAAAAAAATGTGCCTTTTTTTTCTATTTAATTTTTGTTTTCCAAATGGCGCTCAACTCTCAGTTTGACATTTATATCTGTCATTTCTTGCCTAACATTTGGTTTATGTTGTCATACTATAGTCCTAAAATACTAAACAATTCAAAAATTAGGAGGAGGTCCTGACTTCAGACAAGCACTGTGTTTACTAGAATAACTAAGGATTAAAAAAGAACAAATCAGGGCAAAAGCATCTAAAAACTCTAAAATCATAAAATATGCGACAATGACGATTCTGTGTGTTCATGCTGTGTAAAAAAGCCAGAAAGTGTAAATGTACAGCACCATAAATAATAACTTTAAAAGAGTGGATTCTTTTAAAAAGACGCATTCAAGTGTATAACAATTGTAAAATGTTTTACTTACGCACAACTGACATTAATTTCCAGTCTTGTCTTGTGTGAATATTCGGACTGTCTGTGGTAACTTCGCAACTAAAGTTTCCAGCTAGATTGAATTCGATATCCTTTAGAACCACTTGTGCAGAGTTTGATTTGGGCAGCTGAAATGAAAATAGATACTTTACCGTTGTTCACTGAGACAAAGTTCTTGATGCGAATAATGGGTTAGATTACAAATAGAAGCTCTTTTAGGATATTGTCTTACATAATGTATAGTAAAGAGTATCAGTAAACAAAAAAAATTAAAATAATAGGGGCCAGTCATTTATAATATGATTATAATACGATTCTAAAAAGTTTTATTTAATTTATCATTATTAAGTTTACAATAAAATGTGTACCAAGGAAGGGTAAAGGCAAATTTGACGCTTTTTATGGTAAACTTATATTTTTCTGTTTTACACAAAAGCTAAAAAATTAGTAAAAAAAAGTTTTACACTTTGTATTTTTTTAAGCCTTTGCTGAGATATTGCACTACATTAATCAAAAATTACTATTTTATCTAGAACTTTATATATAGCTAAAGTATGTCTAGTTATAATAAAAGTTAATGAAATGGTAGTTATTTTAACATCCTTAAAAAAATATTTATGGAGCCGAGTCACTGCTAAAAGACATATTCCATATAGGTATTGCTTGGAAACTTAAATTTAAAAAAAAGTATAAAGCACTAGAGTATTAATGGGTGGCATTTCTACACTACGTATTTATAGGATATACAAGGAAAATATAAACCAATTTATCTACTAAAAATTGCTTGGCGCCCTAAATTAAATAATATAGGTTTGTTATTGTTGGTATAAACTTACATTTGAATTTTTATTGTTTATTTTGTTTCTGAAAATATAAATTTAAACAAAAGATTATTAGCTTTTCTTTTAAATAAAACTTTTTAATTCTTGCTTTAAGAAAACTAAACTCTGTTATGTTATGTAGCTGATCTGGTATATTATGAAAGGCTATTTTGCTGTTGCAATAATAGATTTAAAAATATATATACAGGGTTATTTCTTGGTTGGCACCTTTTTTCATTACTGTATACAACGTAGGAAAATAAAAACATTTTTCAAATAAAATTATGTTAAAAAATGTTTTTTTTTCGAGATACCGGATATTAAAGTTTTAAGAAAATATGACCTTTTTATCATAACTTCTCTACCACTACAGATATTTTTACAAATTTTTGTACACTTCTTTTGACCATTACATTACATTTTTACTAAAAAGTTTAAAAAAAACCAATGGCTGAACAAGATTTGTATTGAATTAAAAAAATTGTACGCCACTTTTTTAAATCACTATTATTTTTAAAATACCCTTTTTAATTTGGGGTAAATTTTTTCTTTTAATATTTCTTAGTACGACGAAAGGTTCTCGTTAAAAAAAAACAGCTATTTTAATCGATGGTAAAATTGCTTAAATCCTATATGGTGTTTTTTTTTAAGTTAGATGTTTGACTTTGTACTAGCTTTTTAAAAACAACAACTATTTATTAAAAATAAGCCTAAGTAATGTAAGTATTGTATCTTACTTTTTACAAATTAAACAAAAACGAAATTTTTATACAAAACATCATATCAGATTTTAATGGTTTTATCATGCATTAAAATGGCTTTTATTTTTTTACAAAAATCGTTTGTCGTACAAAATATATATTATATATAAAATCAAATTAACCCCAAAGTAATTGGGCATTTCAAAAATAATATTGATTATAAGAAAAAGCGGTGGCGCACTAATTTTTCTTTAAAAAAATCAATACAAATCTTGTTTGAACGCCACTTGCATTGCTCTTTTTTAACTTTTACAGCAAAAAATTTAATAAAATGTTAAGGAAAGTTAGCTTTTTTTCTTAAAACTTTAATACCCTGTATCTCCGAAAGAAAGCATTTTTGGATACAATTTTATTCATTTATTTTTTTATTTTCGTTCGTTTTATACAAAGTTAAAAGGAGAGTACCAACTTTAAAATATTCCTGTTTTGTATAAAAGTTGTTCTGAAAAAAAATATATATTAAATTTAAATATATAACTTTTATTTGGGTTTTATTAAAGACACTGACCAAACGACCGCCGGCAGTTTTGTCAATTAAAAAAAAACAGTTTTAACTTGTTTTATTGGTAGATGCCTATAAAAACTGTTAAAAGCCGCCAAATAATAGCTAAAGGTAATCTAACCCTAATAATTACGTATTTTGCTGTGCCTCAAGCATTAAGTTTTCTTATGGTTTTAGTGTTAATATTGTAGTTTAGTTTAAAGGACCTTTTTAAAAAACAAATAGCGGTAGTAGTAAACCACTATTGTATTTATCCCAACGTTTCGTGGCTGGATTACCACTTTATTAAGGGCCTATTAATAAAAAAGACATTACAAAACTATTTTGTCACATTGACCCACTATTTCACAACACCAAAAGACACGTAATAAAAATATTTTCAGGCAGTAGAGGCAAAGGAATAACTTATCAGGACGTCATCATGAAAGTCAGCAACTAGATATAATCTTAAATTTTAAAAAAGTAAAAATTATTTGTCTAAAAATTAAATTATTAACAATAAAAAATTAAAATTGGAAAAAATGTATAAAAGATTATCAAGAAAAAATATAAAAAGAAAATATATATAAAGTTCACGGATAAATGTCTTCGCTCTAGGGGAGATTAAGCGCATTTAGGATGGACCCACTTTGAACAACATTGGCGTGTAGATTTTGTCTAATAATTACCATCCATCAGGAAAAAAATTGAACAGAACTATATATGACCAAGAAAGGCGAAGGAATAACTTATCAGGACGTCAGCATAAAAGTCAGCGACTAGATTTAATTTAAAATTTTAAAAAAGTAAAAATTATTTGTCTGAAAATTAACTTATTAACAATGAAAAATAAAAATTAGAAAAATATAAAAAAATGATAAAAAATATATATATATATGAAAAAAAAAAAAATATATATATAAAGTGCACAGATAAATGTCTTTGTTCTAGGGAAGACTAAGCGTATTTAGCATTGGCCCACTTTGAACAACATTGGCGTGTAGATTTCGTCCTATAATTACCCACCAACATAAAAAAATTGAAGGTAACGAGCACGTTGAAATTGTATGTCATTTTACACTTATAAGATGTTTATATATCCTAATTCATTATTAATTCCTTTATACATGCATACTTAAATTAGTAATACCTAAGTTTTAGTTTTATAAAGCGATCAGCTTTTTTCTTGTATCTAAAATACTTTGTTTTTAAAAAGATGTGGGTATATTTTTTTTAATTTATTAAAAATTTCGACAAATCTTTGTAGGTGTCAAATGTGTCTTCCAGTGTTATTTTTGTTTTTTGATAAAAAAAAACTAATATTTAATATTAAAACAAATAATTATTAAGGTTAGGTTAACTTTAACTATTATTCGTAACGTTTCTTTGTTTTAGTGTCTATCCCAATGTAATTTATTACCATATTTTATTGCATATTCCGCATATATTTTTATGCAATATTTGGTTTTAAAAATGTAATTAGTTATTATGTAATGTTTCTTTGTTCTTAATGTACTTGAATGATATTTTGAATACATTTTAGACTGTATGATTTGAATATCGATACCCTAATTCGCAAATCAGCTAACTTTATTTTCGTTTAAAATAAAATTTAGTTACTTGAACTATTATAAGATCTAAATTAAAAAGAATTTCTATGGTTTCTTTACTTAAAACTACTTTAAAAACATTCATTTACGTATCAAATGATAAAAAACTTTATTTTAAATTATTTAAATATGATTTTTAATTTTGTAATTTGAAATTATGATTTATAAGTAAATATTGTAGAAAATTACATTTTATATCAAAATTTAAAGTTGTTGTCAATTTTTTAACATTGCGCATTAACAGTTTTTAAAATACTTGGCTAAAGCCACCAAATTTTAAAAAACTATTTAAAATTATTAAATTTTCGTTTAAATTGTTCTCTCTCTTGCCCAATATTTAAGTTGTCATGAGTAATGTAAAAAATAAACAATTATATATATTTTTTTAATCTCATGCTTTAACTTTATATTTTGACATAAAGTTCACCTCTCCACAACAATTACATACTACAATTTTGTTCTGTTTTTAAAAACAAAAGTAGTTAGTTTCTTGGCATTTTTTGTATTTTTAGTTATAATTTGCCCTGAATAATACAAATTGAAGTAAAATTTTAAACCTATTAGTTTTGAACCATGCGACCAGTTTTCCCAAAATTTCGTTTTAAAATTTAAAATTTTATGTTCTTTTGTCCTCTTGTAACACCTATTCTAGGACACACTGTACTTTTATTCATAAATGTATATTAACTTCTGCATAGAATTAAATACCATTTTTATGGAAAAAAGTATTTTAAAAACTTTAATTAGATTTTTTCAATAATAATTTAAGCTTTAACCTTCTTACTGTAATACAATATAAGGCAAACATCAAAACACAAATATAAAAGGGGATTATTTTCTTCACAGTTTGGCCTTTGTTGGCAAACATAAGGTTTTTAGAAACATGGAGTGTATTTTTGAAACGAAGCCAATTCTTTTGCGAAGCTGAATGTTTTCAGTCGAGATCAAATCTTCGTTTGTTATTCTCGAGGCAATTATTTAGAGGTAAACAACAACTTCGCCTCTGCATTTCCTTAAGCAATAACTTGTCCTGAAATAAGAGCGCTTTTTTCTTACAAACTTGCCGAATTGTAGTATACAACGTGTCCAAAATAAGGAAGACCAGTATGGGCATCTTGGAAATGGTAAGAGATACGAAGTCGGGTAAATGAGAACAAAGTTGAGGTTTTATATACCCAGTTATATGCTGGTTACAAAGTTTTAAAATTCCGAGCATTTCCGGAGATATCCGAAAAAAGCAGAAAAATTAGAAATTTGTTTTATTTTTTTCCTGGTCTTATTTAAAATCGGAATTTAAAATAAATTCCACTTTTGCATTGCCACTTTTTCTGCTCTATCCAACCGCGGTATTTTATTTAAACTGCGACGTTTTGTTTTCGTAGGACCATCATCAACTTTATTTTTTTAAATACGGTCCTGATATTCTAATACCAAAATTTAAAAGACGTTTTTAATACAATTTTAATGATATATCACATGTTGAGGTTTAATCCTAATACGGACCTGTATTTTTGGAAAATTGATAAAGATTATATTTATCAAAGATGTTTTATGGTTGTTAGATTTACCTGAGTAGAAATAAAATATATATATATATGAAAAGAAAAAATATATATATAAAGTTCACAGATAAATGTCTTGGTTCTAGGGAAGACTAAGCGTATTTAGCATTGGCCCACTTTGAACAACATTGGCGTGTAGATTTCGTCCTATAATTACCCACCAACATAAAAAAATTGAAGGTAACGAGCACGTTAAAATTGTATGTCATTTTATACTTATAAGATGTTTATATATCCTAATTCATTATTAATTCCTTTATACATGCATACTTAAATTAGTAATACCTAAGTTTTAGTTTTATAAAGCGATCAGTTTTTTTGTTGCATCTAAAATACTTTGTTTTTAAAAAGATGTGGGTATTTTTTTTTAATTTATTAAGAATTTCGACAAATCTTTGTAGGTGTCAAATGTGTCTTCCAGTGTTATTTTTGTTTTTTGATCAAAAAAAACTAATATTTAATAATAAAACAAATAATTATTAAGGTTAGGTTAACTTTAACTATTATTCGTAACGTTTCTTTGTTTTAGTGTCTATCCCAATGTAATTTATTACCATATTTTATTGTATATTCCGCATATATTTTTATGCAATATTTGGTTTTAAAAATGTAATTAGTTATTATGTAATGTTTCTCTGTTCTTAATGTACTTGAATGATATTTTGAATACATTTTAGACTGTATGATTTGAATATCGATACCCTAATTCGCAAATCAGCTAACTTTATTTTCGTTTAAAATAAAAGTTAGTTACTTGAACTATTATAAGATCTAAATTAAAAAGAATTTCTATGGTTTCTTTACTTAAAACTACTTTAAAAACATTCATTTACGTATCAAATGATAAAAGACTTTATTTTAAATTATTTAAATATGATTTTTAATTTTGTAATTTGAAATTATGATTTATAAGTAAATATTGTAGAAAATTACATTTTATATCAAAATTTAAAGTTGTTGTCAATTTTTTAACATTACGCATTAACAGTTTTTAAAATACTTGGCCAAAGCCATTAAATTTTAAAAACTATTTAAAATTATTAAATTTTCTTTAAAATTTTTCTCTCTCTTGCCCAATATTTAAGTTGTCATGAGTAATGTAAAAAATAAACAAATATATATATTTTTTTTAATCTCATGCTTTAACTTTATATTTTGACATAAAATTCACCTCTTTACAACAATTACATACTACAATTTTGTTCTGTTTTTAAAAACAAAAGTAGTTAGTTTCTTGGCATTTTTTATATTTTTAGTTATAATTCGCCCTGAATAATACAAATTAAAGTAAAATTTTAAACCTATTAGTTTTGAACCATGCGACAAGTTTTCCCAAAATTTCGTTTTAAAATTAAAAAATTTTTGGTTCTTTTGTCCTCTTATAACACCTATTCTAGGACACACTGTACTTTTATTCATAAATGTATATTAACTTCTGCATATAATTAAATACCATTTTTATGGAAAAAAGTATTTTAAAAACTTTAATTAGATTTTTTCAATAATAATTTAAGCTTTAACCTTCTTACTGTAATACAATATAAGGCAAACATCAAAACACAAATATAAAAGGGGATTATTTTCTTCACAGTTTGGCCTTTGTTGGCAAACATAAGGTTTTTAGAAACATGGAGTGTATTTTTGAAACGAAGCCAATTCTTTTGCGAAGCTGAATGTTTTCAGTCGAGATCAAATCTTCGTTTGTTATTCTCGAGGCAATTATTTAGAGGTAAACAACAACTTCGCCTCTGCATTTCCTTAAGCAATAACTTTTCCTGAAATAAGAGCGCTTTTTTCTTACAAACTTGCCGAATTGTAGTATACAACGTGTCCAAAATAAGGAAGACCAGTATGGGCATCTTGGAAATGGTAAGAGATACGAAGTCGGGTAAATGAGAACAAAGTTGAGGTTTTATGTACCCAATTATATGCTGGTTAGAAAGTTTTAAAATTCCGAGCATTTCCGGAGATATCCGAAAAAAGCAGAAAAATTAGAAATTTGTTTTATTTTTTTCCTGGTCTTATTTAAAATCGGAATTTAAAATAAATTCCACTTTTGCATTGCCACTTTTTTGCTCTATCCAACCGCGGTATTTTATTTAAACTGCGACGTTTTGTTTTCGTAGGACCATCATCAACTTTATTTTTTAAATACGGTCCTGATATTCTAATACCAAAATTTAAAAGACGATTTTAATACAATTTTAATGATATATCACATGTTGAGGTTTAATCCTAATACGGACCTGTATTTATGGAAAATTGATAAAGATTATATTTATTAAAGATGTTTTATGGTTGTTAGATTTACCTGAGTAGAAAAAAGCTAAAAACAGTTTCGTATAAAAATTGTTATTTTAAAAGTAAATTATTTATTTACTTTTTATTATTATTTTTACGGAATTCTAAAAATACAGGGTTGTATTACAGTTAAACTATATTGTGAATTTAAAATAAAATTGGTTTTAAAATTTCGATATTAAAATATCAGAACCGTATTTAAAAAAATGTAAGTAAGTAATGTTGGGGGTTTTCGTTAAATTATGCTTGGTTTATTAAAGTAATTTTAATATCAGAAATATTAGGACCATATTTAAAAAAATAAAGTTGATGTAGGTCCTACAAAAACAAAACGTCGCAGTTCAAATAAAATACTACCATTAGGTAAAGCAGAAAAAGTGACCATGCGGAAGTGCAATTTGTTTTAAAATCCGATTTTAAATAAAACGAATTTCTTATTTTTCGTTTTTTTCCGGATATCTGTAAAAATACTAGGAATTTTAAAACTTTCTAAACAGCATATTATTAGGCACATAAAACCTCAATTTTGGTCTCATTTAACCGACTTCATATCTCTTACCATTTCCAAGATGCCCATACGGTCCTCCTTATCTTGGACACGTTGTATATTAACGTTGGTAATAATTTCAAATAGAATAATGGATTAATGGAAATAGTATTTTTACAACGATAGTCTTGCTTTAACAAAGTCCCTAGGAATTTAACAACCTGAAATTAAAACCTTAATTAAATAGGATAATCTTCCTTAGCCGTGATTTTCTTAAAGGTGCCTAGTGAGTCTTTTTTAAATTGTATCAAATTTATTATTGGAAATAATAAAGAAAAACAAATCCCGTTAAAGCTACAGATCTTAATATTAATTTTAGGAGGTCCCGAATGATAAATTTTAATTTTTCATATGATTAATGTAAAAAAGCTTGTTTTTTTATGCTTAGAATTTTAAATATTCATTGGTTTATTAAATTCATGACATCGTGTAAGGAACTCGCAATATGACAGGTCAAATGTCAAAAAATCAATTTTTAGCGAATATCTCGTTTCTCTTACTTTTAATTGCATTTATATTTATTATAAAATCTGTAGAATACAAAATTCTTTACAAATTTGGTCTTAAGTATTTTTTTGTCCGACCAACGGATCCGATAATAGAGGGCGCAGAGTGTAAAGCACTTTACTGTATGTACATACCTTAGCAAGCAATTAATCGTAATATTTAGCAAATATTTAAGTAAAAGATGACATATTAGACTAAAAATCAAGATTGATTGAGTGCTAAGGTATGTACATACAGTAAAGTGCTTTACACTCTGCGCCCTCTATTATCGGATTCGTTGTTCAGAAAAAAATGCTTAAATTCAAATTTGTTAAGAATTTTGTGTTCTACAACTTTAATAACAGATATAATTGCGATTAAAAGTAAAGGAAACGAGACATTTGCAAAAACTGATTTTTTGACATTTGACCTGTCATATTTCAAGTTCCTTACCCGATATTATAGAGGATTTCTGGGAAAGTATTTTTTTACCAAAATAAAGGTATGTACAGAAATTCAGCTTATTTCGTAAGATTTCGAGGTGAAAGTCTAAATTAATTGGGCTACGTCGCGTTTTAAAGTAATTTAACTAAAGTTTAATTTCTAATATTTCCCTATTTTTTAAATTTATTGTATTCTTTGATTTCTTTTTGATTTTTTTTGCTGTTATTTAACTATCAAATTTCTAATACTATCGTTTCTTAATTTTTTAATAAATTCAATTATTTTTATTTTTATTATTTTATGTATTCTTTTTCCTTAGCATTGTGATATTAGAATAGTTTTATCACAATTCTAATTTTTTTCTTATATTCGCTGATAACAAGTAATAAGTCTGGCAATTGTTTTCATTTTTTGTAAAACACCTATTGTAATGTTCGATTGCTAGTCCATGTTCTGCAATATCATTAACCACAGTCAATTTATTAAAAAACTTTACACATTTATTATAACTCTTATTAAGAGGCCAAAAGTTCACATCTTTTTCCATATAATCATATTTATAAATTAAAAGCTGTAAACATAGAATCTTTTGATACAAAGTAACTCATATCTTTCTGCAAAAATAATTATAATTTATTGAAAAATTATGATAGTTACAAGATAAGTAGTATTAGAAATTTAAGTGATAAATTAAAGCACCTGTGAAACCAAAAAATAATTTGAATACAAAAACTTTTACATTTTTTTGTAATAGACTTGACCACCAACTATAAAGGGTTAAGGTGCTAAGTTATAAAACTTTCGTTTTTCCTAAGGAGATACACACTGTATAATATTGTATTTTTGAAATATGAATATAGTTAAATAATAGTTACTTAAAGTTATTTTAAGTTATAGGTTATTACTTTTTATTTGTAATCTACAATGAACAAAAGAGCACTGTTAACAGTTTTAACAATAAACAACAAAATATACTTATGGTCTATAGTAGCATAGTTTAATAATTGTCACGTTGTCACTCTCCGTCGGCACTCATATTTTGGATACAAAGAGCACCCGCTTTTACTACTCGAAAACTACGTGACCCTGAGTATTAGAGCGAGGTCTTTGTGATGCGAGGGTCGATGGGGTCATGCAATAGCTAATAAAATAAAAAAAGTGTGGGTTTTATTTAAAATAAATAGAATTTTAAGTTTATTTTAAAAATCTTTTTATATTATTTATGTAAAACCCTTATTAAATTGTAAATATAATTTCTGTCAAATAATTATTGTTAATAAGTTCAGTTATGTTTCTCCCATTTTTTTTTATTGTCTGACTGGCACTTTTAGTTATTTAAATAATTTACCTAATACCCTAATTAGAAATGGTAATAAAACAATTATTGAGTTATTTAGAATCAAAATTTATATTAATAATTATTCACTTACAAACATAAAAAAATATGTACAATAATATTAACATAATGCTAGTTTTAAGCTTAAATACAATTATAAAAAAAAATAATACCTATACAATAACTACATAGTATAAATTTATTTCTAAAACTCAAGTCATCAAACTTTAAACTGCAGATTCGTATTTGAGTACAGCACTGTTGAAGTGTAAGATTAGCATATCTATGATGCTCTATAAATTTAAAAGCATTTTTTTACAGTTGGCATCATTAATATAAAAAATTAAAATTAATACTCATTAAGCAACATTATGTCGCTTCCCTATGAATATTTTATGTGTTTTTTAGCGTGACTGCGGTTTCGTTATACTGTGACATATTTTGATTTAAGCTTTACCTTTTATTGCCCCGTTTATAATTTACGATTTGTATACCAAAATACAATTAAAATTCTTTATTCACCTTTGGCAGAGTTAAACTATGCCTTATGTATAAAAAGATAGATTTTTATCCCCTATTTGCTTTATTTAAGTCAAACAATCCAGTATGATAAGAGCAAGTTTTAAAAGGATTTTATTGCACATAGAGATAAACGACGTTTAGGTAATTTTAACTAGTGGACCCTATTTTTATTGTTAAATGATTTTTTTGTTAATACCCATATTATGTCAGGTAAATCTGTCTGCATAGTAAAATAATTTATATTTTTACTTGTGTTAATACATTTATATGCTTTTTAGAATACCTTCGTAATTTTTTTTAGGTCAAATAAGATATTATATTAAAAACATTAGTAAATCATAAATACAATAAAAAAATGTTGTATATCTAATAAATGTGTAGACAGGTTAAAGGGTTACTTACATTTGAGAAGTGTTTTGCAAAAACCAAATAAGTCCTTTTTTTCAAAATTGGACCTATGCGAGCCATGCGTTGAAGGACTAATTATCTACGTTCCTTGCATGACAAAAAGGTCAATAAAACCACAGTCAAAGATATAAGCAAGCAAACTTTAATATTTTGCATAAACCCCATATGTAAACAAATAACTTTTTTTCTTGAAAGTAAAAATCAATAACAATTAGGATTTTCGCAAAGAACGTCTTAGTATACGTTGTCTATTTATTATAGGAATAATTATGTAACAATAGCAATATGAAAAAATCAGTGGGAAGAAAAAATCATTTTAGTAAAATGGTTATAAATATGTTCTCTCTTATGAATTTCCGGAAAAGTCATAGTGAGATAGACCTGAAATCGTGCTAAAAACACATTTAATCTTTGAAATATATGCTTCATTATTTATTTACCTAAAAATGTAGAATCACAAAGTAAAGCAGAAAAATGGACCACTTTTACTAACGTTGGGCAATGTGGCTAAAAGTGGCGTGAAAAACATTTACAAAGCAAAACAGCGCTTGTGAAGAGTGACTTTACGGAAAATAACTAACATCCCAAAATGTTTAGCGTTAACAACACAATTGAAACAAACAGTAAAATATTACCTAAACGACGAGCCTTTGGGCATCGAAATAATAAGAGCCCACTCGTCATCTTACTATTGCATCCATTCCCAGATTTATATTTCGCTGCCATCTTTTCAAACAAGTAACACAACCGTTTACTACAAACAGCAAACAGCAAATAAAACTACCCCAGTCTGTATAGCGCGTCTTACTACGGAAGAGGAGACACACTGTACTAAGCCGACCCGCACGGTCAAAATCCAAAGTACCAGGCTATAAAAGGGCGCTCAAAAGGTAAAACGTGCTTATCGAGTAAGTGAGGCAACTTATATACAATATTTATTCAACTTTAATAGTAGTACCTAACAGTTAAAGTATATTATATTTTTAAGTTAGTTTAAGACCATAAACGTAATAATAATACCATTTTAAAACGCAGTTATACAGGGTGTTTCATTTTGGTTGCAATTGCCAAAGTATTATTATAAAGTTATTATGAAATATTTAGACTCTCTGCACTGAGAAAACCGTTTAATGACCATAATTAAAATTTTAATAATCCCTATTAAATTTTCTTAGTTAAATAGGGGATAACTAAAGTCATTTAGTATGGTAATTAAAGTCAATTTATAGCTTTTGTTTAATAATGATATTTAAAGAAGTTTAATTAAATATAATTAAATTATGTTTAATAGTTTTAATTAAAGTACATTAATAAAGACAACTAAACCCGTTTAATAAACATTATTAAATTCCGAATTAATTATATATAGATTTTAATTAAAGAGTAGAGTTGCGATAATTAAAAAATAATACAAATTGGAAACTAGCTTAATAATACTAATTAAACAAGTTTAATAAACACTCTACTAGGCTTTAATTAAACTAGCATTACCGATTTACAGGGGTAATTAAAGGACTTTAATTAGTGTGCATTCACCATTTTTTTGTTTTTTGAAAATTCGGAATTAAATTTGTGGTAAGATGGCAAAACCCGATATGTCACTTTTAGTAAAATGTTGAGGAGAGATCTTTTTAACTTTGATGCGTCCTAAAAAATCACAATTTTAGTACAGTATTTAAATTTTGCAACTTATATAAAAACAATTAGTTGCAAAATAAAAATATTGTACTGAAATTGTGATTTTTCAGGACATATCAGAGTTAAAAGATCTCTTTTAACATTTTACCAAACGTGACATATCGGGTTTTGCCATCTTACCACAGAAATAAAATACTGCACATTATTGGGACTTTGAAAGCAATAAGAGTTACAGTTCTTAAATTTAAATTGCATAGTTTCCAAACATTCGTAAAAATATATTTTTTAATTTTTGCTTTTTGTTTTTATATACTTAATATTACGTTTCTTATTTGATATGAATCTGTCAAATATATGCATTTTACCTCAACTTTACATTAGTTTAAATTTTAATACGAGGCACAAATTTTATCAATGGGGAAAAGATAGATAGACAGAAAATTTTATTTAATGAAAAGTAACTCGTTTATATTCAGCGGTACATGATTGTAACAAACTACAGAGCTTACAAAAAATGTAGGCAAAATTACAGATATCTATTTTATAAAACTCCTAAAAATGACAACTTTGCAGTAATTTGATTTCAGCTTATTATCTTATCCTTTGCAAGGTCCCAATAAATGTGAATATCGAATTAATTCCAATCAGCATTTAGGTTAGACAGTGTGTATCAAAAAGTCTGCAGAATAATTACCTTACATTATTTTTCGTTTTTAATAAGCTGCTTTACCCAAATTAAAAGAAATATCGTTATGCAAAATGAAAAAACTTAATAAGTATTTCATAACTGACATGAATAAATAGATAAACACAATTAAAATAAAGTACTTAATTTTAAGGCTACTAATGTAAAAACAATTTGAAAAAGAACGACATTGTGACGCTATTTTTTTTTTTGTCACACAGCTCCGGCAGCTCCTCGCCTGGTGAGCGTCGTGGATTTGCTTTTTATTTTGTAGTTATAGAGAAGTTTATTGTTATTAAATATGATGGCAATCAATTTAAATATAGCAAAAGTGTTATTAGAAAATTGTTTTTTTTAGGGCGCCACGCAATTTTCTTAAAAGTGTAGGTTTTCAAAATTGGAGAAAATGCGAAAATCCAAATTAATAAAGTCTAATATGAAATATATTACATAAGATGTGCCTGATTATAATAGTATGATAACAAATAAATAATCAGTTAAAGAGTATAATTAATTAATCTGTTTGGTTTTATTGTAAAAAATATATATATATTAATTAGTTCGGTATTCCTTACCCTGGACATGAAAAATTAATCTATTTTAAATTTTCAATTAAAATATGCTAATTAATATCTACCTATTATCAGTTTAATAAACCCCCATAGTCGACTATAGTTCACAAGTATTTTAGTAAAGATAATAGGGTTATCCTGCTAAGGAGTTATGTAATATGTTACCAATATCAAAATTATGGTGTTGTTTTTAGCTATTTACTGTTAATTATTATTAAGGCAATTATCAGAAAAAATATATACAATATTAATAAAAAAATCTGGCCTGATTTATCCTGGCAAGGTGCTCTACCACCCTGGGTCTTTGGTTGAGGCGTGTTGGATGCCGAACAGGTGGTTTGCAGTCTGAAAGGCAGCTGACTGTGGCCGCTAAGTACGCTCTATGATCTCCTGGATTGATAGATTTCAGTCTTAAGAGGATGGAGGTGAAACCATATAGTATTAACGGGCTGTGGTACTTTTTGTAACTCGAAAAGTCCTACTTACAACCCTGTGATAAATAAAAGAAACCAAAATTACCCCTTGGGCACAGAAAAAGGATTTTTCGTCAACCGATTGTTATATATTTTTTTCTTTTTTAGAAAAAGAATAAAACAATTAACAAAGACTTATGTACAGAAAATTACAGAAAAGTCTGCTCACCTTTTTTCAAAGGGTTCCACTCAAAAAAAAACGTGATCCTGGAGGATAATCTGGAGATATCCAGGGTTATAAAATAACTATAACCAGCTATCAAAAATCACACCACACTAACAAACTCAACTGGATGAAGAATAAATTTGATCACCCTACGGGGTTTATGCGGAAAACTTTCCAGTTCTTCAATCACAACCAAGATCGTATTATCGTCATAAGTGTGATCACCAGAATGGCGGGCAGGTGGAAGAGGGCCTAACAGGAAGGGTAAACCGGAAATTCCACAAGGCAGATTCAAAATTGATTGGTCTATTTTTGGCGGTAATCTCAACGATGAATATAATTTAAGGAAACTGCCCAAAAAATATGGCAACATGGCGAAATGGTACCACCGAACTGTAGAACCGCGAAACACGATGAGTGCCGAATATCCCAATGCTCGAGTGGCCTTGCTTCCAACCTATTCTGATATACTGCTCAACTAAACAAAATTTTATTATAACCCTTTAAAGTTGGTGAGATAGACTGTTATTTCCTACTTGGTAAAATGAAACGCTACACCATTCTCCTCCGAGAAAAAAAAAATATTTGGAACAAATATTTTTTTATGTAGAAATAATGATCAAAAAAACAGTGTTTCATTTTAAGCGCATTAGTTTGGTATCTTCGCGTACCGGGCGGCCATAAGGGCGTCACAATCAGAAAAGTCACGATAGGTAAAGTCACAATCAGGAAAACTCAATAATCAAGAGGGTCCACTAAGCTCAAAAGTACAGTAGGAAAATTATTACGAAATGCCTAATTCTAACTATTTACAAAATTCAGAAAAACATATTTACATTTACTAGGTACCTATTAGCTTATTATCACTACATTATTTAAAATACTATCATCGAAAATACTATCATAAACACAGAAATGCCGAAAATAGACAGACTATAGGCATCTACTAAGCCTTTACTAATCCTTTAATAAGTTGGCCTAACATCTGATACCTACTCTATCCGAAAAATGTTTCATAATGTTTCTTAAATCTCTTAGACCTCACGTTACCTAAGAATACTTATATAAACATTGGCGCGCCTAACCTAAAAATTATCCAACCGAAACGTCGGAGTTTGATCCAAAATAGGGTTTTAAATCTTTGACATGCCAGTTACCTGCCGGTGAACCATCGTCGTTTTGTAAAGTGTAGACTAAACGAGATACTTTTTAATTACTTTATTGAGAACATATCTAGGTGCTAATTTAGCGGAAAAACCTGCTACTGCCTCTGACAATACTTTATTTCTGCGCCAAACCCTATCTCCTATCTGAAAGGATACTTCCCTTCTACGCAAATCGTAATGTGATTTGTATCGTTGATGAGCCTCATCCAATTTTTTCTGTACCTCGTCAAAAATCTGTTTTAGTCCTGAAATATCATCCAGAAAATGTTCCCTACTTCCAGGATTAAGTTCTATACCAGTTGTACTTCGCAACTGACCATAGTATCGACCATCCAGGGGAATATACCGGCCAAAATTAATTAATGCTGGAGAGAAACGATGAACCTCATGCTTGGCAGTATTAATTGCTTGTTGTATTTTTGGCAACTCTTCGTCCCAATTTTTGTGTTCTTTAACATAACTACGTATCGCAGTCCCTACTGTTTTATTAGTTCGTTCGACGAAGTTACATTGGGCGGAATATTTGGGAGTAAACCATATTTTGACGTTATATCCATCAGTCAGCTTCTTAAAAGTTTTTCCCGCAAACTGTGTTCCGTTATCACAAATAATTAACTGAGGTACACCAAATATTAAGAAAACTGAATTCTCCAAAAATTTGACTATGTTTACAGCAGTTGCTTCTTTCATAGGGCACAAAAGAGTATATTTAGAAAACCAACAAGTAACCACAAGTAGATAAGCATTTTTCTTCTTGGAGCGAGGCATTGGGCCCATAAGATCCACGGCTATAACTTGAAATGGATACTGGACCTGCTTTTGAACACCCATTTTGCCAAATGGTTGTGAGTTTGACATCTTTTGAGATTGGCACACCTGGCAAGATTTTATATATTTTAAAATATCTGGTCTCATTTTTGGCCAATAAAAATTTTCCTGAATTCGTGAACAAGTCTTAAAGAAACCAAAATGACCGCTTTCGGGAGGGTCATGACAGGAATTAATTATGTCTTTTCTAGCATCCTTGGGTACAACAGTTTTCCACTCGCAGATATTGCTGCTGATTGGTAGGTTGGATGGAATGTATTTAAATAAACGATTGTTTTCTACTTTAAACTGTGGGTAAGAATCTGGATCGTCTAAAACTTTATTTCTTAAGCTCAAATACCAAGAGTCCGTGATATTATTCGACATTTCAATAGAAGATACTTCTTGCTTGTCCTCTGGAATGTCATAAGTCGGGATTCTGGAAAGTGCATCAGGAACAGCATTAGCACTGGAATTTCCTTTTCTATGCACCAGGTCAAAACTATATTGGCTTAACTTAACTGACCATCTTGCCAATCGTCCACATGGATCCTTTAAGTTATTTAACCAGAGAAGGCTATAATGGTCCGTTATGACACGGAATCTTGTACCCTCGACGTACATTCGGAATTTTTCTAACGAGAATATCAAAGCTAGTAGTTCTCGTTCCGTAACGGTATAGTTACGCTCAGCACGTGACAGAGAGCGGGAGCAGTAGGCGATTACTCTTTCTTCTCCATTAATTTCCTGCGTTAGGACGCCTCCTAAACCAACGTTACTGGCATCACACTGGATTGTAAACATTTCATTAAAATCTGGCGAGCGTAGAACCGGTGCCTCAACCAGGGCATTTTTAATATTAATAAAAGCTTTCTCAGCCTCAGGATTCCAGGAAATTTCCTGTTTTTTCTTCTTTCCTTTTAAAAGGTCGTTGATTGGGGCAACTAAGGACGAAAAGTCTTTAATAAATCGTCTATACCAACTACAAAGACCGATAAATCTTTTTATCTCAGTAGTGTTAGTAGGCCTAGGATAGTTAACCATAGTTTCTATCTTACTAAAATCAGTCCTTAGACCTTGACCGTCAATAATGTATCCTAAATATTTAAGACTGGATTTAAAAAAGTGACACTTTTCAAGGTTAATTGTTAAGTTTGCATCCTGTAATATATCCCTGACCTCGTTTAGTAGCCGAATGTGCTCTTGAAAAGTAGAAGAAATTATTATAATATCATCCAAATACGTAAAGATATGTGGTTCATATTTAGGACCAAACAATGCATCAATAAGTCGTTGCTGCGTTTGTGCACTATTGCATAGTCCGAAAGGTACCACCCTGAATTGAAAAAGTCCTCTTCCTGGAACGGTAAACGCTGTCTTTTCTCTAGAAGCGGGGTCCAAAGGTATTTGCCAAAAGGCTCGACGTAAATCAATACTGGAAATGAAATTAGATTCTTTTAGTGAAGACAATATTCTGTCTACCCGAGGAAGTGGATAACTATCATGTTTAATTATTTCATTAAGTTTTCGTCCATCGTAGCAAAATCTATATTCATTATTGGATTTTTTCACCAGAAGGACTGGGCTATTCCATGGACTTTGTGACGGCTCCACCACCTTCAGCCTTAACATTTCGTCCAATTCAGAATTTAAAATTTTTAACATATACGGGCTCATCAAATATTGCCGATGTTTAAACGGTTTGGCATCTCCTGTATCTATCACCATACTAAGTTTATTGGTAAGTCCTAATCTATCTTCACTGCTTAACTTAATAAATGAATTTATTACTGATCGGGCTTCTTCCTGTTGACTAGGTGTCAACGCATCAAAGGAACACACACCATAACTAGACACAGAAAATTCATCACAAGGAAAGTTAGCACATTTATCACTTAAATCACTTTGCACATGCCACGAATTACTTTTAAAATCTATTTTAATCTGAAAACGCTCACAAAAATCACTACCAAAGATAAAAGAATGCGAAACGGAGGGCACAACAAGTGCAGGTAAAACTTGGACTACTTCACCAAGTACAAGTGGTAAGTTCACGTAACCTTTCACAATTTGTTCAGCTCCATCAGCCGTATAAACACGACTTACTTGGGATTTAATAATATTTAAATTTAAGTTTTTATTACACAAAGGCCGTCCTTTCCTACAATTGAAGCATTTGCCCCGCTGTCCAATAATGCAACAATATTTTGATCGTATATTTTAATCGAAACATAAGGCCTATTATCGTGTATTTTTTGTATCAACACTGGTGAAATACTCTTTTCTTGTTTTATCGTAAGAATTTTTTCTGTTTTTTCCTTTTCTTTTACTGGAGACCAAGTGTTGGCATCACAATTTTGAGGCAAACAAGCGCCAACTTCAGGTGCCTCAGTACTTAGTTTTCCGAACAATGTTTACAATTTTTAGCGGTAAAGTTTGGTGTACCACACCTAAAGCAAAATTTCTTCTTCATTTTTAATTTACAATCTCTAAAACTGTGATTTGGAGCTTCACAATTCCAACAAACAAAAGGTTTATTTCCTTTTATCTGTTTTTTATTTTCCTTAATTTCGCTGCTTTGAGCGCACGTTTCCCTGTCATCAGAAGTGTCCTTAAAAGAGCGTCTTTTGCCAAAGTGTTTATTTTTATTATTGTATTGAGTCCTTGAGTTCTGATGAGATCCTTGAATGCTAGTGCCGTGATCAATCGCGTGATAATCTAAGCTAGATAGACCACGTGAGGATGATCCTGAAGATAAACCCAAAATATCAGTATCCTCTAAACGCTTAGCCAATCTGCTTAATTCAGAAACTGTATCTATTTCTTGCAATGCTAGTCGCTTTTGGTATTCATTCTGCAGACCACGCCTAATATATTTAACTCTTGTCACTTCCGGTGGCAGTCTGGATAAACGACTAAATAGGCTGCCCATAACCGCTATATAAAGAATCACAGGCTCTTGTCGGGACTGCTTACGTTCCCTTATTTGAGTCCATATACTGTCGTCAAGGTCAGAACCTAAGAAGTCGGTTTTTAGCTTTTGCATTAATGAATCCCAATCTTGAAGTAAGGGTTTAACGTGTCTTAGCCAAAAGATCGCTTTACCGGAAAACAGATCGCTTGCAGATTCGAATAACTCGATTTTAGTTATATGACGCGCATGCGCCATCTCTTCTATGCGTTCAATAAATGACAGTACATTTTTTGGATCACCATCAAACGTCACTCCTAGACTATGGACTGGTGTTGTTTTATAAAAATTTCCTCCTTGCGGAATGCTAACATTATGCGAAATGACATTATTAGTTGCCGTAATAGGTTGAGTAGGAGTAGGACTACTAGTTTCCTGATCCTTAACTCTTTCATGCAGGTCTGCATCTAAATACATAATTGATGCATAAGATTCGTTTTTAAATTTTTCCTTTTCTTCGCGCATTGTATCGCTGGCTTCGATTGGTAACCGTAAAATTCGCTTCGTAAGATGTGAAATACGCGCCCTAGCTCGTAGATAGACCGAATCGGTACTTGGACCCTCAAAATCTGAAATTAATTGCTTAATAGAATCCATTGATTCAGATATTTCTTTTGTTTCCAATTCATAATTAAAGAAGAGGTCAACTAACTCTAAAACGTTCGCCTTACTTTGGCGTTCCTTATCCAATAACCGAGCTAAGATTTTTCGTTTATCATTTACTGGTTTATTGCATACTATATTACGTATACGAAGCTCATAGTTAAGTTCATCTTTTAGCAAAAGATTTGGCTTAAAACTCTCTTCCATTTTTGTGCAAAATTTGTTTAAAGATATTTAAAAAAATATTCAAATAAAAATAATTAAAATTATATTTTTTTAACTTGGCAACGTTGCAAAATAAATTTATCAAAGTACTAATACTTATTTTAAACCTATTTAAAATTTACAATATAATTTTAATAAACTCTTAGAAAAAAATTAATGTAAATAATTAATTTTATTGACAACAAAGAAGAAGGTTCTTTTTACTTAAAAAAACATCTTATTACTCTATTAGTCTGGCATACTCAAAGTTAAATCAAAATTTCTATAAAACGATAATAAATTATTCAAGAATAATTCTTGTCATCACACAACCCGTAAACTTTTAATAGCTATAGGTATTAAAGTTTTAATTCATAAAATTTTGACTCAAAATAATCCTCAAAAAAAATCTTTATTTTATTGTGTCTAATTTTGTTGCTAGCAAAAGATATATTTAAATACACCTTATTGAGATATTATTCTCCTAAACGAAAAAAAAATAATCTAACCGAATTCCAAAAACAACTTTTTGTTGCTTAGTACCTATATCAAAAAAATTGTTTGGGCATCGAACCACATTAAGTCAGCTTTCCCGTATTTACTGCAAAATGTAAAACACTGCTTGACCAAAAAATATTTTCTAAAAATTTATAAAATATCAAAAAAATTTTTACTAAATTATATATAATATAACACCATATTATTAAGAACTATTTATTTTTCATATATCTTTGTTTTAAAATTAGCCTAAATAAAAATTGTTTAAATAAATTGCCTTTAAGTTAATTTGTTGTTTTTTAATTTAAATTAAGACTAAAATCAGTAAAAAAATATGGCCAGACAAATCTTTCTAACTAGTTTCATGAAATTTTTAAAACAATTTTCTAATAATTTATCGATAATTAAGAAGGTCCCACGTTGGCACGCTATTTTTATGTGACGCTATTTTTTTTGTCACACAGCTCCGGCAGCTCCTCGCCTGGTGAGCGTCGTGGATTTGCTTTTTATTTTGTAGTTATAGAAGTTTATTGTTATTAAATATGATGGCAATCAATTTAAATATAGCAAAAGTGTTATTAGAAAATTGTTTTTTTAGGGCGCCACGCAATTTTCTTAAAAGTGTAGGTTTTCAAAATTGGAGAAAATGCGAAAATCCAAATTAATAAAGTCTAATATGAAATATATTACATAAGATGTGCCTGATTATAATAGTATGATAACAAATAAATAATCAGTTAAAGAGTATAATTAATTAATCTGTTTGGTTTTATTGTAAAAATATATATATATTAATTAGTTCGGTATTCCTTACCCTGGACATGAAAAATTAATCTATTTTAAATTTTCAATTAAAATATGCTAATTAATATCTACCTATTATCAGTTTAATAAACCCCCATAGTCGACTATAGTTCACAAGTATTTTAGTAAAGATAATAGGGTTATCCTGCTAAGGAGTTATGTAATATGTTACCAATATCAAAATTATGGTGTTGTTTTTAGCTATTTACTGTTAATTATTATTAAGGCAATTATCAGAAAAAATATATACAATATTAATAAAAAAATCTGGCCTGATTTATCCTGGCAAGGTGCTCTACCACCCTGGGTCTTTGGTTGAGGCGTGTTGGATGCCGAACAGGTGGTTTGCAGTCTGAAAGGCAGCTGACTGTGGCCGCTAAGTACGCTCTATGATCTCCTGGATTGATAGATTTCAGTCTTAAGAGGATGGAGGTGAAACCATATAGTATTAACGGGCTGTGGTACTTTTTGTAACTCGAAAAGTCCTACTTACAACCCTGTGATAAATAAAAGAAACCAAAATTACCCCTTGGGCACAGAAAAGGATTTTTCGTCAACCGATTGTTATATATTTTTTTTCTTTTTAGAAAAAGAATAAAACAATTAACAAAGACTTATGTACAGAAAATTACAGAAAAAGTCTGCTCACCTTTTTTCAAAGGGTTCCACTCAAAAAAAAACGTGATCCTGGAGGATAATCTGGAGATATCCAGGGTTATAAAATAACTATAACCAGCTATCAAAAATCACACCACACTAACAAACTCAACTGGATGAAGAATAAATTTGATCACCCTACGGGGTTTATGCGGAAAACTTTCCAGTTCTTCAATCACAACCAAGATCGTATTATCGTCATAAGTGTGATCACCAGAATGGCGGGCAGGTGGAAGAGGGCCTAACAGGAAGGGTAAACCGGAAATTCCACAAGGCAGATTCAAAATTGATTGGTCTATTTTTGGCGGTAATCTCAACGATGAATATAATTTAAGGAAACTGCCCAAAAATATGGCAACATGGCGAAATGGTACCACCGAACTGTAGAACCGCGAAACACGATGAGTGCCGAATATCCCAATGCTCGAGTGGCCTTGCTTCCAACCTATTCTGATATACTGCTCAACTAAACAAAATTTTATTATAACCCTTTAAAGTTGGTGAGATAGACTGTTATTTCCTACTTGGTAAAATGAAACGCTACACCATAATAACATTTTAAAAGATTCTATAGACTTTCTGTGTGACACTGATTGCAGGTACTTTACTGTGGATCCCTAAAAGAAAAATACATACATAATGTGTACATGTTTTATTCGAAAATAAAAAAAGTACAACAAAAACGACTAATTTTTTGTAAAAAACTATGTAAAGCTAAACTAACTTAAATAAGAGATCCATTTAAAGTCAATAATTTGTAAAACCTCGATTAAAACATATCACAACACTTACGCATACGACATATAAAACACAACACCTGACAATGATTTTTTGTTAACTGCGCAAACGTGAAACGAGTACGATCTAGGTAAGTATCCGAAAAGACTGAAAACGTGCTGACAACCCCGATACCACGAATGGAATAAACCCGCAGACTGGATTGTTAGGGCTGGTCGGTCAGGATCGGTGTCGTTCGGTTTAATTCGTAATAAAAACCTTATCATTTCTTTAAACTGGGTTAATTGAAATTATTAAACATAATATAGATTTTATTAATGTTCTTAATTATTTTTATTACTTGTTTAATAAGTATTATTAAAGAACATTTAAGTAAAGGGGTTTAATGGGTGCTATAATGTAATTTAATTATCTTAACTTTGCAAATTAATTAAACCTATTATAATAGAAATTTCTTAATATTATTTAATAACTGTTATTGCAGTCTTTTGCAGGTTCTATTACACCTTTAATAGCAGTAATTAGACGGATCCTATAAAGTGACATTAATTACCATAGCAATTTCGTTTTATAGGCGTTATTAAAAAAATAATAGTAATAATTAATGACTTAATTGTCATAATTATGAAAAAAATAATTAACGACTTTAATTGGCCGATTTCTCTCGGTGTGCCTAGAGGATTTATCAGAGAACTAATCGATATTTTTTTATTATTTTCTTTAAGTAAAAATTTTGCTTTAAAAAAAAGGTTTTTGTTTAAAGAGTTCGCAAAAATTTTAAAAACATTTTTGATGAGTAAACTACCTTTATTTTAGCAAAATGTTATTTTGGTAATTTATTTAAAACAAAGTTTATAAATAATAAATATAAAATAGGATTTACAATTTTTCCGAAATATCTTAAATAAAAATTCGTGTACAGCAAAAAATCGAGTTAAATATGTATTCGGGAAGGAGAGGTGTAAATGGCAAATTGTGAAAATATGATTAGTTTGAAGTTTTTATGGTATGGCAACATTAAATTTAAAATCAATAATTTTTTATGACATCAATATCAATTTTATGTTTTTTTAATACTCATAAAAAGTTATTTATAATGTCTGCTTTTTTCCACTATGATATTTAAAAAAATAAATTTAAATTCTGCTTTAACATAAAATATAAACTTAATTTACTATTAAAGAAAAATTTGACTTTTAAAGTTTTTCCAAACCCATTATTTTCTTTTTGTTAATCATATTTTCTTTATAAGAATTTTTGTATTGAGATTGAAGTCGGTTAAACCTTGAAACATAAAACTACTTATTTTTGTGATTAATGCCATAAACAAAGCCGTTATTACCCTCGTAGTTTCTAAGCTACAGGGAAATATATTAATTTTATTGCATTTTCACGTAGCCTAGTATCTCAGGTAACTAAAAACATGTTAAAAATATATTAATATATTTATCCTTTTAAGTAGAATATAGTGTCGGTCTTACTTTTTTTTTTAAATATTAGTGTTTTAAAAATATTTATCAGATTATTTTTTAAGAACAAAGGTATACTTGTTTTTTAACAAACCATTTAAAAATATATTACAGTGTAGTCTTATTACAATAAAAATTAATTAAATTTTCTTTTCTATGCAAACCATTACATTCCAATAAGATTGACTTGGTTACTGTAGTAGTAGTGCTTATCTTAAGTCTTTTAAAATTAGACTTTGTTAATAAACTTATAAAAGTATTTTCTTTTATAACTGTATAAATCTAGGAATCTGGTTGTTATTAAATACATATATACAGGGTCATCCAAATTAAGTGTTTGTCATTTGTAACTTCGTTATTACTCCAAATATGAAACAGTTTAAATTAGCAAACTAGTACGTTTTTCACGCTCTTTAAGATTAAAGATTAGAAAAAAAAATGACAGTCAGGTTGTTAAGTTATACAGCGAAATACCCCTTTTTTAAATGGAACACCCTGTATATTTTATCACCACCATTAGAAAGTTCTTTCAAAATCCTTTAAAAAAGTCCGTATGTAATATATACAATTTTTAATAGTCTCGGAAATATGGCCATCCTCAGGAGTTCAATAGTAAACTGGACTTTTTATATAAAACACCCTGTATATAGTATCATTATTAAAAAGATATTTTAAAGAGCTTTAAGAAAATATCACATTTGATGTGCCTATCATTTTTAGTTTTAGAAATATAGCCATTTAAATCTGAAAGATAGTAGATATTTTCTGTGGTATGTGGTATTTTCTTAAAGCTCTTTTAAATATCTATTTATTGGTAATGTAATAGACAGGGTGTTTGATTTAAAAAATGTGCACTATAAAATTTCTGAGGATGGCTATATTTCCGAAACCATGAAACATTGGATATATCACATTTGGACTTTTTTCTAGGATTTTAAATGATCTTTTTAATGGTAATAAAATATACAGGGTATTTTGCTGTATAACTTAGAAACCCGATTGTCAATTGTTTTTTCTAATCTTCAGTCGTAAAGAGCGTAAAAAATGCTACTAGTTTGCTAATTTAAGCTATTTGTATTTCAAATAATAACGAAGTTACCAATAACGGACACTTTATTTGGATGACCCTGTATACCGGGTGAAACGAAATTACTATCCAGCAATTTATTTTCTTCAGTGCAATCGTATAGTTTTTAAATTTGAAGACGTTATATTGTATCACGAGAAGCCAATTTAAGATATAATAACATTTGTGTATAGCTTCCGGTTTAACCGGAAGTAATATAAACTTTAATATTTTAATTAGATCACCCTATATATTTTTTAGGATTTAAATTCTACAGGTCATTCCTGATATAAAACCTTTAATATATTCATAACCTAACTCTGTCGGTTTTGGAGAAAATGGCGTTTAAAAATTTTCAAACGACAGCACATTATGCAGTTTTATGGAAAAACAAATGAACATAACAAAAATTTAAAATGCCTAAAATAGTTCCTTTAAAAGACTCTATCTTTAGAGACCATTATAATACTACTTCCGCTTTAGCCGGAAATGCTGTAAAATTTGAACTTCCAAGTATGATATTCCTGTTAACTTTAATGGTTTACCCTATTTATTTTTTAATATTTAATTTTTTTAAGCTATTCATGATATAAAACCTATGATATACCCATAACCTATCTTTTCAAGTTTTAGAGAAAACGGAGTTTGAAAAGGTCCGAACGACGTCACAATAAACAGGTATTCGGATGATTATTATCTCATATGATATACAAGGTACGACAATGGGTATTTTTTTAATGGAACACTAATATTATATCACCACCAAAGAGATCTGTTAAAAAGCTTTTAAAAAATACCACATTTGATATGTCTATCTCAATAAGTTTCGGAAATATAACCATCCGAATCTGTAGAATAATTTTTAATTATCCTTAGGAGCGTAATAAAGTTACATCTTCCCAACTTTCTTTATTTTTTTACCGAATAAAATAAATAAAAACACTGTTTTGTTGTGTAAATTCTGTATAATCCGTATGTTTCATCAGAATGCTTTTATCTTTTAAGATATACAGTGTAGGACAAAAAAAAATTTAAATGAAAAACCTTGTAAATTATAAAAAAATTGTATCTGTTCTTCCAATCAGAAGTAGCAAAAAGTAGCAAGGCAATTGTTAGTATAAAAACTGATAAAGAAAATGGTTAAACAATCTTTGACAATAGTAGCGAGGCTTTGCGAGACTGCATCGGAAACACAACAATAGCTTTTATTATTTTAATTGTATAACTTTTTTTTAGTATACTAGGCTAATAATAAACTTAGTAAATTAAATGTTGTATCTTTATATTTACATGGGTAAGAATAATATAAGTTATTGCAAATTTTTCGACAAAGCTAAAACACTTTCTATTTAATACTTAATTATTTTTAGTTGTACAATTTTCCTTGATTCTTAAAATACCTTTTAAAGTTTCTTATTAACCTAATAGAAGCCGTAAAATTCTTTTATAATTTTGTGTACATTTAGTTTGGAGTATCTACTTTTAAATACACAGCATGAGCCATTAACATTTTAAAGTTGCTTTTTGGCCAAAATAATGGATTTCTATCCCATAGTGCGGCGCCGATGGTTTTCGTTTTGCGTGCACCGTTCGGGTATTCAACAGTTTTGCCAGTGACTTTTTCCGGGGATTTTTGATTACAAAGGAAAAGGGGGTTTTTAAAGTAAAAACGGGAATTTTTAACAATTTAAAATGTAGACTACTCTGATCGCCATATAACGTCCTTAATAAGAGAAGCCCTTCTTAGTGCCTCGAGAGTAATAAAGACACGCAAGATGGATGAAGGAGTGGAGGCGTGAGTCTACGGACCAAAATGTAGACTCGCAAAGCCTCTAGGAAAATCTCCCACCATCTTTCAAACTGAAATCTACGCTATAGATATCTGCGCAACCGAATGCGCCAAAAAAGACCTACGGGGAGCAAATATCTATATTCTATCGGATAGCCAGGCAGCCTTAAAGGCATTAGCTTCATGCTGCTTTGACTCAGAGCTTGCCTAGGAGTGTTGACAATCACTTAATCAACTGGCTACAAACAACAGACTAACTCTGATGTGGGTGCCAGAACATGAAGGATTGGAAGGCAACGAGATTGCTGACCAATTAGCCAAAGTTGGTGTACAGGCCCCGTTTTAAGGACCGGAACCACTCTGCGGCATAACGAGTGGTCACCTAAGGGAAGAACTTACACAATGGGAATAGAGGCAAAATAATAACGCTCCAGGACAAAGACAGGCAAAGAGATTTATCTCTCAATCGCCTAAATACACTAAAAAGCTATTAGAGCTTCAAAAGAACGAACTCAGGATAGTTACTAACTTCCTGACGGGTCACAGGTATCACCTTAACAAGATGGAAAATGTACGGAATTAACAGGCCAGAGACTAAAATATCTGAAAGTAGTTATCTTTACTCCAGAAGATATAAAAAGGCTGCCCCCCTCCAATAATTTCTAGCTTCGCGAAAAGTTTGAGAAACGAGGGGATTAAATAATGTAGGGTATCGACAGAAGATATTTTATGTCGAAGTGGGAAAAGGGCTAGCTTAAGCCGAACGACCCAATTCACTACAATACAATACAATCGCTGTACGATTTTTGACGAATATTGATAAGCTCATTTTTAAGATAATTTACCATACCTAGCAGTTTTTTTATTAATTTTTAAAAAGGCATGATGCCACATCTTCGAAATTAACAGGAGTAAAAAAACGAATATATCATAATAAAGTTGATACAAGCAATTGATTACGATAAAAAAAAATAGGGTATTTCTTTTTAAATTTCAACATTCGCTAACCTGCAGAAAAAACTATAAACTTGGCAAACTTGTAAATATAATTTTTTATTTCTTTATACTGTTACAGACTTTCAAAAATGTGTTTAGGTTATAGAATTTTAGAGAGTTAGGATCATTTATTTAAATAATTTACCTTAATTTTTCCAAGTTCTTTCATCACTTTTGAAGGTTTCCGAAAACGCCCGAATTATCCATTAATAACTTTTATGCCATCATGTACTATGGAATTTTCACGATACTTTTCGAATATTCTAGATCATTCTTTACTCTTCCACCATACTATAAAAGGGCGACGGGAAACCTCCAATCAGTTAGTACAGATTCGACTTTTGCGCTGTAAACTTAGAGACATTGACAATTTAAGATTTTGCCGTTATTGTAACTATAGTTACGTTACATTGTTAATAAAGGTATAAAAACGAAGGCACGTGTTTTTATACGAGGTGTTTTGGAACAATACTCAGTTACTCCTTGGTACAAAATTTGGTTTATTTATGTTTGACAATTGCTGAGATAATCGACCGTTCCTCTTTTTCTACTAACTCTATAAAATAAAAAGTTACCATAAATGTACATGTATAACTTCACACTTAGTTCATGCATTTTTTAGCTTAATTTTTTATATCCAATTTAATAGGATTATAATATTTTCATAAATATTTGTATTTGAAAAACGTTTTAGAGCAAATTTTAAATTAAAATTTTATTTTTTTTCAATTTATAATGCAAAACGGCTCTTTTCTCCACACCCTCTTTTTCTTATATTTAAATGCACAAACCAAACTGAGTTATTCTACTTTCCGTCATTAAGAGCTGCAGGTAATACCAAATATTAGATTTAAACCGCGAACTACTTACGCCTTGAATTTAATATTTCATTTCTATGTTTACGTGTTTTAATGGCTTTAAATAATTTAAATTACATTTTTCTACGACGGTTAAAAAACTGCTGTTTTTTTAAATCGTTAACAGGAAGATAAAGTACTCCATTCTAGTAGACTACATAAAATGTTTAAAAAAGTAACTATTTTTAACACTTCGAAGCTTTATTTCACACTTTCGAGTGTTTTGTTTTCATACCTTCTACAATTATCTTAAATACCAATTTATGCAATGTAACAGTAAACGCGACTTCAACTGAACGAAACGGTCAAGTTACCTATGATTTGGTCATTATTTCTTTTAGTTCGTGTGTCACTAGTTTTAAAATTTGACAGTTTGCAAATAAATTGAATAAAAATTATTGAAAATTATTAGTAATATTGAATTTGGATGACTAAGAAATTGAAAAAGAATTTATACTGTTTTATTATTATTTTTACAAAAAGTAAGTACATACAGTTTTCTTAAATTAAATGATAAATGCATAGTTATGAAGACGATACTTGTCTCCTAAAAAAATAGGAAGGATATGATTCGATATGATCGTAGGATTCGATTTCGTACTGACATTCATAATATAAATATTAGGTTTAAGGGTAAACTTACAATTCCAGCTCATAGCACTGCATTATTTGAACGGTCTTTTTCTTATTTTGTGGCCAAGCACTTGAATAACTTTTCAGAAGATATTTTTGAAATGTCTAATAAAGGTTTTAAGCGGTTCATTCTAGGGCGTCTTTCGGGGCGTAATCGGTAGGTCTCTAACAGCATTTAGATGTATTTTTTTTATAGTTTTTAAATGTATTTTAAAATTTTGAATTTTTGTTTTCTTTTTAAATTTAGCTTTGTAACTTACTTTATTTAGTTTAGTTTTTTCTTTTCGGGTTAGTTGAACAGTCGATAGATACTGTTATCTGTCGAACTGAACCTCGCCTTTTTGTACACGGCAGGTATGAAATAATTATTTTTTAATTGTATTTTATTATACTAGTGTACAAATAAAGACCTTTATTATTATTATTATTATTATTATTATTATTTTTTGTTAAAATATAATGGCCGTGCTGCCAAAATTTAAATTAATAAGTTCAAATAAATAAAACGTGTGTAAAATTTTTATGTGGTCGTGAAAAAATATAGTATGTCACACATGTATAAAGTGTCTTTTTTTACTCATGGGATTGCCGCACTCGCCTAACGGCTCGTGCTGTCAAACTTCCCATCGTAAAATAAAGTATCACTTTATGCACTTGTTACATAAATTACTATTACTTAATCCTTTATAATTTCAGTTTAGTGTAGAAAGTAAAGATTAGTTAGTTACCTAAAGTAGTAATTAGGTCTTAAGTTATCACAATAAAAACTTTAATTATAGAATTAAAATAACCAAAACTATGTTTTTAGGGTGTTGCTATTATATTTAAATTTAAGCTCTTTCAAGGAAGAGGTAGAACATAGTGCATTTGGCGGGGTCTTGTACTTCACTGACCTTTTATAATTTTTTTAAATTTTATTTTCGATATGTCAATTAAAATGGCAACTTTTTTGTTTCTTGTACATTCTTAAGCAAATTTTTTTTTGAAATACCTATAGATAACATTAAGTAACAAAAAAAAACAAAATATAAATAATCTCCCAGAAAACAAATAAGGCATAAAAAAAACAATTATTTTTCTTTAAAAAAATGGCCGTCGTTTATTTTATTAAGTAGATATCGCCTTTTTTGGGTAATCATTTTTTATTTTTTGATTTTTTGTTTTATATTATTTTGTTTATGGATACTTTTTAGAATGGCTTAAAGTGGCTTTACTTTTTTATCTTGAAAACAAAGCAGAATACCAGGAAAGTACAAAAAATAAAAGGTAAAAAAAAAATAAAACTTCCTAAAAAGTTAGCGGCGTACTTTTTTTCTTAAATATATAGTCTGTGGTGCCTACTAAGATACCACTAGATTCAATAATTTGAATCCAGATAAGGTTTTACAAGCGTGTTTTTAATAAATAGGTGTACCAAAATTGCCTATGGAAATTTTAAGTTATTTAAAAAATACAATTTTTTTTTTTACTTTATTGCTCTGTAGCTCAAAATTGAGGCAAGTCCAAACCTATGTTTATAAAAGCTGTTTATTATTAAAAGGCCTAATAAATCATCCCCTTAGGTGTCGTAGTTATAAAACAGCCTGTATTTGTTAAAATAAAGATTTATAAGTTGTTGCTGCTAGTTTCCTTAAACTTTTTTTAGCATGTTCCATGACGACATTTTTATTTCAGTATACGCTTAGATTATATTTATATATAAATGCAGGCAATTCAAAATTGATTTCTGGGATTATCTGCATCACAGTATCCGAAAGCAGAGTTTAGTATTCAGCATGTAAATAGAAAGTTAGTATTATTTACTTCCGGAAAATATTTGTTTAATTTAGTCTTTAAAACAGACTTAGGAACATTTTCAACAAGAAATCAAAATGGCCAAGAGAAAACTTTTTAAGAAAATTATTTTACCAAAATATAATTTTAATATTATTTCTGTAAATACCTTACGAGTATCTGCTGCACGGATAATTGTATAATAAAATAAATCAATAAATACAGTGTGCTTACGGATGGACTTAAGCACAAGTCCAAATACAACGCCATTTACCGGGTGTCTACGCAACCTAGATGTCTAACGATGTTTGAAATTTGTATCGATAAATAAATTTAGACCCCTACCTACCAGTATAGAAACAGAACCTTTAACCATAGGAAATAAATGCATTTAATCCCTTCCACTAATCTGCTATGTACTCTCCTTCAATTCACCTCTGCAAAGACCGCGCCGATTCAAGCCAAACGAGGTCAGGGGCTGCCGGTGCACCGGTCCAATCTTTCGTCGAAAGGCGACACGGCTTAGGCAAACCCCACCTCCTATATTGCCATTGCTTTAACATACTATGTAATTTCCTATAGTTGGCCGTGTTGTTTCCATACCTGTATAATGCATTCATAGTGTAGAAGTGTACCCTATACATACATATATTTTTAATAATCTGTCGGTAGGGGAAGGGGGGCAAGACGGGGTGCTTAACGTTTGGAGTGAAATAAAATAGACATATTTATTTATTTTGAACACCCATTTATTTATAACTACTCCTTATTAATAAGTCTTTAAAAATAAAGAACTTAATAAACATTGAACTTATTGAAAAAAAAGTAGTTTAAATTTTGTGAAAAATGTCAAAAAACCCCATCTTGTCCCCTAGGTGAGGTAAGACGGGGTACCCAATGGGGCAAGATGGGGCATTGGAAACTAGTTATATTCTTGTTTGCAAAACTCGCAAACAAATATTGCCTTGTCGTCATCGTCATCTATCCCAACACAGATGCTGTGTGCCCACTTCCCACAGAGAGAACATTAGACTCATCCTTCATCCGAATCCAAATATTTTTCATGGCAGTAAAAGCAATATTATTTTCATCGTTGTTACTTTTTTTTGTTCTTTTACCTCCCTTCTTCTCTTTTTGTTCTCTTTTCAAATTTCTGTTTTTTAAATGTTTCTTCTAATTCGTTTTTATATAAAGAAGTTATGATAGCCGTTTTCCCCTTTTTTTGTTGAACGTGTAATTTTTTGAGTTACAGGATAAGGTATCACTTGTTGAGGACTGACAACAGAAAATACTGATGGTAATGGAGTAGCTGGCCTTTGATTCATTTCTATATTGTTTATCCAAGTGGAGCATCTGGGCTGAGGCTCTGCTTCTTCTCGACCTAATTGTGGTTCGCCAATAGTTTCTTTGTTGGAATTTTCAACTACCGAAACTAAAGTTGGAACTGTTATTCTCTCAGGTCTATTGGGTGCTCCTGCTCCTTTGTCCAACGTAGGGGTTTTAGGCAATGCTTCAGTGATGGATACTCTCTCTGTTTGTGGAATATTTGTCGTCAATGATGGAGCAAAGTCAATGTCAGAAAATACTGTTTGGTCGTTTGGCCAAATTCCACATTTTTAAAGCCATTTACCGCCGTTGCCATTGTAGAAGCTTGAATAAAAGCTTTACCAAAAATCTGTGCTACTTGCCGGATAGTTACTACCATTCCTGGATTGCTGCGAAGCCACGCTGTAATTTGTTGGTCGTAGTATGTGCTCAAGAGTTACATGTATGCTACGTTATCAACTTGAAGTCGATGAGTCGTATGTGAAGGAAAGCATAATATAATAACCTCTTTAGAACGCGCTTCATTTATGACGTCAATGTTTTGTGTATGGGTACTGTGGCCATCTAACAACAGTACAGGCCGATCTATTGCTCCACTAAATTCAACAAATTTCTTAAACCAGCCAGGAATAATTCAGCTGTCATCCAGCCAGAATCGCTGCAAACACCCTAAGCACAAGGAGCAGCATTTAACATTAGCTGTGGGTCCATTTTCTTTCTTGGGAATACCATCATTGGAGGCATATACTGGCCACTAGCACTAAAACATATTTCCACAGTTATTGTGGTTTCTCTCTCCGCAGAAGTAATGGATCCAACTTGATTTCTACCTTTTCTTGCAATTATTTTGGATTTTGTTTTGGGAACCACTGAAACTGCTGTTTTATCGCCGTTGTAAATCCTGTCTGCGGAAAATTTGTGTTCATCATAAACGTGGCCAAAAAACTTTAAAAAAATGTTCAACGACTTCTTTATTAAAGCCAGCAGCACATGCAGCCGAAGTGCTCTCTGGCTTTCGTATCGATAATTCTTGATGCCTTTTTAAAAATCCCTTTACCCAATCTTGCCTGCTTCTTTTTTTCCAAGTTAAAAATGTGTTGCTTTCCATTTTTTGCTGCCAAACTAAATGCCAATGATCTTAAATCTTTTGTGGTTAGTCCGTAAAGCCGACTTTCCATATAAACTATATAGTTTCACAGTTCTTTTTCTTTCCCATCTGAAAACGTTCTTTTTTAGGGCCTAAAGGAACTTTTATTAGAGGCGCAGAAGCAGCAGGATCTTCTAGAGCTACCCGAGTTTTTTTACCTTTCTCTTAAGGGTCGTTTGTGGCACAGAATGTGTTTTTGCTGCTAATTTATACCCTATTTTCCCCTCAACTACATCTTTTACTGCATTATTTATGTTATCCTCACTCCATTTCCTTATTTCGGTCTTTCTTTTATAATTTCTTACCATTCTAAAACAAGAAAAAGCTCTTAGAAAAATAATAAAATTTACGGGGTACCCCATCTTGCCCTCCAACGGACATTTTATTAAAATTTTATCTTAAAAAACTAATCAAAATAGGAAAACAAACATGTTCTTACCTACTGGTGTAATGATTAATAAACAAGAATAACTTTCTATCAATTCTAAATAACTAATGTTAAGGTAAAAATCACAAGCGATTTACAACACAAAAATGGAAACGGACTTGACAAAAACCGAATTTTTTAGGTTAGGGCAAACATGCGTGGACTAACAAGCCTATCACAACGCTGACTGCTAAACAAGATAATAACGCATCATTAGGAGCCAGGTCAGCTGTGATCAGTCGTTAATGGTAGAACCAACTGCTAAATATAAGGAGGTTTCGTGATCCTAGAGTACTTACTACTATACTATAAAATTAGTTAATAAAAGGATAAAAAAATAAGGTATAGAAAAAAAAATTTTTTTGCTCAAGCGAAGGCAATTTATAAGGTTAAAAAAATATAATTACCTATAAAGGATACGGGAGTCATCCAGCGTACTGGTTACCATTAATAATACCACTCACTTTTACTTAAAAAAAAACACTTTTCGTAATGCCAAAAATAACACTTTACAGCGTTTTTCGCGGATTTCCTGACCATACTAAAAATCAAACTCTATGTTGCTTGTTACTTGACGGAAATTTGTGCTTTATATATTTTTGTAAATATTAAGGGACTGTTAAGACCTAATTGACCGTTAAGACCGTTAAGACTGACTAAGATTTAAAGACCCACTAAGTCAGATTAAGAGTAATTTCGCTGCTTTGTCAGAGCAATTTTATATTAAAGCCTTCTGATGCCGATAAATGATCTCATTTTCTTGAGGCCCAGATATTCGGGAAAATAGCTAAAGAGCCACTAAACCCAAAGTTTGTTGTTTATTTTTTTTTTCAAGGTTCCAAATACTTGGGATTTACGGCGATTTTCTAATTTCCTGCAAACAATACCATATAAGGTAGTAGCTTTATCTAGATACCTTGTCTGCAGCAACTATACGTCACATCCGTTTTTGCATGGGTTAAGGTCGGGCCACCCATAACCGCACCGAGCCCGATTTCACGGTAATAGAGGAAAATGGGGCTAAATAATTCGGAAAAATTCAAAAGCTAAGTCTATTGTTTTATGTATGTATATCTCTTTGTTTAAATAAAACAAATATTTTTATTCAAACTTTGAGTGTAGTATGGGTAAAAGTCTTACATAACCGCATCCACGGTGATGCATCGTACGGTCTGATACATTCCCAGTCAATAAAATCATACGTGGATCGGATAGCCGAATAGCGCCAATGTTCCCCGAACCAAGCTTTCAGTTTACCGGGCGTAATCATTTATTTCAGTTCATTACGTATAAAAATAAAGAGTTAGTGATCTTAGGTTAGTTGTTGTAAACAAACAATACAAAAAAAGTAATTAAATAAGTATTAGAAAATGTAAAAATTAATTTAATTGTTACATCTTGTGAATAATATGTAAGCTAAACTTATGAATATGTCGCAGACAAATGGTTATTTTAGGCACATGGCTTCTGTCTAGGCAAATGCCTTTTACCTAGGCAAATGACTTCATGAAAATAATTTCAGTTTAAAAGACATTTGACTAAGTAAATGCATTTGCCGTTGTCCTCATTAGGCCAATGACTGTGATATATTTAATAAACTATTAGGCGTTGTGTGTGGTTATTAATATATGTTGTGTTACATTTTAATTAATGTACGTTTAGAATGTTTTTTTTTTCGTGTTTCGTTTGTATGTTAAAATTTTTTATTTCGTTTATTTGTTTATGATTTTTAATTTTTACCTCTTTTATAATAAATATTCATTAAATAAATTGGGGCAAATTCTTTTATTAGGTTCGGCCATTATTCACGTGAGGCTTAGAAAGGGAGAGGGTCTCGTAAAAAATCACGAAACATTACTAGGGGAAGGGGGTGTAGGAAAGATATCACATGTATTTATTTTTTTATTTAAAAGCTTGCAATTTTAATATCTATCTGAATATTTTTATAACGGGTGTTATTTTATAGAATAAAATTAATATTATTTAAAGATAATATTTTAAAAAAATTAAAGTATATAAAAATATATATTTTGTACCAATAAAATACACATGATAGGGAATGAGAAGGGGTTAGTTTAAAACCTCACCAGGTATCACTGGGCAAATAGCATTTGAAATTAAAAAAACACCATTTGACTGGGCAGAAGGCATTTGCCTAGGCAAAAATCATTTGCCTAAAATAACCATTTGCCTGCGATAAATACATTGCTATTTTTTGTGTATGGTATGTGGGACGGTGCAGTTATATTAAGCCTACGGCATTTGATTACAAAGGTACATTTCAGAACCGAGACACGGCCGTACTACGGTGCAGGCTTTGGTGTGGTTATGTGTGGTTAAATTTTAAAACTGTGTTACCTTATTTTTAAAGGTTTATTTTACGATCAGGTGTAATTTGAAGCGTAGTATAATTGACTCCTATTACTGCAGTTTAATTCAATATAAAAACTTTTTGCAAACTTTTTGCACGGCATCCTCCTACATTTCACCAGGAAAACGCATGGCCACGGGCTCTTTGCGGTTATGTGAGGCCCGACCTTTAACAGTACCAAATAAAAGTTTATAAAAGATTAATTTAAAAAATTATTTGTGTTGTGGAATCATACTTTACTGTTATTTTACTTAGACAAATTATGGTTAGAAAAATAAATAAATGGTATTTAAATTTAATTTTGAAATTGATCTAAAATATATTAAAGTTTTTTCTTAACATCATAAAAATTATAACTTTAAAATTTTCAAAGAATATATTATAAACTATTTTTCGGCGGTTTTCATATACGTAGATACAAAAAGCGCCGGACGGTGGTTTTCCTCTTACAATTGATTTAGTTATTAACATGAGTAGATTAGAGGAATGTTATTACTCGACTTTATTTAAAAAAAAATATTTTTGTTATTTTTAACTTTCAGTGAGTATTATTTTTATATCTTTTTTAAGTCCGTTTATTTTTTTATAAATTTTAGCCTTTTAAGATTATTATAAACATTTAATTGGTAACCACAAAAAAACAGTACTAGTAACTTTTTTCTCATGTAAACTCTTCGCACAAAACGACAATACAAAATATGGACTATTGATTAAATAACAACGGCATGAGAAATACAAATATTTTAACAATAGATGTACTACCTTAATGGTTTAAACATCCAGCATAGGTAGCATATATCTACTGGAGGCAGCTTTACTTGAAACATAAGTCTAGTATCTTTGTCTTTCGCGATTCTGACTGGGTTTTCTTATGAGACCACAGCGAAATTGTACTCTATCGACATAATTTTTAAGTTCGTCCCAATTAACGGAGTAATCGGCCTACATACATTAAAAAAATCATAGGTGTCGAACAACCTCCTCTTTTTTTAAGTCGGTTAATAAAGTTATTACCCCTAAAAATAGCAACCCCAAAATAATTTCTACACATTCAGTAGTCATATATTTAGAGCAGCAAAAAAGGTCCTCGCCCACAAAGATTACGATATTTCTTTGTTGTTACAGATAATGTCATGCCTTTCATTTTAGAAACAAACATACATAAGATTTAAAATATCTGCACTAATTATTTATCATTATTTTTACAAAAATTTACCATAATTTTTTGGTGTTTGTTGTTTTGTTGTGGTGTTTTTAGATGTTTGTAATTGTTTTTGGGTCGAGCCGAATAGCCTCTTAATTACGTCGCAAACCTTACTTTAAAGTTTCCTAAAATCAAATACATAATAACATAAATTAAATTTCTATACAACTAAAACATGCACCCATTCGTAACATGGTGCTAAAAAATGCTTACAAATGGTTTAATTTTTAATTTTAATTGAAATAATAATTAGGTCCTTTGGGTTAAAACGCGATAAGTTCTAAATGAAAGTTTCTTTTAATAAAAGGATCAAGTTTGTTTAAGTTTTACAAGTTCTCTTTAGCTACTAAAACTGCAAAGGAAGCCGGAAGATCACTTACACACTTTGCAAAAATTAAGTTAATTCATTTAATTAATTTGGTTTAGAATTTGCATAATAAAGTGTCTTTAATGTTTTACCGGTAGCATAAAAGTACTTTTAAACTTCACGGAATTTCATTTTCACGTTTATTTAGGTATAACAGGAAAACTTAGGTCCATTGTTATTCTTTGGATAAAAGTTTTTCTATATAATATCATATTAATGATTAATATCCATTTTTTGCTAATAAATATTAGATTAGAAGAAACCATAATACATTTTTTACTTCCTTCTCATTAAATACATTAAAATAAACGTCTAGTAATACGATAAATTAAAATTTATTAGGGAGATTTTATTATTAATGACAGAAAAAACTTTGGTCAATTGTTTACCTTTTTTTTTAATAATATTGGTATTTTGTATTTATGTTTTGCCAGTAAATATTTAGCTCAATTAAAACGCACATTTTCTTTCTTTTATATTTTACCCCAAAGCTGCATAATTTATTTAATTTTAATGCATTGGTATTTAATTACTCCAAAAGGATATTTTTCTTTTAGGCTTATAAGTGAATGGCAGACCGTTAGTATTTTACCAAAGCTTATATTTTCCTTAGTGATTTTCTTATTCCTGGCTCAAAATCACTTAGGTGGGAAAATTCAAAATTGATTTTGTGACAAAAAAAAGCAAGCTACAGTTAAAATAAGTTCTTTAAGCTGTCAATTAGCTTGTACTTAAAAAGAAGCCTAAATAAGCAAGCATAGAATTTAGTATTTTTCTATTTATTTCGTTTTTTTAATGGAACTTTCGCTATAAGCAGTCAATTTAGGAACGTTTTACTAAATTTATTAAAATGTTATAAAAATATTTCTGCATCATTTTTTTTTGGGCTGTAGAATAGGTCAATATAATTTAAAAATACATTTAAAAAATTATAAATTATAAATCTCTTAATAGCATTATATACTAGAAAAAGAAGAAAATTTACTTTATTTATGTGTACAATTTAAAAACACAAAAAAATTGGTAACATAAATGCAATAAATTAAAATATTTTTATAGGACTTTGATGTTTTAGTACGAATATCTAAAAATGTTTGGGTTTAACAACATTTAAATACTGTTACCAAAGTAAACAGTGTTCCTGGAATAAATTTGTAAGAAAATATGAAATCAAAAAGTATTTTTAAAATGTTTTTGCCTTCTTTACATCTCTTGTAAAAATTGCTTTTATTTGGCAACACAATCTATAAACACTTTGGTAAAATAGGATACATTTTTTCATTTACACAATTTTGTCAACCCGACCTCTAACCACATCCTCCTATGCCATCCAGGGGACATTTACCGTCAACAGGTTCACTACACGACCGAGTAGAGTTTATTATTTATTTGAATTCTTACAATTATTGTTTAAATTAAACCGTAAGGTTGATTTGCTTACGGTATTAGAATTATCATGTTTGGGAACGTTTCCTGAATGACCGTTCCTGAGTTGACGATTTTTTTTGCAGCTGTTATTTTGGAAATTGTCTTCTACGAAAAATGTAAAATATTTACGGTATTTTTGCTATGTGATACGTTAAAAGATGTTTTCTTTTATACTGACCCCTTGCACCTAATAGATGCGTTCAATATGTATTATTTAGGCCCAATCTCAAGTGCGTTCACTGAATGACGGACAAAAATTTATATTTTTTATAAATAATTTGTCTAAAATCCAGTAAATTATAAAAAAGTGCTTGTTATAAGTAAGATTAATTTCGATAAATTATTATAATTTTCTAGTATTTTTTTACAGATTGTACCTTGGAACGCGTTAACGAAATGACTTTTTCCCTAAATAGTTTTAACTAATATAAAAAATACTCAACTTTTAGAGTATACTGTGTAGTGTCGAAATAAAACTAATTATTTTTAATATTTTACTAAGTAGAACTGCTCGGCCGATTTTTAAACGCAAAGTGGCGTTAAGTAGGGAATCCAAGACCTTTAAAAAACATTTCTATTTGAAAAAAATGATAGTGCCCTCTTGACACTAGACCATATAACCAAAATTATTTTAATGCCAAAAAGTAGTTTAAGTAACATTACTTTACACCAGTTTAACCCGATCTCGATATCTTGATCCATTCAATAGTTAAAGGGGAGAGAACTTTTAAAACCGCAATGTGTAAACAAATTGGTGCTAAACTTACTAAAACACTTTTAACTCTAGAACGAATATACTCTATTTTTTTGCAAGAGAGAGTAATAAATCATTTAATTTTATGGCAATTCGCTTTCTGTGTTAGTCCGAGTATAAATATTTTTCTTCAATTCTACCTGTAATGTACTGATAAGGCATTATAATTTTAGGCCGGCAGACTCCGTTCTAATATTCGTCAACCTCTTGGGTTAAATACAAAGGAATAACAGATATTTACCTGTATTTACGTGGGAATAATGTGATAAAAACCTTGACAGTGGCGGTGCGCTTGAGTTTATTTTTGGGAACTTACCCTTTTTAAACCGTTTAGGTAAAATGAAAATCTTGTTTTTTTATATGTTTAAAAAATTATTTTAAAATTTATAGTATATCAATATTGTACAGTTGGTATAATTATTGTTAATAATAACCATTTTAATAATACACATTAAAAATGCATAGTCAAAAAATAATTATTTAAAATATAATCTATACCTAATTAAATATGCTACATAATCTACATCTAGTTATTCACATTCTTCCATATCTGACATACTATCACTACTTGAGTCATATATGAGTCTACTATTATATCCAAAGACCACATTTTATTTTCTACTTCTAATACATGTTCGACACATTTTTTCCAGTTTTCTGGGGAAGCATTAGATATGACAATTTAAAATAGTTGTTTTTATATCTACTAGTTTAAACGTAGTATTATTTCTGACTACTTCACCTTTTACTTGTGCCCATCGCTTTTTTGGTGGAATTATACCTCCCTCTTTTTCTTGTTTAAAAATTCTGTACATTGTCGCTTTTTACACCCCAGTCATCAACGCACATTTTTGAACACAATCGTCCACACTTAAATTAGAGTTTTGATCATTTCTAATACAGGGTGCGGCAGAATGGACTCCCACATTTCATCAGGCTAGAACATCGGTAATGGGAGTTGGACATTGGTGGGAATGGTCACATTCGCTTGGGCGATTGATAAGGTTTGTTACTAGGCGCTATGTCTTGGTCTGGTGACCAACGTGGATTTGTTATTGAGCTATTATTTAAAAATGACGTGATGTGTGAATGTGTCACCGCGTCGAAAAGAGTATTTTGTACGCGCTTCCTACCTCCGAATGCCTCTGTTCCAGACCGGAAAACAATTTTTAAATGGGTTGCTAACTTAAGGGCAACTGGTTCTTGACTTTCCTAAATCAAGACAGCGATCCGACATGAAACTGCTGCTATTCCTCAAGACATGGTGATAAAAGTGATGCGGAACTTCTAGGAACGCCTTCGCATGTGTGTCGCTGCTAACGGCCGTCACTTACACGATATAATTTTGAAAACATACAACCTTAAAGTGTGCTCTTTTTGAAAATAATAAAAGTTTAGTTCCTATATATTATATAATATATACTATATATTATATAATATTTTATAGCAGACTTTTTATTTGCTACACAAATGTGGGAGTCCATTCTGCCGCACCCTGTATAATCGAATACGTTTTTAACAATCTGCTTTTCAGTTAAATGGCCGAGACATGCGCGTTTCTGCGGAGAAGCCATTTTTACAATACTGTAATACTTTGAACAATACTCTAACAATTTATTGCCACTCAGTTGCACATACGGAAAGATACTAAAATATATATAAAATTTATAATCCTTATTTAACGCAATTCGGTGTATTTCTACCTGTTCTTTGCACAGAGACTGGTGCGCCTATGGTTTACAACCTTCTAACCGTCCCGAGACATTTTTATTACTATCTCTTGCAAAAAATATAGTATAGACCGATTTTTAAAAATAAAACGGTGAAAAAGAAAGTTGCTAATGCCCCCTTGGCACTAGGCCACGTATTCAAAATTATTTTTATGTCAAAGAGTAGTTTAAGAGGGCGGTCTACCTGCATTTTACAAAATTACGTTTTAAAATTTCATAAATAAAGTTACAATTACGAGATTTGGTATGTGGGCTGTTTTTATGGTTCCCTAGAGGGGAAGCTATTTAAAACAGTAATTTGGCAAAAAAAGTAAGACCCAATTTTAATTAAAAAAATAAAAGAACCATTCAGCCGTATTTCTATTTCTATTTTAACTCTCTATCCACAAAATTATATTTTTTTAATGGGTAGTTTTTTCTTAAAATAAAATTTAAAAAAACATATTTTTTGCTGTAATACTCCAACCGCCTTAGTAAACTTCAAACAGTTTGTCAACAGCGCATAGGGATAAGTGCCAAGGTCACATACTTTTCTACATACAACCCGAAGCACGAACCCGCGCGACGTCGTTCGGTATATTATTCGTGGTAAGGTATCACGCAAACTCTTCCAATGGCTAAAACTGAATTAATTGTTTTCCAGTAAAATTTGTATTATCGTTTTTCTTGAAAAAATAATATGTAGCAATGTGTCCAAAAACCTACATAGGTATTTAAAATGTTTCCAAATACAAATAATACATACAGCGTTTTCGGAAGTTCTCACTATACAGGAATTTTTTGAATATTAAGAAGTTTACGAAAAATAGTGCATCTTTATAAAAAGTCCTGCTTGTTGGAAAAATAAAGTTCTACAAGAATATATACTGGGTGGCCCACTATATTCGACATGGTCGATCTGTAGCTGGATAACCATAGCGTTTCCAAAAAAAGTAAAAATTAACATATAGTGGTTTGATGAGGCTACAGTATAAAATTATTTTAGCCTATAAAGGGTTTCGTATTAAATTAATATATATTTTTTAATGAAACACCCTATATTTTATGACGGTTTTAGATTCTACACAAATAACTCAAGTTTATTAATAGTATTAAGTGCCTAATTTTGTTCGTTTTTGTATTATTTAATTTGTTTCAAAATGCAGAGGTGCAAGTAAATTAATTTTATTTTACACTATTTAAACTTTAAAATTTGTCACAAGATTCGGAACATTCTGTCAAATCATACGTAGGGCATATCGAGTTCAAATATTGTATAGGGTGTTAAAAAATAATTTTACTTTTTTCAACGGGTATTCACGTTTCTTTTCCTTATATTGCCTATGTGTTAACTTATTTAGCTGATCTGGAATGCAACCTATACACCATTTAAAAGGGTATTTTATTTGTCATCATTTGGTGTAAAACTATACAGGGTGTTCCATTTAATTTTGATTTCCTAAAAAAGTTAACTTATTATTTGAACACCCTGTACAATATTTGAATTCGACATAACCAATGTCTAATATGGCAAAATGTTTCTCATCTTTTAACAAATTTTAAAGTTTAAATGGATAGTAGTGTTAAAATAATATTAATTTACTTGCACCTCTGCATTAAAAAAATAACACAAAAACTATTTTAATTAGACACTGAGCACTATTAATAAACTTGATTTATTTTTTTCTGTAAAATTAAAAACCCTGTATAAGCTCAAATAATTTTATATTATAGCCCTATCAAACTTCTATAAGTTTCTTAATTAACGTTTTTATAAAAACCCTATGGTCATATAGCTACAGACCGTGTCAAATGTGGCGGACCACCTTGGATATGTTGTATTCACAGGGTGCCTTCAAAAAGGAGTTCAAATTATAGTAGTTATTATTTAGCAAACATTCTTATGCACTCTAAACACAAGTTATGAAATAAGAGCTGTGAAATTTTGATGCTGGTTACATATTTACAAAGCAAACAAAATTGTTATTTGATTCTTTTCGATATATTTTGAATTGAGAAATTAAGACTTTTGTATTCCCATCATAAATTTCACGTGAGATTAGATAGGGGGAGGACGTTAAAGAAAATCTTACCAAGGGAGGAGGGGGTCTAAAATATGTAAAAAACACCTCACTATATTTATGGACGTCCCCAAATGTACACGGTGTTTCATTTTTGAAATTACACTTTTTATCGTACCCTATATTATATCTCAAGAGATAACGAAAACTCTAAAATATAACTTCCCACAAATTTCATTGTCTTCTTTATAAATTTCTGTTTCTTTTAGAATAAAGATTATCCGAAAAATATGAATAAAAAAAATATTAAAAAATATATGGCGTTAAAATCCAATACACTGGTAAAAAATTATTATGTTAAACTATTTCAAAGGGTTTTCGAAAGTTTGGGTCAAAATGCAACATTTGGATTGTATAACACCTAATTCTATAAAAATTTTGCAATTCCCAGAACAAATAATAATCTTGATAAAAAAACTACCACTGAGAGAAAACATAATTGAAATCGGTCATATAATTTAGAAGTTATTTAAAAAGGAATTTTAACAAAATTTTCTTTGTCCAGGAGTGTATATCATGATATATGTATATTATAATATATATCACGGTAAATATCGCGCTATTTATGCTAAATACATATCAAAATTTCTGATATTTATCAATATCGGCGAAAATGCGTAATTACTCACTTTTAAGCTGAATTTATAGATTTACGTTTTCGTTACCGATCGCCGTTTGATGTTTCGATTACTGATATGGTATATAAAAACGGTAAACAGAAACTATAAATTGACAAATGCAAAGATGTTGTTTTATCTTCTAACTGAAAACGTCAAATGACAAACAGGAACCAGAAACGTCAATCTATAAATCCAACTTTAATCAAATCTGATGATTTATACAATAATTATTTACCGCTTGCACCAATGTAAAGTCTTAGGTTTATGTAATTTGTTGTTTAAAAACTGTAATTAGGTTTAGCATTAAAAAAAAATGTTATTTTGGTAATTGTCTAGAAAGTTGAGGCAAGTCCGATTTTGGATAGTTCTGGTTAGTATAGAGTGTGGGTAATAACCACGAATAATGGGCAATATTACCTCTTTATAATCACATTAATAATTTATACATTAATAAACAGTCGTAGAAAAAATTACAAACGAAATAAAATTACGTAAAAATTAACAAAAATCGTTGCAGTATGAGACTTGAACTGACGATATTATGCTTAGAATTAACCTCAGCATTTTTTTACAATACACCATTTAAAGCAAAAAAAAGAAATCCTTTTTTTGCATCATATATACATAAATCCACAGGGAAAAAAGTTATAACGGGAAATTAAAAAGATATATGTAAAGGTTAGAAAAAATCGTTAAAAGTAGAAAACTTAAGAGACCACTTATAAATAGTCTTAAAGCTTCTTACAATGGACCATTTTAAAGGTAATTACTTGCTCTTTTAACTGTACATACCATTTTCTATACCTAAAACTGCGTAGAAAAGAGTTACAAAACAACGAAAAAAAAGAAGGTAAAATTACCGAAAAATGGCGTGAGTGGCGAACTTTAAAAAATCGTTTCTCTAGTACTATGAACTCCGAAGATTTTTATTTAGTGTCGTTTTGTAAACAAAGGATGGAATTTTTTTATAAACAATGCCTAAACCCCTATGGAAAAAGTTATAGAGCAAAACACAAATGGCGTTTTTTCGTGTTTTTTTTTGCTTGGTTTTTAGGGATACTTTTGTCAAAGAGAACATTTTTTTTTTATTTTACAAAGCATTATTCAATAAAATTTAATTTCCTACAACTTTTCTGTTGACTACTTCCTGGAAAAGAAGCGTAGTTTTCGACCTAACCTCAAAAAAACTAAAAAGAGGATGTTTTCCCCCGTTCTCAAAAACGCACCCCTCTGGTAGCACTCTGCGGTTTTTTCATATGTCGGGGTCCATTGATCATATAAAACAATAAAACCCTTTTAACTTTGTAGTTTGTTATCAAAGCGTGCCTCTAACTCCCCCTAGGGGCCGTAGCTCCAGGTTTCCCGACCCTAGGGATACGAGGGATTGCACCCTTGTGTGTTTCCCGTTCTAGCTCTTCCTGTAGCTTTGGATGCGTGTTAGGGGCAGTTGCACTGGTGGCCTGTACCGTACCGGCACCCACGGTACCTCTACTCTCAATTGGGTCCTTGTGTCTGTTTTTAGTTCATCCCCAGGTCTAAGCGGTGTTAGGACGCGCTTAACGGGGGTCCTTGTAAGTCCCATTTTGTTTCAAAGTTTGTCCAATTTTCCCCGGCTGACCGTTTTCCGAATGATGATCCCGGTATCGGAAGTTAGGAGACACCTTTCCCTAGCTCCCAAAATTTGTTTCAGGTCCAATCACTTTCTACTTTCTGAGTAACTTCCTACAGGTTCTGAACCTGGTGCGCGGTCAACTTTTCTAAGTCCGAAATGGTAAAATTCGAAGTGACCGTTGGTCAATCTCCAATTTTCCGATGTCACTGTCCTTGTTATGCTTTCCCTTTATTAACTCTACGAAGCAGAACCAGCGGTCAACGTGTGGTTTGCTTTCTACCTCCACCGAGGTGTCCTAAGTTAAGTATTCAAATTCTTACAAGTCCACACCTGGACTTTCTCCTGGTGACCGTCCGTTGAACCCGGGATTTTCGGTTCCCCCAAGTAAGTTGTGATGCCCACTAACCTAACCTCTTGATTTCATGACGGTCAAAGCTTCTTTTGCCGTAGCGCTTCACTAAAGTTGGTATTAGTCTCTCCCCAGGTGGTCAGACTCCGCGCTCTAAGTTTCTTGGGCACCGGCTACGAGTTTTTGTTACGCTACCACCAGCTACTGGTTACCCTGTAGTGGCAGTTTCACCCTCCACCAACTAAGCTACTTAGCGGCAGCTCCACTTGCCTTCGCCAGCTACCTTTGTAGCGGCAGTCACCCTTCCTCCTGACATTGCAAAAATAAACACAAATACAAAACGGTAAAAAACGGTATCTCCACAGGCTCCTCCAAGCCTCAATACCCAATAAAACTATTAAAATCCCCCAGGTCACTCTTAACCTTCGACGATGACTTCCATAACCTTATAATCCCCAGGTCTAACTAGACCTATGTTCACGATGGAACCCCTCCAGGTACCCACCGAAGCCCCAGATCGGACTTGTTACCTCTCCAAGGTGCCGATCTCAACTGACTGACATTCCCTGGTTTTTGCTCTTTTTATAACCTCTGGAGATACCGTGTCAAGTTCTTATTTTAAGTATATAATCAATAGCCCATATAAGATAAATTATAAACTACCTAATTAAAATTTTCTTTAGGGTAAGCTCTAAACCTATTTTAATAAGAGTTTACATGACATTTTATAAATTAGGTGTTAGGTTCCTAGCAGTGACAAAACAGGTTAAAAATTATTTTTATATCTGGTAATCATATAGGTTTTTATATAAGTATTTTGTCCAGTTTGATAGCGTCCGCATGGTGTCCGCGGCGTATGATCATGCGAACACGGGTCGCTAGGCAGAGCAAGCTCTCATCACACACAGCCGCCGACGTTGTTGCAACATTTGGCAAAAACTGCATCGGCTGATGTGTTATGAAAACTGACGCGATCAGCTGGTAGTCCTTGCTCTTAAGTGACATCCTTTTACCCAAATTTTACCCAATCGTGATATCTTGTCCCATTAAAAGATAAATTAAAAATACTTTTTATAATCCCCCTGTACCGGGGGTCAAGTTATAAAGTTACACCCCCTTTTTATTTTTGATCGTACCTTGTATATCTTAAGAGATAATAAAAATCTGATTTATTATTCGGGAACTACAAAATTAACCCAACAAACTAATGTTTTTAATTATTTTGTAAATGTATAACTTGACACCCAGTACATCCGAATCGGCTAAATAACATAACACAAAGGCAATATGGGAAAAAGACAGTTTAATGTGAATACCGACATGTAAACATGTCGTATTGGATAATTCATCGTACATTTTTTGTTACTTTACTGGCCCATATATGTACCTATTTCCTACACAGTATAAGTGCATTGGTATAAAGAGGATCTTTCTTCTTTCTCTTTTCTTTTTTTCCTTTTAACCCCCAAACTATGTACAAATGATGGCGGCACACACGGAAGTAAAATGTTCCGGAGGTAAAATACCCCTCCATTCGGATCTCCGGGCGAGGGGTGCATCCGGGAGGCCTTCATCGAGAAGTTTAATTTCTTTTGCAAACATATGTGGGCTTAACACCAATATAAACTCCGTTCACCATCACCTTCAGTCATCTAAGCCCCACATACTGTTTCTAACGGAAACACAAATAAGTTCTAAATCTTGAACCAGCCACCTTCTCTTTCCAGGCTACGAACTTATTTCGTCTTTTCGCCCACATGGTGGTGTATGTGCTTACGTCCGCAACGATCTGGCTTGTGCTCGAGTTTCCAATCTTGAATCGGGTAGGCCCGATATCCTTTGGCTTAAACTTTCACTTAGGTCTTCAACTAAATTTATCTGCTGTTTGTACCGGTCCCCATCTAATAATTCCTATGTCGAATTCTTTGACTTTCTTTCAACAAAGATCGATAGCATAATTTCTCAGTTTCCATCGGCTAAAATAATCATGCTTGGCGACTTCAATGTTCATTATAAGGATTGGCTGGGCTCTTCAAAAACTGACCCCCAAGGCAGAGCAGCCGAAATCTTCGCAGTCAGTAACTCTCTTACCAACCTTATTATGGAACCTACCTACTTTCCTAGAGTCCCAAATCATAGTTCAAATCCCCTTGATCTCTTTCTTACTACCAACCCCGAACTCTATCAAACATCTATCACAGCTCCCCTAGGTCGCTCAGATCATGGCTTAGTTACTATATCTTACCCTGCACATCCCGAGGTAAATGAATACATGCCACCACGCACCGTATGGCACTACAACTCAGCCGACTGGGATGGCCTAAGGGACTTCTTCGCCACTTACCCCTGGAATTCCATCTGCTTTTCTTCTGGTGATCCTTTTGAAATTTGCAATCAACTGACGGAATCAATTCAATTGGGCATTGAAACCTATATTCCACACACCATCAAGAACCCCAAACAATCCAATAACAAACCCTGGTTTTCCAAATCTTGTGATAAAGCTAGAATTTTAAAAGTTCATGCTCACAAAAAGTTTCTACAGGATCCTAGTCCAGAAAACCGACAGGCCAGCATTGAAGCAAGAAACTACTACAATCAAAGAATTTCTGAAGCCAAAGACTCCTTCGACAATCGTATTAAAAACAAAGTTCTTTCTTGCTCAAATGGCAGCAAATCTTTCTGGTCCTTTGCGAAAAACATAAGTAGGAATTTTTGTACCAGTTCTTTTCCGCCAGTAGCTTTGGAAGATGAAATTGTTTCTACCGCTAAAGGAAAGGCAGAATTATTTGCTACACAATTTGCTGCCATTTCAACCCTTGACCCTCCCTTAAATCATCCAATTCCAGCGGTTACCCCAGTTCCTCACAAAATGCCCAATATTATTTTTAAGGTAAAACACATTAAGCGTATCCTTTCTTCCCTTAACACCAAGAAATCGTCTGGGCTGGATGGCATACCTGCAATCGTTTTAAAAAATGTGCTCCAGAACTTGCACCAATCTTAACTCGGCCCTTTCGAATTTCTTACGACACAGGTATCTTTCCGGAAAGCTGGAAAAATGCACGTGTTCAACCTATTCCAAAGAAAGGATTTAAATCTCTTCCATCTAACTATAGACCAATTTCCATTCTCTCAGTTCTTTGTAAAGTAATGGAAAAACTAATTAATTCACAAATTCTTAAGTACTTAGAAAAACACGAAATTTTGCATGACAGGCAGTATGGATTTCGCCACAAAAGATCTACAGCAGATCTTCTTTCCTTCGTATCACACTGCTGGAATAAGTCTCTTGAGTTTTTAGGTTAGTCCCAGATCGTTGCTCTTGATATATCCAAAGCTTTTGACCAGGTCTTGCATGCCGCACTTCTTAATAAACTTCCCTCCTATGGTCTTTCAAGTAAACTCTGTACTTGGCTCTCTAGTTATCTATCTGATCGTCGTATATCAGTTATTGTGGACGGCCATTCTTCAAGCTTTCACCAAGTAAATGCTGGAGTCCCTCAGGGCTCAGTTCTGGCACAAACATTGTTTCTTCTTCACATCAACGACCTTCTCTCGTCCACAACTAATTCCATTCATAGTTTCGCCGACGATAGTATCCTTCACTCCAGTTTTCAGGTTCCTAAAACCATTACTAAACCTGACTTGGAAAACAAACGCAGAGCGATGCAGATATCTCTTTCGCAGGATCTTAATTTAATATTGGATTGGGGCGCTAAAAATCTCGTCCATTTTAATGCATCCAAAACACAATCATGTTATTTGTCGCGAAAAGAGTCATCAAATACTCATCCTCTACTTATGAGCGGCCAAGTTTTACAGAGCAAAGACACCTTTAATCTGGTGGGAGTCACATTTGAAAGTAACCTTAACTGGCATAAACACATTGTATCTATAGCCACGGCAGCTTCAAAAAAGCTTGGATTTCTCTTTCGAGCCAAAAAGTATTTTCACCTTCTAATTTACACACTTTATATGTGTCCCAAATCCGACCTCCCTTGGAATATTGTTCTCATATCTGGGGCATGGCGTCCCCCACAACCCTAAGCATTCTTGATTCTATTCAAAGAAGAGCTATTCGTCTCATTAATGATCCTTCACTTACAGAAAGGCTTCCCTCTCTTGCACATCGTCGGGCTGTGGGGGATTTATCCCTTTTTATAGGTACTTCCATGGCTTCTGCTCTGAAGAATTGTCCAGTATAGTTCCTCCACTTACGGTTCCCAACAGAGAAGCTCGTGGTTCCGCGCGTATGCATCCCTATACGGTCCAACTGGACAGGCCCCGAACTTCCCACTTTGTTCGTTCTTTTATCCCTAGAGTTTCTGGGTTGTGGAACCTGCTGCCCGCGGAGGTCTTTCCTTTCCCCCAAATCTTCAAGTATTTAAGTCCCGTGTCAACAAACTCCCTCTTACCTCGCTTAAGACACCCACGGTACGTTAGTATTTAGGCTTTAAGCCTTCGTGGTTTGTCAAAAGATAAAAAAAAAATACTTGTCTCTTAAAAGAAAGGTGTCCATGTTTTTTAATGCAATTTTATAACTTTTGTTCCAAAATTTTAATTAATTGATAAGTATAAATAAGTAAAACAGGTATAAAATGTAAATTTAGACACCTTTCTGCTCTTTTGAAAACGCCTGAAAATAGTATTATAAAGGATTTCGTGACTCACTCTTTTACATGTTTATCTTACTTCATAAAAAAATAGTCCAAGAAGTCAAAGTAAAATATTGTTAAACTTCTTTTTCTTATGAATAATTTTAAAAAGATTTTGTTTTTAGCTATTTTTTTCTTTTTTCTAAAACTGTTCAATTTAAAAACTGGGCCTATTTTCTTGGTATTAAAAGCATGCTTTTATGTTAAAGCTGTAAGACAGATGATACTTTTTAAAGCCGACTAAAAGTTTCTAAAATGTCTCTTAAAATTTGGGCTGCTATAGAGTATCTGACAGATATACATGTGTTTACACTTGGGATATTTAAAAGAGTGATAGTAGAAAGTTATAGTTTGTGCATTTAGCAAAATAAACTCCATGTAGCCGTTTATAAGTATTATTTTATAATAAAACTAAATAAATAAAAATGAGATAACAACAACAACACAACAAGAGCTGCATTTTTAATTGCAAAGTGGAAAAATATTGCATACTAATAAAAATAAATTATTTATAATAGTCACATAATTTTAACAATTTTTAAATTTATAATATTCAAAAAAAAAAAATAATCTGTCAAATTAATAAAAATAAGTACAATACATGTTTGGTTTCAAATAAATATAAAAAATGTAATAAAAATCTGCATATTTAAAAAGTAATTATATTTTGAGGGTACATTACATTCAAAACTTATACTCAAGATCAGATATTGATGCGTTAGAGAAATAAAAATTAATAATACAAGGTGTTTAGCTCCTCTATTCAGGATAATACACTATGGAAAAAGATAATTAAAAAACTTTTTGTAAATATACATAGTAGCCCAATCGTCCCTAAAAGTCCAATATTTTTGTTGTTTAACGAGTTTCCCATAAAGTTGTAGGATTTTCCAAACGTGTATGTGTTTTTTTAATAGATTTAGATTCGATATAAAATTTTACATATAGTCCGCTATTTTATTTTGCCACTTTTTTTGATGTTGCCAAGCTAATTATAATTTTCTAAACCCTTTGTAAAAACAGGAGATATACAAAAAGTATTAGTGTTAAAAGAAGAAGAGATTCAGACTTCCATGGTCTTTATTTCATTTATTCACACAACGTTTCAAGCAGTACTATCTCTGTCCGTTTTCAAGTGTAAACTAATCTAAATCTTAAAGCTACTGATTATATTTACAGTGGAAGAGACCATTCACCCGTGATGGAGGTGGGTGCGGCCAATTGAAAGGTTGTGCAGCCAGGGCTCTGGCAGTGGTTGGTGCCTTTTAAGAGTGGTTTCCAAATGCTTGGTAATTTCACTCTTGGTTTGCTAAAGATATTATTATGGTTCTCAATGAAAACGGCTTTCTTAAATTTTCGCTTTTTCAATGTGGTTCCCTGTGAACAACCCGTGCTTTTGACCACTTGATATTATGTTGTGACCAAACAGGGTCTGTGATCCCAGACTTCGATGTTTCACCCCTCTGTGTATGTTGTCTGTGCTTTGCAAGTCTTACATCTAAACGACGTTTTTTTATTCAATATATGACTTTCCACATTACCATGGTACCTGATAGATGCTATCTTTCTTTTGTTTAGTTTTGTTTCCCTTAAAATGGTTTCTAATGTAGATCCAGTTTTAAAGACCAATTTCAAATTTCTTGGTTATTCCTCTGATCTTTTTGGACGTTCCTTTTACATATGGAATCGTTAGAAGAGAAAGGGCATATTACTAGGTGGTCGCACTATTGATTTCACATTACAACTAACTGACTTCACATTGCAACTATTTATAGCATCTCTTAGCATAATCATTCTGAAGCAGATCCATTTTGATGTTGCCCAGTTCAGCATCCAAGGTGGTTTTGCAGCTGCATATTGTAGTCGCACGTTTACATATGATTATTCCTAGTTTGGTTGCTTCAGAATTGATTGTTTGGAAACTAAGATATTGCCCCGAGTGTATAGGTCTCCCGTATACAGATGTCTTAATTACTCCGTTATGTCTGCTAACAAGAACATCCAGAAAAGGTAGATATCCATTTTTCTCTGTCTCAATGGTAAATTAATTGGAGTTGTTTATTGAGTTTAGGTGATTAAGGAAGCGTCTAGCTGTCTGTCAGTACCATTCCAAATTCTAAAAGTATCGTCGACATATCGAAGCCAGATTTTCGGTTTGACGAATGCGGTAATAATTGCATTAGTTTGAAACCATTTCATATATTATCATCACTGGAGAGAGTGGGGATCTCATCGGTAGGCCATTATCTTGGGCATAAAACTTATCTTTTACTTAAAAATAGGAATAACGCAGCACCTTGTGGCGAGCAGTGGTGCAGTGGCTAGCGTGTCAGTCTCTCACCGCGGCGATCCGGGTTCGAATCTCGGAGTCGGACATCGGATTTTTCATTGCTCGTCACCTCACAGTTGGCAATGGCAAACCACTGTATAGTATTCTGCCATTTCTAGGTAGTAGTTATTTAAAAAATAACGACCGTGGTGGCACTACCGCGTTGTCTAAAAGGTGCTGTGAAATGCAAAACTGCATGTTTCAGTGCTTGGATAATGTTGACGGAACACGACAATAATGGGTTAAACATCCAGTAACCCGGCACTCACGGTACACTGGTATTTAGGCATAAGCCTTCGTGAGATGTCATAAAGATAAAAAAAAACCTTAGGACCTTTATCACACCCTCGCGAGGTACCAAACTTCTTTGTGAAAATTTAGTTTCGTCTCTCAATGTAGCCTCGACGATGTTTAACGATTCCTTCAAAGGTACATTTTTATGTAGGCTTTCGACGTCAAAGCTGACTAATTTATTGTCTTGCAGGATACTTACAAATTGCTAAGAGTTCTTTACAAATGAAGATGTTTTGCCAGCTAATTTAGCCTAATTAGATATACATACAAATATTAGTTAAAAACGAAAACAAATTAATTATTAATTTATGTTCCTTTGCTTCGTGCTTTAAAACACTAAGGACAACAATATAAATTTTGGACAAAAATTCACATTTTTTAGGAAAGCTTCAGTATAAAGTTATTATTAAAATATCACAAGAAAAATGATCTTGCTCATCTGTCGTTTCCAATTTTATTAGAATATACCGGACGGTTAACATTTCAGCCCATTTTCGACCAATGCTTTAAAATTTAAATAAAACCCACCAACAAACGTTTAATATGTTCCTATAAACCCCTTGCAGCAATATGCAACTAACAAAAAAATATTTTGAAAAACAATAAAGAAAAGTGGTTTCCGTTTTTGCAAAAAAGCGCAACAAAAAGACTCGTGGCTTGCATCCGCCAGTCAAACTCACATAACACTAAATATATAATAGAAAGTTTTATGGAAGCCAATGAATACAAGTTCGAACGCAACCAACAATACATTATAATTTAAGTTAGGAGCATACCCAAGGGAGGGCGCCAGCTGTTAAAATAATTGCAAATACATTTAACTGGTCAACAGACAGATCTGCTATTCTTTGGGTCTTTCCATGGCGTCGGTTATTCATTTGTAGATGCCGCAGTTTTTGAGCTTTTTGCGCATTACTGATAATTTTGTGTTTCAAGTGTATTTTTTTATAAAAAATACTTAATTTCGTTAAAAAGACAATATGGAGTGTTATCGTTATCGAATTAAAAAGTGTGTTGTACCTAATTGTAACGATACGAGTAGCAAAAGACAGTTTTCCGAAAGATGACAAAGAACTTTTTCATAAATGGATTGATCAAGTGGGGAACCCAATTTTAAAAACAAAAACATTTGAACAAATTTATAAAACGTATGTGGTATGTGAAAAACATTTTTGTGAAGCAGAGCGCGTACCGGGAACAAAGAGAGGGTTACGGAAAACAGCATATCCTACAGAATATTTACCAATAAGTAAGTTTTTTTTTCAAATACGTACATATTACTTTTAAGTTTTACTAGGTATTTCCAAAATATTTTCCCTCTCCCAAATTATACATTAATTAAGAGGATGTTCAATTTTTTATTACATTAGTATTGTAACTTTCCACATTTATTATCAAAACAGTGGATTTATCATGGGATTAACCTTCTTATGTAATACTTTAGGTAATGAGCAAAATGTTTCATTAGGTAGTTGCCACACCAAAGAGGTCGTTAGACACTAACAATGATGCTGTAGATGCTTTAATTACTTCACCACATTCACCTTTAAAGAAATTTAAATTAAATTTTGGTAAGTACATATTATACAGGGTTATTTTTAAGTTGGTATTTTCCTCTTAACACAGTATAGAATGCAAGAAAATAGGGTAATTGTCTAGAAACTGTCCGCAACTCCGATTTCGACGAAATTTGGTATACGGGGTTTTTGAATCGCTGATCACGAATCTGAAAGAATTTTTAGTCGGAAACGTTTCGTTTTCGAGATATCCATCATCAAAGTTGATATTTGTACTAATCTTATTTTCACAATATTTTCCCTTCTTTTTGCACAAAATTCATATTATTATACTAAAATGGCACACAATATTTCATTTAACATCAAAAAACCCTTTAAAAACATTTTTTTATTATTAATTATATTAATTCAAAAGCTTTACTTTAAACAAACTCGTGTATGCAACCATAAATACATCTACATATTGTATTTATGGTTGCAGCATTTATGGTTAAATTATTTTCAATTTAATGAAAAAAAACGTGTAAAATAAATAAAAAACAGGTTTTTTAAAAGGTGTTTATAAAATATTGTGTGGCAATTTAGTGTTTTATAAAAATTTTGTGCAAAAAGAAGGCGGAATATAGTGAAAATAAGGTTAGTGTAAATTACTACTTTGATGATGGATATCTCGACAACGAAACGTTTCCGACTAAAAATTCTTTCAGATTCGTGATCAACACCCTAAAAACCCCCGTATACCAAATTTCGTCGAAATCGGAGTTGCGGACAGTTTCTAGACAATTACCGAAAATAAAAACGTTTTTTAAATAAAATTTTGTTCAAAAATGCTTCATTTCCAAGATACAGGGTGTTAAAGTTTAAGGAAAAAATGCATTTTTATCCTAACTTTTCTACCACGTAAGGTATGTGTACAAAATTTGGTACACATCTTTTAACCATTACGTTACATTGTTTGATGTAAAAAAATTTAAAAGAATTTACTAGTGGCGTTTGAACAAAATTTGTATTGAATTTTTTTCAAGAAAAAAATAGTATGTCACTGCTTTTTCTTCGTATCAATATTATTTTTAGAATAATTATTTACTTTGGAGGTAATTTGGTCTCTTGATATTTTTCTGTACCACGAACGGTTTTCGTTTAAAAAAATAAAAACCATTTAATGCGTGGCAAAATCTGATTTGGTGTTTTGTATGTAATATATATTTTTTCCAATATGAATCAAATTAGGGTCAAATACTTACAGTACTTTAATTAAAATTAAATAAAAAAATGTCAGTAGGTTTAATTTTTAATGAAAACCGTTTCTCCTGCGGAAAAATATTAAGAGACCAAATTAACTTCAAAGTAAATGATTATTCTAAAAATTATACTGATTTGAAGAAAAAGGAGTGGTGTACTGTTCGAACGCCACTGGTAATTTTTTTTTCAAAACTTTTACAGCAAAAAATGTAATGTAATGGTTAAAAGATGAGTACCAAATTTTGTAGACATACCAGAAGTGCTAGGAAAGTTATGATAAAAAGGCATTTTTTCTTAAAACCTTAACATGCTGTACAACATACAAAGAAACGAAGCATTTTTAAACATAATTTTATTTGAAAAATGTGTCTTAAGAGGAAAATACCAACTTAAAAGTTAATTTGTATATTTGGATTATTATTTTTTTAAATTAGTAAGTTTTCGTAAGATATTTTAATTTGGTATATTACCAAATATTTACTTATGCTATATATTTCCAGAATATTAATTTTTTTTTTTTTTTTTGGCTTTGAATATGAAAACAAAGTGAATTTATTATTTTGTATTAACCTCTTTATGTAATACTTCAGGTAATGAGCAAAATATTCCACTACTTGCTGCACCGAGGAGGTCATCAGACACTAACAATGACACTGAAGATTCTTTAATTACTTCACCATGTTTACCTTTAAAGAAAATAAAATTAAATCTCGGTAAGTACATAAATATATTGATTATTATTTGTTTTCATAAGTAAGTTTTCATCAGATATTTTATTTTAGGATATTACCAAATATTTCAATAACTTCAATACTAACCTTGTATTGCCACTGGTATTTTTTTTTTTTAATTTTTGCAGCAAAAAATTTAATGTAATGGTCAAAAGAAGTGTACCAAATTTTGTGTAAAGATCTGAAGTGGTAGGAAAGTTATGATAAAAAAAAGGCATTTTTTTTCTTAAAACCTCACTACCTTGTAAATATAAAGGGCTAAAGAACTTTGGTAGATGGCCTTAGATATTTTCTTAATAAATTATTTATAAATAAATAAATATTTATAAAATGATTGAAATGTTACAACTTATTTTTTTTTAAATAATGTACCATTACCTGGCCCATTGAATGTATTTGTGAACATTCCCAAAGCACAGATACCTACAAGCAGTACTGTTCCAACAAGTAAGTCAATTTAGCTTTTGTTGTTTAGTAGATACCAAAGCAATGTGATTTGTATTTGTACATATGCTTTAGGCAATCAAAATCAGATAAGGTCTTTAAAAAAAATATTGTCTATTTTTTATTAAACAGTGTATCTCCTTAGGTTTGCTCCATATGGAAAACTTTTTTATTATAAATTTTACAAGAAAAAGTTATCCTTTAAAAAAACTTCATACTTATTTTAATGTAAGTATACACTAATGACCAAACCCAAATTTTAAAATTAATAAAAGTTTTTTTTTTAAAAGAACAAATATTTTTCTTTAAAAAATCAATATTTTGAAAAATAAAGGTACTTTTCTCTTGAGCAAAATTCATATTTTTTAGGATACTTCGTATATCACTGAAAAAATTAATACCTAATGGATGAATTTTAGGTATGAGACCATGCAGAACTTTTTATAAAGATTTTTTTTCGTAAGATTAATAATAGGCCCTTAGCCATGTACATCTGAGGTAGCAAATTTTCGGTGTAGATAGATTGGATTTTGTTCCTTTTTTCAAATATTCTTGGAAATTGCATGATTTTTTCTAATAATGCCAAAATTTGCATTTTTGTGGAATTGCCCGCGATATTATTTAAAACGTTCAGACCCATGTGACGTTATTTGAGCTTGTTCACGTCACAAAAATCTACAAGCTACGACATCCCTTTTTAATCTCATTTTTCTTTGATGAAGTATTTCTTTCTAACCTAAGTTCAAAGGTGATTTCAATTGAATAATAAATTCATTTGTGTGTTCGTTATATTAGCTACCGGTAGACAACCAGCTCTATCACATGACCACGCCCCCACAGGTATACAGGGCATCACGTGATCACCAAATGGAGTGACATAGTTTACCCAAATGATTTGACAACCTTTTAGTTTAGTTCGATTTTTCTGCATGTTCACCGTAAACATCGAAGTGTTGTTGACACCATATTTTTGTGTTATTTACCAAGCTTTTATTTATTGTGTTGTATTTTTATAAGAAAAACTGTTTTATATACTTTTTAAAAATGAATGTTGAAACTGCTGAAGCTAAACAAAAATTCATTAAAAAGTGTATTGTGTTTAAATGTGATAGTTCGTCAAGAACTACACCAAACAATGAATTTTTTTGTGTTCCAAGAACTCAACACCTCCGAAATGAATGGCTTAAAGCAACAAAAAGTGTGAATTCCAACTACAAACTAACAACAAAGTTATATGTTTGTAAACACTTTTAAACTAACGAATACAAAAGTCAACTCAAGAACTGTGGTTATGTTTTTTGTTATGACAAATAGAAATAGAAATAATGTGAAATTTTATTTACGACAAACGTTCTCGATGTTTGAATACTTTGCGCAATCGCTATCCGTGTGGCGTACTACGAGGTAGGCAAATGTTTATTACGTCTACCTACTTATTTTATTAAGTTTTATTGCTTCAAACCCCATTCAGGTAACTATAAGATGATTAAGATAAATTTTCCACTAAAAACCGATTTAAATTATACCCCAATAGGTTGATTTATTATTAATATGTAATTATTATTTTTACCGCTAATCGACGCATCTGTCCTGGTTGTACCTAGAAGCTATTACGATGTTGCCGGAATCTTCGGTTATTGTCGGTTGAATAAAAGAAAATAATTAATTAAGAGAATTATTTCTTAGTTTTCACCTAGAATTTAGGAACATTGGTAAATATTTACAACAATACTGTTCAATTTAATCTCAAATATTCATTTAAAATCTATTTTAATTACTAATAAAATGTAGTTTTTGCATAAGCACTGGCAACACTGACTAGTCGTTTGAATTCATGAAAATGCGTTTTTGCGGGAAATAAATTTTAATCAACTTTAAAAATTAATTACAAAAAACTATAGACAATTTTGTTAAAATTTTAATTTTCCCGGGTTGGTGACGTATTTAACTATTAATTAAAATAGTTAAATGCCATTGTAAAATTTTGGCTAAGAGCCTATTAAAGTTTTCCAAATGGTGCAAACTTAAGTAGACACACTGTATTTTACCTTAATATGTTCATAACTATTATTAGAATGTTTATTTTCGTTTTTAGTTAAAGTGCCATTACCGGGCCCATCTAATGTATATATGGGTATTTCAGAACAACCAATTCCTCAGAGCAGTACCACTGCTACACGTAAGTCAATTTAGATGTTGTTTGGTAGATAAGAAAGTAATGTTTTTCTTTCTGTACATAAATATTTTCCGGCAATTAGATTCATATGATATATTAAAAAACCGCTTATTTTTATTACACTTATAGGGCGTTCCAGAAAAAATGGCCAATCTTTCGGATTCATATACAGATTGTCCACAGATGGGGTTTACAAGAGAACAAATGAATAAAAAAATCACTTTTCAAGAAAAAGTTATTCTTCATAAAGATTTGAAAGTTGAAAACATGATTTTTCTCCATAAGCAAACTACCTTTATTTTTAATTTTTAAACAAAACTTTATTTAGAAAACTTATAAGGAATAGCATTTTAAAGGACTTTATTTCCTTTACGAGTTTGATAAACTGATTTTGGTGTTATCGAAAAATTAATCATTTTACATTTTTTAAATAAAATAGCTCTAATTACACTGTACATACTTTTTTTTTTTTTTTTGTAGAACCAAATAATTATTTTCTTTTTGTATTTAATAAGAATAATATTGTAATTTACCAATAACATTGTAAATTTTATAGGCTGAAGGACAATTGTCAATGGCCTATTGGGAGACCAATAAATAACATATAAATAAATAATAATAGCTCTATTATTTTTTTTATTATTATATGTTATTTATTGGTTTCCCAAATGGCCTTCGACCGAAGTCCTTCAGCCACAGTAAATTTACAGTTATTATTTGATACGATTTATATCACCTTTTGAAATTAAAAATAATATACTCTATTTAACAGAAAAAAAAATAGTAAAATACATAAATGACAATCTTATGGAAAAAAAATTATAATATTATAATAGTGAGCATTTAGTTGTTATAGTCTATTAAAACCTCAAATATTGTTCTCTCAGGAAATTTAAATCTAGAGTCTCTGGTATTTCTGATTAAACACAAATCTTCAATTAGCTCTCTATTCTTTGGCTTGGCTGAAAACTTTTGTGTCAGGACCATAATTCTTTGTTCAATGGGCTGTATTTCGGTTTTCTGATAAAGGAGTTGGTTGCTGGGATTGTGCAGTGGGTTTTCTGGATGGCGCATCTTTGTTATTGCTCTTAAGGCTGATCTTTCAGCTACACTTAGACTTTTGAGGACTGATGGTCTAGCATTACATAACAACACATGCGCATATTCCAGTACTGGTCTACAGATCGATTTGTAGATTTTTGCTGCTGCTTTTATGTTGATTCCTTCATTTTTAAAGGTTAAGGACCTAAAATATTTTGCACGTGCTATGACTTTGTTTTTCGTGATGGAGGTGTGACTTTTAAAATTTAACTTTGAGTCAAGCTGGATGCCCAAATATTTTGCAGTGACTTTAGGTCTTACTGGCTGATTACAGAGTGTTACATGCGGAGAATTATCTGTAACTTTATGGTTAAAAAGAAGAAGTTGTGATTTTGTTGGATTTGCCTCCAGTCTCCATTTTTTAAACCATTCTTCAACTGATAATATTGAACTTTGTAGCGTTTCTATAGCTCTGCTTGTCGTTGAGTTATGTGAAATTATAGCTGTATCATCTGCAAACTGTAATAGGTATGAATGATTTCTAATATAGTTGTTACCCAGTGTCAAGTCGTAGCAATAGATATTGTATAGGAGGGGCGAGAGAGGGGAACCCTGGGGTACACCCTGTTTTGGTGAAAAGTCTTCAGATAGGGTATTATTAATTTTTATCCTTAGTGTTCTGGAGTTTAAAAATTCTTTGATTAAGTAAACAAGATACTTTGGCACCTCAAGTTTGTGTAATTTGTAAATAAGTCCCTCATGCCAAACGCTGTCAAATGCTTTTTTAATGTCTAGAAAAAGCGCTGCAGATTTTAAGTTTTGATGTTTAGCTGTTTGTACATTGGAACAGAGAATAGATAGTGGGTGAATTGTAGAACATCCTTCACAAAATCCAAACTGGTGTCTAGGAATCTTATTTTCTATAGCCGTAAGCAGTCTGTTTCGTATGATTTTAATAGCTCTAAAAGTCTCATAATTTGCTTTTCAAATACATGCTTTTACCCCAAATTATTACACAACACAATTTTTCAGCTGTAAACGAATATGATAAAGGCGTCTTTGCCAGATTATAGAGAGAAACTTTGTATTATTATTTCTGTCAATTACAAATTTTATTCTAAAGAAACTTTATAAATGACATTTAAAAATTGAAAATATGGTTTGTTTACTTTTGGAGAAGTCATGTTTTCTAGCTTTTTTTTAACCCTGTATACAAAATTAATATTTTCTCTTTGTAAATCAATTTTTTTACCAGAAATTTTAATTAGGCATAACTTTTTGTCGAAATTTTTTTTTATCCATTTGTAAACCTCATCCGTGGACAATCTGTAGAACAAATAAAAATAATATGAGAAGTTCCTATACATTTTTTTCTTAAGTCCCTCTTTACAGAGATATGTGCCCTGAAAGGATGCCACAAAAATCGTTTTTTTTTTTAATAACTCTTAATAGGCATACACACAGTCGAACTTCCTTTCATTCAGGCCGAATGGAAGACATGACTGGTCGTGTGTATGCTTATTTATACCACCTGGTATAATTATACATAATATAATTTTAAATATTTTCTAATATGATCTAATATTAGTTAGGATTTCTTAAAATAGTGTCCTTGAAAAACATTTACATTCTTTCGTTTGCCAGGGGCGGACTAACCCTACCACAACAGTGCAAATTACACCCTGTATAATAAATAAATAAAAATAGTATCTTTGTATACTGTGAACCAAGAGCTGAGCTAAAAAAATATATTCCTGTTTAATGTTAATAAATAAAAGCATTTTGCGGTAAAAACAAGCTTTTTAGTAGGGGTATTTACATTACGCATCGGTCCCGCTATGTTGTTACTTTACTGCCTATGTTTTTGATTTGACCAAATGTGTATACATTTAATAAATATGTAATAAATAATTTTAAACATATATACTTTTTGCTTTTAGAAATTAGATATTTTAATGAAATATTGCCCTAATTTTTTAAATACAGCTAAGAAAAGTAAATCTCAAATTTTACAACTTATACTGTAATAGCAATAACACTCTCTCTAAACATCTTGTGAGCATAAGACATTAAAAAATAGCCAAATAGCTTAGAGGGTGAAAAATTTGTTTTTGAAATTGCAACATTACATTCTACAATTTGTTATTTTTAGATGAAATTTCTCTTTCAAGTACTTCCAAAACAAATATGGATGAGTCCAGTAAATGTACTACTCCAAAGAGAACAACCCTACCTAAATATTGTACGAGAAAGTGTAAGTATTATTTTTTAATACATATAATACTCCTTAATTAAAAAAAAATTAACATATATTAATAATAAAGTAATTTTTATTGAACTTTTCTTTGTGTCTTTAAGTCTAACTTATTTTCTTCTCGTTTAATAAGAACTTTATGTATCTCTACTATTTGTCCTTTGCTGCAAACATTGGCCTAAATTTTGGATGTAACATTTAAAGGAAAAGCCACACAATGGCAATGTGACAAATTAGTATTTTAGTTTTTTGTTGTGTTTTTTTATTTAACTTCGACTTTTGTGTATTTGTATGACAAGTCGATAAGCCGTTTCTTTTTTAACACGCTTTTATTAACTTGGGTTGTAACTATCTATCTATCTATCAATCTATCCATCTGGCTGCCTATGTAACGGAATCTTTGAGCCTAATTTTAACCAACTTCCAGCTATTCGATTTCTTTGAAACTTTGCACACGTATTAAGGACCCATGACAATGCAATAATCTGCAAACAGTATCCCTTTATCTTTTTTTTAATCGCCAGGAAAAAAATTCCATTATATTATAAAAACAACACCTAGGATGCCATCTGTTGGAAAAATTTCAAACTTTGCTATTAAATGAGGAAGAAATTTTTAGTGGATTGCAAAGTGTTGACAACGGTCCAAACATTTCCTGGAGTGCCATCTGTTGGCAAAATTTGAAACTTTGCTACTTAATGAAGAAGAAATTTTTAGTGAGTTGCAATCTTTTGCAAATTTTAAAATTTGCTACCATTGTCATTTCATAGGGGGCTGGTTATTTTCTTTTTGCTGCTTAATTAATTAGTATGTTCTAATTTACTGTTATATTAAGAATTTTGTGCAATATAACGAACTAAAAAATGAAAAATAATTAATAGTTTAAAAAAACTAAAAAACACGCTTTTATATGCAACCGAACTAAAAATTAAAAAATAATTTTTCATTAAAAAAATATTTTCACTTCATAGTAAAAAGCGTGGGGTGCATTTTACTATTTTTTCATAACTTTTCCATCATAGATATTGGCAAATATAATAATTATAACATTTAATATATTAAGCACCCCACGCTTTTTACTATGAAGTGAAAATATTTTTTTAATGAAAAATTATTTTTTAATTTTTAGTTCGGTTGCATATAAAAGCGTGTTTTTTAGTTTTTTAAACTATTAATTATTTTGTACTAGTTTCAGTGATGAATAGGTTACTATATATTTAGTTCTCATGCATCCTCACAGAGTCCAACAAGATATGAACATCCTATTTTTTTGTTTTTTTTCCTAATATTAAGGCTGTATGACGTTTTTAAAGGTATATACAGTGGCGGCAAACTAATTGGAAACGATACTTAAAAAATAATTTAATAATTTTTATTTCAATGATACTTTTATTGTACTTTAACTTTTTATTTTTATAAATAATCAAACATCTACAAACATTGAAATAAAATTTAAAATTTCTCGTATACATTTCTGTATAAAAATTATTAAATTGTTTTTAAGTATCTTTTCCAATTAGTCTGCCGCCACTGTATGTCATTTTTCTTGAAATCTTGAATTTTTTATTTTTATGTCAATAACACCAATTTTAGTTAAGAGGGTACTGGTATATTAGTACACAAGCTTTAAGCATTCATGAACTTTTATAATGTTACAAAAATGTTTTCGTTACATGAGCAGACATGTGGTCAGTAGTACATTAAAGTGTTTTTACTTTTATATTTTGTTCATATATTCTCTCTTTTAATTAAAGTACATATTTTATATATTTTTTTTATTTTTAGTGACAAAAGTACTAAAGGTGCACTTAGTCTAGTAGATGTTACAAGGCAATCTCAACTGTCTCCAAAGGCAAAAATTTTGTATAAAAGGGTAGTGGACTGGGGCCTTAAGGTATCAAACTTAAACAGCCTAATTAAATCCTACCAAAAAAAAATTAACAGTGCCATAGAATTTTCGGAATCAATAAACTTGGACAAAATTTTTAACAAAGTTAATAATGCTACTTACCATTTTATTGTTTCACAAATAAGGACTAATATGGTTCAAAGCATTTCAAAAACATTTGAACCACTCCGACGAATATGGTTACCATGAAAAAACTACTTTAGACTTATTTTTTTAGTTAGTATAATTGTTTATTTTATGATACCACTACAGAAATATACATTTGCAGTTTTAAGAGGTGTTTTTTGTATGAATATTTATATGTATTTTATAAAAATTAAATCGTTCATTTCAAAAACAGTATACATATATACAATTTTGTGTAGCTCAAAAAATATGTTTCATTTGGAATATATGCATGAATGAAAAGAAACCATTATTTAAAAAAGAAAGCACATAAATATAATTTGTGAAGAATAAAAAGGAAAATCTCATTGGTCTGCAAATTAAAAAAATATATATCAATCGCATAAACCTAATTAAAAAAAAATGTGGTTCTTGAAATAAACGATTTACTTATTTAAAATAGTAAATTAAGATAAAATAAAATATTAAACAGTGATATTTTACTTGTCTTAATTGTTTATAACTTAAATAAAAATTAATATAATAAATATTTTTCCATCTATTATAGATAACCAGCACATTTTTTTACCCTTTATAACTAAAGAGCTAATTTAAAGTTATTTTAAGAAATTATGTAAAAGACGTACTAACCAAAACATAAAATTGGTTGAATAAAACATCAATAAAATATATGTGTTTTGGTTAGTTCTGTTTAGTACATATGCACGGTTTACAAACTTTTAAAACTTAAAAAAATTGGTCAGTTAGTGCAGTGAATTTCCATTAGATAATCAACAAAATGTTAAAGTTTTACTCTATTTCTTTAAGAAACTTAAAATTACCATTTTTAAGTTATCTAGTTATACTACTTATACAAAAGATATACTGTGTGTCCCAACTTTATTTTTACACGAAATAACTTTAACCCTGTATGTATTAAAAGAAAGCTTAAAATCAAACATGTTTAAAAACATTTTTGTGTATTCTCAGTATTGCTAATTATTATAACGGGTAAATAAAAAAATGGTTTTGATTTAAATAAGCTTTTTTTTACGTGAAAACCCTGTACATTTTGACAAATTTTACTACAACTAATTCTACATCAAAAATTTATGATATACTATTCATCTATCAACACCATACTTATCAACGGCAAAAAGTAAAATGTCAAGGAATTTGATAGCCTGCATATCACTAGCACAATTTATTTACTAATCAGACAGAAATTCTGGCTAATGTCAATAAAAAAATTATCGGACATAAATTTTTGACCAGAACCACTTGACAATACATACGTGTGAAAGCCAAAAACTGAAAATAGAAGAAAATATAATCAATTTTTGACCGTTTACATTAGCCAGAATTTCTTTCTGACATAAGTTATCATGCAATAAATGTCAAATGTAAACACACCATTAAAAACACATGATAATTTATATATAGTGCATTATACATTTTTGATAGAAAATTTCATAACGAGTTAAAATTTGTCAAAACCAAGGGCGTTTCATTTAAAAATCAAATATCTGAGATACAAGATATAGTTTTTAAGCTTTTTTGAATCTTGTACAAGGGTCAGGTTATTTCGTGTATAAATAGAGTTGGGACACCCTGTATTCCATATTCACAATACAGATTAATTTAAATCCCGCGGTAAATATTACTTTCCTAATAACACTGTAGATGGCGCCACTGGTCAAAAATTGCTTGTGAGTAGTTAGGATCCTACGTGATGCATCTTTGTAAAGTTGCCTAGGTTAGGAGCATATCCGAGGGATGGCGCGATTAACATTATATCAAGCAAATACACGGCAGTTTCTATTATATATTTAGTGTTATGTGGTCAAACTCCACTAAGATTTTCTTGTGCATGCGCAGAGTAGGTCTATTAAGGGTCGCGATATTCCGCCATATTGGTTTTGCTTGTGTTGACATCACGTGAAACATTTTTGGCCGTTTACGGCCATATTCACCAAGCTCTGACAAATATTTGTCAGACTAATAGCCGCTTTTTAAGTAGGCTATCAGTCTGATAAATATTTGTCAGAGCTTGGTAAATATGGCCGTTAATAAAATAAGTGTTAACATTAGTTAAATACAGTTTATAGTAATATCAGGACAACCGTTTCCACAACACTTTTAAATTATTATTAATTTGCAACTTCTTCAACAACAAATAAAAAAAAATTGAGATCACATCTTTTAACAAGTATTACTTATAAAACAATACAAAACGAAATGCAAAACATCTAGACGCCACTGAATTGATCACCAGTTGTCGAAATAAAGTGACTTTACCCAGTTTTGCCAACTTTTCGCAGTTCCATGCCCTTCCTCGCGTCCCCGACCTTGTCCCGCCTTAAGTCGAAGTTTTGTCGCAACCTTTTCAAGGATATATGTATGCAGGATTTTCGGAAAGTAAACGATTATATTGAAAAGGCTGATAAAACTACTTATTAGCATAAAAAAATAAAATAATTTTATTTTATTTTTTCACTAAAAATCGTTTTTGAGATATTGGCAATTTTATATGTTTAAACTTTTGAAATACCATGTATATCCTGTCCTGATTCTTTTAAACGCTTCTGCTATTTCAGATAAAGCTTAGAAAAATAACTTTTTTTTAAATATCACATATAAGAAAAGTTACAGTATAGTTTCGTGGACACACTGAAGATATGAGGACCGTAAAAAGCTTTTAAATCATTTAGTTTAATGTCGATCTTTAATTATTGTTATGAGTATTCAATGCTACAACACTAAAATTTATATTTAAAAGTTATAATTTTTTAGGGCTGACATTTAAAAATCTCATTAAGAAAGACGCTTTTAACAAATTTCAAGTGTCAATATCTCGAAAATCATCGATTTTTACTAAGGTCATTTTATGTTTTTTCGGATGCTTACGAGCTGTTTTATCAGCCCCTTTAGTATTATCGTTGACTTTCTGGACACCTTGTATAAATTGACCTTGGTGCATGCGCATCCTTTTTGTGTAATTTTTAACACAGGTTTGTTTTGGTACTATTAATCTTTTTTATTTTGCTTTTTAACATGTTTATATTGTTTATAAAGTATGTACTGCTTTACAGTTATTAAACCAAAAAGTGGCATAGGTTTGTGGTGTTAAAAATTTATATAATAAAATATAATTTATAAATTAACACAAAATAAATAAATGTTATTTAAATATTATAGTTTAAAAATTTTAAACAACTAAAAATGTATGATCTGATACTTAAAAAAAAAGGTTAATTTAGGTTGCGTTTATGCAAAACTTGTCTAAAATTTGTTAAAAAAAAAGAAAGTGAACTTTAGGTCCTCACTGTATTTTATTTTCGTCATGGTAAAATAAGTTGAATATTTTTACTCTAAACTTTAACAAACAATAAAGTAGCGTTAACAACTCACCAGAAAACCGATACCCTTTTGGCTTAAGGGAATTGCATTACCATGATTTCGTTAATCACAGACCTTCTATACCCTTTCTGATTCTGTGAAAATTGAAAACCTAAGGGGATTAAAAGTAATAAATACTACCTTTTATTTTGGAAAATATGAATTTAACGGGTGTTTAGTTATATGTTTACAGCACCTCTTTTAACTTTTTTAATAGTGCATAATACATGGTGGTGCCTTTCCGTTGACCATGCAGGGTATAGCGAAAACCAAAAGAGATAAAACAAAACTGTTATAAGGATTTTTATATAGAATTTACTGGCATACCTTTATTTTTTCTATTGACTTTTGGTTTGAAGCTATAAAACAAAGTTGTTTTTTTTAATGGAATACCCTATATATTTAATCCTTAGTTAAAATGTCTTTTTAAAAGCTATACGATATACCATATTTGGTACACAGTAGTGTGCACAGCAGTATTCCTCAATTTTATATATTTCTACTTTATACTTGGTTTATATTAGAAAAATCAAAATAACATTATGAAATTCGTTATACCATTTACAAGCATTCTCTATTAAGTGCAAAAAAAGGTAGGAATATTGAATATATAGAAATTAAATGGTTATTCTTTAAAAATACGTTGTGCCATAAAATAGCTGTAAATTAAAAAAATGAACCAACATATCCTAGTAAAAGGAAACTGTCCCATAACGTCGATACTTTGTATCTTGACCTTTAATCTGGATCACTGCGTGGCATCTGCGGGGCATAAATTCAATTTCCAAATTCAACTAGTTTTTGCCATGTGGCAAGAGGAATAGATTGCCGTGCTGTTTGCCAAATTTTCCACAATTCATTGGTTTTGTTTGGTTTAGCAGCTTAAACAGCTTTCTTTAAGTGCTTCCAAAATTTTTGATATGATTTAGATCCGGTAATTGCGCCGGCCAGTCTAATCCAATGGAGTTCTAATAAGTTTGGTTACCACTGCTATTTTCATGCACACAACTAATCTATTTTTTAATATTTTTGATAATATGGCCATCATCAAATTTTTTTTAACGACATACCCTGTATATTATATTACCGTTGCAAGGGTATCTCAAAGAGTTTTATCAAAATATCACATTTATTTATTTCTTATAGTTTTGAAAATATGACTATAATACATCAAAATTAGTAAATATAGGCAAAACTGTAAAAAAATCATTTTTAATGTGGTAAATTATTAAACGCCTGAAAAATGTCTTTTAAATGGTAAAAAAATATACAGTGTGTTTTTTTTTAAAATACCATTTTATTATCGAACTCTTGACGATGGCTACTTTTACGAACTTATGACAGATTAAATGTATCACAGGTGGTATTTCTTTACGACTTTTAAGAAGACCATTTTGTTGTTAAAAAATATACAAAATGTTCCTTAAAAAAAACATTTTGTGTTATAACTTTAGAATAAAGGTCAGTGAAAAAAATATAGGTACTCTACTGAATTTCACGTAAAAATCCTTAAAACTTTTCTATTTTTATTTTATTTCTCTAATATCAAGCTAGTTACAAGTGCCTGGCCATACTGACAAAATTTAAAAAAATAGTCACGATTTACTTTCAGCATTGAATTTGTTTTAAAAATTGAATTTGAAATTGCGCAACTGATTTATTCTAACCCTTTTGGTTTTCCCTCAACGCTGCAAGGTCAACGAAAAGGCACTACATAACAAAATATCAGTTTGTTGAATAATTAATTGTCAAGTTTCTTAATCAGCAATCTCGCAATCAGTATCTCGTTATGTATACAAGGTGCAAGAAAAGAATTTTTTAAATAAATTAGCCTACAGTGTGACCCCTGATTGGTGTCACAAGAGGTCAAATGGCCCAAAATTTTTAAAACAGTATGGGAGAATCAGTTGCACGGCCCAAAACTTAGAAGTAATAAATTTTACTTTGGTTGGTTATATAAAGGGCAACTTATAACCAAAACTAATATAAAAGACCAAAAGTTTAGTACTTTAAATTAAAAAAGAACAAAATTTCTAATAAAAGTAGAAAATACAATTTTATGTTAAAATTTAAAGCCAAAGTAAAACAAAATGTTTTGGTAATTGTTTTACATTAAGCATTAAAACTTAAATACTGGGCAAGAGAGAGCTAAACTAAAAAAAGTAACAAAACTGAGTAGCATCAATAGGATTTTCTAATTATACACCCTATATAACATAAAACTGCAAGAAAACCTTTCATTTATTCTAAATCCAGGTTAAGGTCGATTTTTCCATTTGGCCACCAGATCAGGGGAGGGGGATGGGTGTTAGGGTTTGCACTTTCGTATAGGAGTTTTTTGTGTTTTATCTTATAGTTTTACATTTTAATAATGTCTTTTCAAAATTATAAATCGATCCGAAACAAAAATCCTACAGGTATTGTCTAGTTAGTCAGTCTTTTTGCGATAAGACTAAAAACAAAAAAATAATAATAATAAGAAGAAAGAGGCTAAAAATATCGAATCTGTGGTACGCAGTGTACTCTTTGGAGCTGGAATCGATAGTTCTGTGTAAGTTCAAAAACATTCTTTACTTTTTTAGCTCATTAACTTTTAAACGAGTTTTTCTGAAATCTGAAAAAACACTTGACCGACTCATTTCAAACTTGGTACATACGTTTTACATATAAAATATAGCCGCTTAACGTTTAGTTATTTTCTTTACATTAAAGAAGTTTTCCAGCCAAAAATGGAGGATTTTTTGCTAAAAATAGCAGTTTATTAGATGGCCACCAAAAAGTTTTAAATTAAAAAAAAAAAAAAAAACATTATCAGAGAATGTTCAAGGGAGAATTTGATGATACTTTGGCTGAATTTTTATGATTTTTAATTTCAGATATTTTTTGACCGAGATAGACCGAGTAAAGACCGCAATTTGTTTTTTTTTCTAAGACGTTCTGGGACAAGCTCTGTCTAAGGCTCGTTTTTCAATATTTTTGCATGAATAATTTCTTTAAAAAATAAAAATATTATTTTTTACTTTTATATTTAACCAGTTATGTCATTATTGTTACATTTTCGTCACCACGGTAATAGTAGTGTTGATTTGTTTGCTTTTAAGTCGACAAGTTCATTGCTTTGGTCTCCCAAAAGTTGAAAAATTCTTTTGATAAACCGAGAGTTTGCGGTTGGTTTATTACTTGTAGCTTGCCACGAAATAGTGGACCTGGTTTGCTTTCCAGTGACGAACATTTTTGTGCGTCACGCTCCAGGGCTTGAAGCTCTTCAACTGCTCTAAAAAGTTAGTCATTGGAACGCATCCTTAGACAAGGAAAGAGAAATACTTTAAGAAATTTTAAAATTTCGGTGTTTTTAACCTTTCTTGGCTTTATAATAATAATCTTTTTTCAATATCTAATTCCATTTTAAATAAATAATTTTTAAAAATCCATCCTTAACCATAAAAACACGTTTGAAGCACAAAAACCAAAAGAGGGGTTGGTGCATGAGGGGCAAGGAAAAAAAAACGGAGTAGCTCAGGTGCATAACACTTTCCGTGACTGGAATGCCATAAAGTAGAACGAAATGCTCCTGAGCTACTCGGGAGCGCTCTATTTGCCTCACTGGAAAGCCCCTCTGCTAAGCAGTTTAAAGAGTTGATTTGTTTGACAGACAAGTGACATTAGTTGTTTAAATTTGGAAAGTCATTTTTAGAGGACGGATTTTTTACATGATAAGTTTGGCAGTTTTATTGGGAAATGTTTTTAGGCAAAAAACTGTATAAATTTGTAGAAATTTAAGAACTGGTTTATTTTAAAAATTTGGAAAATGAATAAAACAATTGTCATTGGGGTTGATGCAGAGTACCAAATAAAAGAATATCTGATTTTTTATATTTTTTTACATGGTAGTTTAAATAAGTAAAGATGACGTATTCCTTTATTTATAATTTAAATAAATAAATATATTAAAAAAATCAAGTCAGTTTTTATAGACTTAAGTATTTTTATCTATTAGATAATTTCGTAGCGTGCAGTTGGAGTCTGAATAACAACGTAAATATTTAATTTTGTTGCTAATATAAAATTAAAATATTTGTCTTATATTTCTTTTTACTTTTTTATGATTTTTAACCAAGATATTTTAAAAGAATAAACCAAAAAAGGGATGAAAATAAATTAAAATCGCCCCTTTTGGAAATAGTCCCATCAAGAATGTCATTAGTGCAATAAAAGTATTGTACTTATTTATTTGTAAGTATCTGAGCAACAATATTGCTAAACGTACAGGGTGTTTCGGGAGAAATGTGTGAGGCATTATGTCTGGAACATCTTCTCTTTTCGAGTCGAAATGCTCAGAATCATTCAAAATGACAAGCATGCTTGTCAAAACTATTAGTCAACTAAATAAGATATTGACAAGCCATGAAGTACCTACATACTGGAGTAATAAAATTAAAACTTTCTAATTACTCCAAAACTTTACAAAAAAATCTTTAGAACCGATTATTTTCAAAGACGGTTAAGAATCGGATTAAAACATCTGGGTAAATTTCTCTAATTTTGATCTTCTAAACATGTTTTCAAAATATTTTCATTTTCTCCCGAAACACCCTGTATACCTAATACTATACAAGAGGTTTAATTAGATTGGCTCAATCCATACTTAAATAACAAACAATCCAAAAAAAGTGCTCTTTTTAACGTTCAATCTCTAAGCCCCCTTTAAATTAACATAATGTTCAATTATTAATGTTTTTTACTTCAACAGCTTTTCATTTGGATTTGACAAGAAATAAAGGCACTAATTTAACAAAAACAATTAAAAAGTATGTTATAAACTCATTTTAAGAAATGCAACATTTTATTAAATGCTTATTATATTTAAAAATGAAAACGATAAAACCTGCTCCGCATACTTGATTATATTAATAAAAAGCATACAGGGTGGCCATTTTAAAACTAAAGAGAGCTAATTTTGGGCCTCTATGTCATTTAGGGAAAAAGCTTCGGACACTTCAATTTTTAGTTTAGGGAGAAACATAAACAAAAAAGTTTCCTTCTACAATCAAAAATTGACGTGTCCGTGCATTTTTCTGTTAAAGACCTTGGGTCCTCAAAATTGGTTCTGTTTCGTTTTTAAATGGCCTGCCTCTATATAGGCGTTCGTTTTTTTTTGCTTTAAATTATTAAACGGTTTTAGCAACATATTTTAAAAGAAATATTTAAACTTTAATTTTACCTTAAAAGGTTAGTTATTTAAAGAAACAAGTGTCTATGATGTCAAAAGGAATTTGTTTTACTCATTAAAAAACAACTTTAAAATAGGACGGATGTTTTAATATTAATTAACTAACCCAATTTTATTTAAAAACATGCTTTTAAGAGCCAGGACTCGTTCGCTTCCTATTATTATTTTTTAATTTTAAACGTAACTTTGAAGTTACATTTTTGTAAAAGCACTTAGAATTTTACAAAAAAAAAACTTATTATTAGTTTATAACTACATTAACTGGAACCAAAAAATAAAATCTTATTTTAACTAAAACAATGTTTAATGATTTAGAAATTTTTATAATATTTTGAATAATTTATAGACTTGGAGGTTTTTCTCTTATAAAATCCTGCAAGATTGTGGTTAAACCATTAGATTAAACTATTTATGTTTTAATAACTCATCTTTTAATAATTGTTTATTGTTTATTAAGTTTCTTTAACATTATAGACAATTTTTGGTTTTTAAAAAAGTATGCTTGTTTTTATTTCCTAGTTTTGTTTTTTTATTACTACAACTTCTAAATATATTTTTAACCATTTAAACTGCATTTTTAGATAAGGTATTTGGAAGGAATGCGGCATGAATTTATTAACAGTAATGTGGGCGCGGTTGCTGGTTTCTCGGTTCTACGATACACGTGCTATTTGCTTTTTTACCTACTAATAATTATTAGAGAAGCGTTTAAATAAACACAACACCATAATCTACGTTTACAAAATCCAGTTTTTGTGGTTTCTGAGTAAGTAAAATTATACAGTGGTATCTGCGTTACGTACCTATATTTTATATTTATAAAATAGAATAAAAAAACAACTTAAAAGTATTAAAATTGTCATACCAGTATTAAGCCTGACGACATGACATTACATTTAAATTTGTTTACCAAAATACATACTTAGTCTTCGGAAGTTTTTACCCAATGGAAAACTTTTTAATTATTAACTTTACAAAAACATGTGCCTTTTTATAGAAAGTCCTGCTTGATGAGAAAATACATTTCCCTTAAAATAGTTGTATGTTAGTACAGGGTGGCCTAAAAAGACTTTTTACTAAATTAATCTACAGGGTATTTCCTAACTAGGGCACAAAACTTTAAAGGGTAATTTGTTATGTCATTATATGAAGAAAAGTTCCTATTACCATATGTCCAGCAGTTGCTTTGTTTCTGAAATACAGGGCGTAAATTATTTTTTAAAAGTCTTTTTTTTACCTTGAATACGAAGCCAGATAAAAATGTATTTAAGTTGCTTTATAGGAAGAAAAATATAAAAATTGCATAAAAAGCCAGGGGTGTACATTTTTCTCTCAATAATATTGGCGGTTTTGTCCACTGTACGCCACTGGCTTTATATGTAGTTTTTATATTTTTTTCTATAAAGCAACTAAAAATATAACTTTTAAGTGTAGTATTTTTTTGTATCTGGCTTTTGTATTTAAGATATTAAAAAAAAAACAGACTTTTAAAAAAATAATTTACGCCCTGTATTTCAGAAACAAAGCAACTGCGGACATATGTTAACAGGAACTTTTCCTTATAAAATGACATAAGAAATTACTCTTTAAAGTTATGTACCGTCGTTAGGAAATAAACTTTATTTAAATTTGGAAACAAGTCAATTTTAAGCCACCCTCTGTACATCCAACCTTAAAATATTTTTATGGAAATGTATTTTTTTATCAACCAGGACATTTTATAAAGAGAATTTTATTTTGTAAAGTTAATTATTTAAAAGATTCCCATTTGCTAAGAATTTTCGAAGACACGCTGTATAATACAATGATGGAATTGTTTAAGTCTAAATTTATTTTCTTTTTAACATTTTAAAGTAATTTAGTCAATAAATATTTTGTTTCGGAAAAAAATAATAAAACATATTGCAAATTTCAAATAAAATTTGAAAGACGGTAGTTGGATGCATGTCAGATTTTGTAGTTTATTTTAGGTTGCCAAAGGTCAAGAGAAATGTAGCATAGCAACAAATTTTTGGTCAAATAAGATATATTTTTGCATCTAAACGCAAGCATTTCAAAATACTGTTCGCCCACTGAAAGAACCGGACAACGCGACGCTTGAAGGGACAAGAGAAGAAATTTCGCACTATGGACATCCTAAAATATCATTCGACGATGATTTGGAGGCTCGTCTCCACGGCCACCAATCTATCGCCGACTTTCTATTCGCACTAAGGTATTGTTGCCAAACCATCGAAAGTGTAGGAAGAGGTTGGGGGAACATAATTATTTAGCCATAGGAAGGACATATTATATTTGGTTCATTTTAGAAAATAATGTAATATGTTATAAAATTAAATCACTTTAAGAAATAAAAAAATAACAGCAATAACAATTTTTAAACAGGTACCCTAATCAAATATTAAATATTAAAATAAAATAGGGTAAAAAAGTTAGGATAATTAGGGTAAAAAACTGTCAATATCTTAAAACCAAAACATTTTTTGTCCCTATTTTTGTTTCATTGAGGTTTACTGACTGGGCGAACAGTACATAATATGTTGTATTTTCAGAAGTAAAGTAAGTAAACTCAACGGAACTTTAACCCAACTCAAGTCCTAACAATTATATTTCTGTAGAGAAATTATATTGGGCATATTTCCTGTAAATCAGGGGTCAAAATATTATGGTTAGTTCTGGTTAGTTCTAGTTAGACATTTTTAGTAAAAAGTTTTAGGTTTGGAACCAATTTTTTTGACCGAAGTATGCATTTCAAAGAATCTTAAACCAAGGATCTATTAGAATTTTTTTTGCATTATAGCCTTCAGGTAATGACGGGTAATGAATAATATATTTTAATAATAAAAAATATGTCTTGATAAAATATAGAATTTTAAATGATTGGCCTAAAGGGATATCCATAAATTACGTCTCCCAAATTTTTGAACTTTTAAGTCCCTCCCCCGTTCTTTTTATAGGTTGTCACATTTTTTGATGTTACATATTTTTTTAAATGTATGCATGTATTTAAAAATAATTAAGAAAAACAGTTATTTTCATTTTTCTTTCTTATTTTTATTGAGTCGCTAGCCGCTATAGAAGCTAATAGCTGTTGCGTATGGCATAAGCGCATAAACGGATAGTAAAGGTGCTAAATTATTAATAAATATAAATCAAGTTTAACAGTTTTTAAGGTTTTTTTGTTCACATGTAAATTTTCTTGTTTTAGTGTTTTTAATTTTAACATGTGACGTCACAAAGTTTTGATCTCCTCTGTCACACTATGTCACATTAGGATTTTACCCTTCCCCTCACCTTACTAACGTGTGACGTAATTTATGAATGGCCCCCTATAGTAATATTTAACAGGACTCCATACTAGCACCAAATCTACTTATTCGTTACCTAAATATCTCCGTTGCAGTTTAATGCCTATAACACACAATCTTGTTCGTTGTTGCGAAAAAATATAAATTTAGTACACCATTTAAACTTGTGGAAAATATTATAAGAAATGACTTTAAATTGGTTTTACATCTACAGGGTGTCCAGTAACTCTACCGAAAAACTTTAAGGGGTAATACAATATACCGGGTCCCTACCCGTAAGAAGCAAAGAAGAGACTTACCAGAGACGTAACAGAATTATTTTTAACAAGTTTAATTTTTTTCACCCTTTCGGGGTCATCCCACCCAGGTCCGACGACCGCCCCCTAGGTGGTGCACTGCAGCCTGAAGGCTTATTGTACCTTGACCCCTACTCCTTCTCATTCACACACCATTCATTCCATAACTTGGATGGTTGTTGCTCGGTCCGCATCCCCGAGCAGAAACACCGTGTGCCGTTGCCCAAAACACCGCTGTCGCCGGACACCCATCCAAATTATGGGCGCTCATTCCACTGCTTAACTCCGGAGATCAACGCTCGCCGATACAACCGAAGCCGCCACAAGCGCGCCAAGTTTAAATTAAATCATAAAGTAATAAAAATATTTAATTTTAATATCATTTAAATTATAAGACAATTACTTAGGGATATACCCGCTTAAACAAGGGAAACCTTGAATATCAACACGAACTATGTCAAATTATTCACTAATTTTTAAGTACTTATACTGCACTAAAAACATATTTAATATACAAACCATTTATACAATATCAATAATTGAAAGTAAAATTCTATGAATAATAATAAAGTATCTACAAATATATAAAAAACGTGACCAAATTTTTACAATAATTTTAATATACATAAATGAAATTTATTTTCTTTATCTGATTAGTAGTCAGTTATCTGCGGACAGTATAGAATAAAGATGTAACGAAGATGTGTTAGAAGATACTAACCAAAGGCGCAACAGAATTATTTTTTTATTTTTAAAATTAAATAATATAGTAAATAATAATAATAATTTTTTATATAATTTAAATTATAAGATAATTACGTCATGTGGTATTTGACAGAAATAAATAAAATATTCTAACCTTAACTAATAGGATAATATTACCATATATTGTATTTAATCAATTTTTCTTTATTTTAATATTAATTACCTTTAATTAAGCATAATAATTGCATAAATTTAAATATTAACTAGTAGCCCGAGGAAGTCCTAAAAGTTATCTATTTGACTACTAAGATATTTTTGTTTAAAATAATTATCTTCCTGATTTTATAAATCACAGTTTTCTTGAATTTTAAAATGTAAATCTAAGACGTAATCAAAATAGACAAATCAACAAATTTATTTTTACCATACATTCCTGGTTTATTAAATAAAATTCAACAAATTGAATATAAGTTTATTATTTGCACAACCCTTAAAACACAAAACACTATACTATTAGAGACCATATCGAACTAAATTAACTGTCGCAAATAATTCTTATTGCCTTTGAAATTTCAAAGAAAATGTCAAAGAATTGTTGTTCTTTAAGCATTGGGTTACATTTGGATCACTTTAAAAATAAACGTACATTTTGGCTTTTCTCTTGTTTAATAAGGCTTAAATTAAAAAGCCACCTTAGATTATTGTTTCACACCCTTTTGCGTCTTCACTTTTTAAATTTTAATTCTACGTTCTTGTCTTGTGTTTAAATTATTAATAAAATAATTTTTTAAACTTTAAGGAACTTTTTTCTTCCTAGGATAATCCAATTAAAGTTTAATTTTAAAAGCAAAAACGATGTGTAACCTTAATCTAAAGGGGCTTTAGAAATTTTAGCGCTATTAAACAAAAAAATAATTTGTGTTTTTCAAGTTATCTAAATGCACTTAAAGCTACAGTTTTCTAGGTACGTGGTCTTAAGTTATCGGGAATAGGACCGTGGTTCGGAACCCACGTTAAGCTGTCCCGTCTGGCTGACATCACCCAGAACTAAAAAGACAGGGCGCACAATAAACCGAGCAGCTTCAGTGCATGGGTTATCCTGGCCCCATGCTAACGTCTAGTCCGGTGTTTGGCCTAACGTGTAAGGCGTCAAGTCGTTAAGCGCACAACCGACGTGAGGTGGGTTCAAATCCTGCCAGCAGTCAAGGTCAGAGATTTAGTGGTAAGCTCAACAAAAGAGACAAAGTGCAAAATGTATCGACGTTAATAGCCAGCAAGGACTAAGGTTATCAATCCTAACATGTTAGGCACTGCGCCCTCCGCGCCTAAACCTTGGGCTTAAGCGGGGGCTTAAGAGGAAGGTGTAGAGCTTTATAATAATTTATGGAAGTATTAATGTACTCCTTGCATTTTACCCAAATAATATTTTCTGAACATACCCCTCCTACAACCAATCAGAGAGCCGTATTTTTTCTTAAGCCGTTATTTTTAACCAATCAAAGAGCAGTTTACCCTAATAGATGGTTTCTGAACGTACCCCTTGTAATTTCAAGGTCAAAGCATACAAAACGTCAACAATAACAAAGATAGCTGTGATTAAATCATTGGCGAAACGTCGTTGACTATCCTTTTGTCAAGTTTCATTATTCTAAGTTTAATAATAAGGCTACAATGACCCATTTACTATAGGGTTACCGTTCTAATCGCTAATTGTTATCTCTCAACTATTTTTAAACAGCTGTAACGCCTTTGTGGCTAAAGATGGCGTCATGCGGTTTTCACTATTCGATAGGTATGACGTAATACTATATTTAAAAAATTTAAACCGCTCTCCCATGATGAGTCATCAGGGTTAAATTACGATTTTTGGCGATAGCGCCCGAACGGTACAACCTGGGATTTTCGCGTTTGCGCAGATCAATTTATGACCATAGCGCAAGTATCCTACGCATGGCGGCCATTTTCTAAGTAACGTGATTTTTGACATATGACAGGTGACATTTAACAGATAACACTTATGGTTTGACAGATAGTAGGGGCCACGCCCTAAACAACGCGTTGCGCAAGATTCCTAAATTTTAAATGACGTCAGAGATATTAGCATAATAAGCTAACCCGGGAGACGGAGGGCGTTAAACTGTCCTTCTTTCCCTACTAAAAGGTTCTTATCTCTAAACAAGTCATTACCATTCCACTACTTTAATAGCAAAAAAAAGGTCCTTACCCAACAATTTACTATACTTTATGTTCGCATTTCCGTTTTCGTTTATGAGGATTCGATACGAATACTGGTATTTACATTTTAGTATTCGAATACTTTAATTCCCGGTATTGGTTAGTTCTTGTTTAAATCCCGGTATTTGAATGCAGAAAACCAGTATTCGCACACTATCATTCAAAAACGGTATTCATGATACAAAATCCCGATTACTGATTAAAAACATATTTAGTTTAATACCAAATAACAAACTGGCAGATGTATTTGAATACTATTTGAATGCCAGCCCAGTACTCTTAATACTATTCAAAATACCGAGTATTCGAACAACACCCAACTCGGCTAAATTAAAATAGTTGGAACCTCTAACAATTGCAATCTGCAATGAGGTTGCGTTTATTCAGCAGCTAAATACTACAATAATACTTCTGTCCAAACTTGCATTTCGATTAAACCCAAGTGTAAAATGCTTAATGCAATGCGACAACACAAATAAATTTAAATGTTTTAGCAGCGTTCGTATTTGCGGAGAATCACTTAAAACGAGATTTTTAAATTAAAAGTGAGTATGTGCTTAAAAATATTTTAATAAACAGTCTGTTGACGTAAGTTGGCGTCATATAAGAAACTTTTGTGTTATTCATTTTATAAAAAAGTTAATTTTTAAAAAAGTTCTGCAAGGTCCAAAAATATCAGATGTTAAGTTGTATAAGGGTGTGTTTTTGTTGGAGCGACGTGGAACGAGGTTATCAGCGCGGCTCGACAAAATCACCTTTAGGATGTATTTATGTCGGAGCGACGAGGAACGAGGTTACTAGTGCGGCTTGACAAAATCACTTTTATTGTACAGTAACATAAAGATGCTTCGGTCGAGCCGCGCTGCTAAAATCGCTTAAAACAGCTCCGACATAAACACAGCCTTATGGTACAGTAACATAAGGATGCTTCCATCGAGCCGCGCTGCTAACCTCGCTCAAAACACTTCAACATAAACACAGCCTTAGTCTTGTTTAGGTTGATACAAATGTGATTTTGACGAGCCGCGCTGATAATCTCGTTCCTCGTCGCTTTAACATAAAAACACCCTTAGTTATCAACGAGGTTTTGCCAAAAATATAATATTTGCTCAAGACTAAATTACCTGTATTTTTGCTACTATCAAAAATTGTTTTAAAAATGTTTAGAATTTAGAGTATCCTCTAAATATGCAAACATGTTTAATTGCATTTTTTTATATACAGGGTCTCTAAAAGGTCTGTACAGAATACTACTACAAATTCCTTGGACCAAAATACGGCTATCTAACCCAATTTAACTAGCTCGACAAATTGATCGTTTGCAAGATACAGGTTGTCAAAGTTTTTATTTTATTTCAGTTGTTTTTTAAATATTTTACTTAATATAAAACATTTTGCTACAAAATTTATTATCAAGAGGTCTTTTAGGGTAGTGAATTGAACCATGCTAATGTCTTTATTGTAAAATATTGAGGGAGCCACCTGCAGTCTATTGCTTAGATTCAAAGTGTCATAACTTTTTTATGCCCCGGTATAATATAATTTTAGTAAATAGTTTTTATTCTTCCATATCTTTTGCACCAAAAAATATCAACATTACATACATGGTTGTAAATAAAAATACCTATAAAAAAATAAAGCACTACAGACCTCTTTATATTTTTATCCAACACTTACATATAATATCTACATAATTGATCAGATTTTGATTATTTAAAGTGTACTATAAGTCACTAGTGAGCTAAAGTACCCTTTAGCTCACTAGTGAATTATAGACTTTACAAAATTTTGTTGCTGGTGTTGACAACGACAAGTAACAAATAATGGATGACGTTTTCAAATTATTATTTTTTCGATTTTTCGATTTTAAAAACGATTTATACGAAAGTGTTGGATAAAATTTTGTATTAGACACGTGAGTTATTACATATAAGTCACTTAAGAAAATTACCTCTCTCGCCCTTCGGGCTCGAGAGTTAAACTTTTCTTGCGTGACTTATATGTAATATAACTCACTTATCTAATAAATAACTATTTTTAATTAACCAACGTTTGTTATAAATTCGTTTTATTATAACCTACATTGCTTTTGGGTTATATTACTACGTTTACGTCAAAAAATTAGTTTTAAATTGAGGCGTTGAGAACAAGAGCGAACCTTCCTACAAATCGATATTAGAGCCTTTACTTTTAATAGCAAAACATATTTTAAAGCCAGTGTAAACTAATTTTTATTTTAATTATATAGGGTGTCCGAAATAACTAATTATACAAAGTGTCTCGTGATGTTAGTTTAATGATATTAAAAATACGTATTAAATATCTTTTTTTTATTTGTGGTATGATCCGCTTTGGCTCTAAATGCCACAATTCTCATATTACTATGTCAGTATTTACTAACAAAATAACCACTAGTTGTTTTATAACATTTACTTTAAGTTAAAAATTAAATTGCACATTATTACTTTAGAAAATTAAAAAAAAAACTCACATCTATATGTATTCCATTAATGGGAAAGAACTTTACTTTAGGATTATCTGCTGGATCATATCTGTAAAATTCGATATTTCCTCTGTACCACTTAACTGAATATAATTTGTCACTTTCAAGGTCATATGTACATTGAAGCGTAGAACTCTTTCCACACTCTACTATAATAGGTTCCATGTAAAGGGTAACGTTTCTTAAGCACAACACATCTGAAATAAAAACAAAAATTATTAATAACTTAATTTTTGTATAAAAGGTATTAGGTTATAAATTTAAACCGCATCTAACATTTTTAATACTTGTCGTACAAAACAAATAAAAATATTAATATATTGGGTTAATTTTGCACTTTTAAATACGTTAAAAAAAAACATATTTTTGTCGTAGCCATCGTAAGAGATGATAAAAATCTTATTAACTGAATCCCACAAAAAAGATATTTTAAGGAGATTTTTAAAAATATCCATTTATCATTATTAGTTTCAGAAATATGACAAATACAATTAGAATAATAAGTTTAAATTAATTAATAATTATGATGCCTATTATTTTTTTCTGAATGGCCATATTTTCAAAACCAATTATTATATTATTATATACCTATAAATTTTAGTATTTTTGTAATGCTCTTTAAAATTATCTTTTTAATGGTGATTGAGTAAACAAAATGTTTTATTAAATAAATCATACTTATGTCGTACTTTGTATATCTTATGAGATAGAAGTATTTTGCTAAAAGTTACGAATACTAAAAAATAAAAAAAACTTGTACACGGTTAAAAATTAAAAAGTTGTGACGGATCTAAATTGATTACGTTTCTAATAGGAATTAAAAATTATTTTTTAGATTTGGATGGCTATATTTGCAAAACTAATTGTGATAAATATAGTAAATGTGGCATTTTTAAAACTTTACAATTTTTTTTTATATATAATATGCAGGGTGTTTTATTAAAAAGAAAAATACTTTTTGTCGCACACTGTATATTTAAAGGGTACTAAAAATTTGATTACTATTATAAAACTACCGAATAAAATACTTGTAAAAATAGGTATTCTTGACAATTATACAGAAATAAATGGGAGCTAAAGCTATTTACTGCTTGTTATTTTCTTGCACTGCAAGATAGCATCCGTGCGATGCAAATTTTTCTATAAGCCAAAGATTTTTCTTCGAAATTAATTAAGACCGCAGATTGGACAGTGTTTCGACGGATGCTACCTTGAAGTGCAAGGAAATAACAAGCAGTGAGGAGATTTAGCCTATTTTTATTTCTGTATAACTACAGAATTAACCAAATAAATTGATATTTTTGTGTATTTTGTACTATAAAAAGTAAAAACTGTTAACGGGAATGTAAATTTATCTTAACACTCGGTAAAAATAAGCTAAAGGGAATTCATATGGGACATAACAAAAATCTTGAGTTATCTGAAAATGTTTATACCGGTTTATTAACAATGAGTGTCTATCATAGCTACATTTTTTTAATGTGTAAAATTAGGTTTAAGTAATATCAATCTTTATATAGTAAATATTTCATGTTTTCGGAACTTCCGCTAATCCGAATGTGCATGTATAGTTGCATAACTTACATGGAACATACTGCATAATATCCCATTTTTGTATTCTGCATAAGAGTTTAGGCAAAATTTTGTATATCTCTGTCCTATACCTAAGTCTTAGCGTTTATGACATACTTATTTAAATTTATTTGTTAAAAATACCGTTTGCACAACCAAACATTTTTATGTAATTTCCTAGAAGAAATTTCTTATTTTTGAACTTGGGATAAAATATCTGTGCAATGTACGTAAAGGGTGGCGCTTTTTTGTTGACCTTGGAGGATATAACGAAAACTATAAGGGATAGAACAAATCTGCACAATCCTTATTTTGATTTTTAAAACAAATTAAGTGCTAAAAATCGTTGCTAACTTAATTTGTTTTGAAGATACAGAGTGTTTTTTTTTTAAATTTTGCCTACTTGGCCAGATACTTGTAACTTCATATTAGAGGTAGAATTCAGTGGCGTACCTATATTTTGTAGGTTGACTTTTATTTTATACTTATTATGCAAAGTTGGGTTTTTGAATAGAACACTTTGTATATTTTATTATCATTATTCCTAATTAAAAGCTGTAAGAAATACCATATTTATAACATCCATTTTTAATATTTTTGCAAATATGGCCATCATAGGGATTTTTTAATGAAAAACCCTGTACATTATATTACCATTGCAAAAATATCTCAAGGAGTTTAAATAAAACACCAAATTTGCTATATTTATTCCTTAGAGTTTTGGAAATATAACCATCTAAATCTAAAAGATATACAAACTAGGATTTGAAAGCTCATGTTTCCGAAACAATTAGAGAAAATTATTTAAAATGTTGTAAATTCTTAAAGGTTTTTAAAATATCTTTATAATGGTGATACAATGTACATGGTGTTTTTATTTAAAAATGCCATTTTATTATCGAACTCCTGACGATCGCTATATTTCCGAAACTGTGACAAATAAAGTATATCGAATGAAGTATTTTTTACAGTATTAAAGGATACCTTTCTATTACTGATAAAATATATAGGATGTTCTATTTAAAAAACCTAACTTTGTTTTATAACTTTAAAATAAGAGTCAATGGAAAAAATATAGGAACGCCACTGAATTCAACGTAAAAATTACTGGAACTTTTTATTTACATTTTTTTCCATCTCTAATATTAAGCGAGTTACAAGTGCTTAGCCAAATTTGCAAAATTTAAAAAATACTTTGTATCTCCAAAACAAATCAACCTAGCCATGATTTACGTTTACCATTAAATTTGTTTTCAAAATCGAAATCAAGATTGTGTAATCAGATTTGTTCTATTTTTTTTAGTTTTAGCTATACTCTTGCAAGGTCAAAGAAAAGGCGCCACCCCGTACAGGATGTTCCATTTTGAATGGTTATACGGGCCCGAGTGAAATATCAAAAATCTAATATAGGGCTCTCGATCTTCTCTATTTAAGAAACCAACTCTTATGGAAACAGTTCATGAACATTGCAATCCATATTAGGCAACTTCATGGGGATTATTAGATTGTGACTATTTTTAAAATTTTAACTTTGTTTTAAAGCTATAAAAAAACTAAAGATAGGTTGCTTATGTAGTTTTTTTTTTTGAAGAATATGTATATTGGTGTATTAAGTTGTTTTCTATGTTGGAAAGCTTATAATTTGCTTTAAAATTAACAGCTTTTCTCCGTATAAAAAATATATATTTTTTTGCTTTATTAAGGCTGTTTTTGGCTTTCTAAAAATATATATAGTATGTAATTTATAAAGGGTGTTTTAGAACTATGGGATAAAACTTCTACGGGTTATTTGGGGCAACAGTAGTAAACATTTAAGTATAGGGACCCATGTCCGGAAAAGTGTCACTACGACATTACGGTACTAAGACGCGTTAAAATTTACAAAGACGATGAAGTACCTTACTAGAATTTAATGCATTTAATTTTTGTCTTTTTTACTTGATATCATCACAATAAAATTAATACATAAAAAAATTGTAAATATAATTATTGAATAAAAAAACATTATAAATAAAATAATAACATTTTTAAACATTGACACTGACATTGTCATTGATATTTTAAACAATTGTTGTAATGATATCATGTACAAAAGGCAAAAATTTAATGCATTAATCCCTGTTTAGGCAATTCATCTTTCTAAATTTTACCGCGTCTTGGGGCTGTAGTGACACTTTCCCGGACATGGGTTCGTACACTCAAATTTTTTCTACTGTTGCACTGAATAACTCCTAGAAATTAAATTCCATAGTTTTAAAACATTCTGTATTTTAAATTTTCTAAACATTAGCGTTTTCTATAAATTAGACTGTAGGCAATAACAAAAACATTTTTTTTTCAATGCCTCTTTCTTCGGTTTACATACCCACACTTAATATTTTATTTAAACTCAAAGTTTGTATCTTTAATTTATTTAAGTTAAATCACTTATTTTTAAAAAACATACGTAGTTTTTTTTTTTAGTTTGGCGACTTTATACGCTATTAGACCACAAGATTTTAATTTTTAGGAATTTCTAATAACAAAACTTTCCTATAGAGAAATAATACAATAAAATATTATTATAACGCCATAAATGGGGTCCGTAAAGGTGGCAGCTTTGTTTAAATAATATTGGACTTCAATTTAAACATTTAGTGTACTTTTCGTTTTTTTCTAATTTTTTATTGTATCTATTTTTTTCTAATTTGTTATTGTATCTATTTTTTTCTTATTCAGTGAATTGTCGATGTAAAGTCATATTTATTAAGTTGGATATGCGATTAGTACTGACTGTACCATCATGAGTTTAAAGTTTAAAAAAATGCGATTGGAAATATTTAAAATTTGTCCGTAAAGAATCGATCATTTCCCCACCATTAAAGGCTTATTGAGGTCCACTGCAAATATTTTTTGAAGTTGGTATAGTTTCTCATGGTCCAAAACCTAAAAGGCAACCATCAGATACCAAATTGATCAGTCATCTACGGGGTAATTATCGAATCTTGTTACACAGAAGAGATATTAAAAACTAAAAATTTCTTTAAAATATGCTGAAATTAAGAAAAAAGTCATATATATTTTTTTTCTACGATAATAGTAAAAATCAATTTTGGAGATTAAAGCATTGCACAATGCCGTTGTTTTATTGATTATTTTTTTAACAATTGTCTTACAAAATATTTGTAATGTATTGCGAAAAAAATATTTGCACACCATTTCTTTATAGCAATTTTCGATATTAGCAAATATACAGGTACTTATCCCTTAAACAAAAATTGCATATTTAAACAAAACTTGTCAAATTTTGTCCAATGAGTTACCAAATAAGTTTAAACAGTTTAAACAAAATACTGTTTTAAGATATGCGGTAACGCCAATCTTGTTTTATAAAAAAAATAGGCATTTAGGGCATCGACTGATATAAACTTTTCTTTATTTAAAGATTTACATCCTAAATTATAAGCTTCTTTTCTAAAACACCCTGTACAAGATGTTTTCTAACTATGGTACGAAACTTAAGTGGGTGATTTCTTATGTCTTTTATGATCGAGCACTTTGAAAGCTTTACCAAGTTTAAGAAGATTGGGTCCATTGGCGTCTTAGTACGCACAACAGCCAATATTATCAAAAAAAAGTAGGCCACAGACTTTTATAAAGCTTTTTTTTCCAATAAACCAATTAAAAAACAACTTTTTAGTCTTCTATATTTTTGTCGAATCTTGTTTCGTTTTTGAGAATCCATACACATCATATATTAAAATCCAAAATAAAGAAATAAACGAATTCGACTCTAGTAAATAGGGAAAATGACAATTTTTGATAAAATACAGGACCCATTTATTTTAGGGAAAATAATTTTTTATTTTGGTTTCTTTATATCCTGTTTTCTATGGGCACTTTTTCGAAGTAATTGAAATGGCTTTTTTTTTTTCAAACAGTAGCTAAATACAAAAAAATATATAAGAATCCAAAAATGTTTTATTTTTAGTTGCCTAATTGGAAAAAAATAAAAACTAAAACAAAATGGGTGACGTACTTCTTTTCTCAATGATATTAGATGTAGTGAGCACTGAGACGCCACTGGACATAATAATACTAATCTAGGTAAATGTTACAAGCGTCTGATTAAATTAATTAAGTGTGCCAAATTTTATCTAAATTGGTTAAAGGGGTTTTAAAATACAGAGTGTCTCAAGAAAGCTATTGTGTTTTTACATTTTTGGCGCTCTCCAAAGTTAACAATTAAATTTGTAGCAGATTATTATTTTAATCCTCACAATACTTCTTCTAGGCGAATATTGTGACAATACACTTATTATTAACTTAATTAGCTATAAAAACTAAAACTGAAATACATTTTCAACACTCTGATCCTCCAAAATCATTCATTTTTAAACTAAGGCGAATTGAGTTAAATAGTCATGTTTTAGCATTAGAAATTTGTAGTACTACTTTTTTCACACCCTTTGGAGACATCCTGTACATGTGTCTTTTATTTACCAGCCTTGTTTTACACTATGGGGGATTCGCCGGACAGATTTATAAAAAATATATATGTAGCCTTTGAGTTTGCCGACTCTCCGGATTCTTAACGTGTGAAAGGTCTCATAAGACTCCAAAACTTTGATAGCGTCGATCCGTCGCCCGGCTCCCGCTAACGTGCAGGCTGTAAAGGTGCTTCAGAAATATTTTTTAAAATTAAGTGAATAATATAAAACTGTGGGTAGTCGCTTTCAACGTAGCTGTTTTTCTAACTCGTCGAGAAATGTATGTTTGATAAATAGCTATTATATAAAACCAGTATTTTTAACATGATTTCAAAGTAAAATTAAGATGTTGAGAGCCGGACCGGATAATCCCACAAAATCTAAAAAGGGCATTAGTGCGTATATTAAATAGCAGAAAACCTGTTTTTATGTCTAGAGTGGACTAAGTAAGCTATTACTGTCCTATAACAAAAGTCTCTAATAAAAAGTTGGGCCAGTCGATCAATTTTAATAACCTGTCGATGCCATACTGAATTATGCTGCTTAGTCCACGGGAGCAAACAGTTGAATTATAGCTTACTTTGGTTGGTTTGTTATCGGTTACTCGTGTTTTTGTGTTTACTTGCTATTTTTATTATTTAGTATCCTACGTATGTGGTTTTGGTATGTTTAATTTAAAAAGTTTAATATTAAAAAATAACAGGTAAGGTATTTAGTTATTAATTTTGTATATTTACGTTCTGAATTTTACCACTTGTTGTCCTACTTTTAGTCAAAAAATTTTTATTTAGATAGTTACTTCAAACCAGCTGTTTATTAAAATAATTACAGTTGTAACAAAGTTACTAAATTTTATTTTATTTTTTATTAGAAGTTATAATTTATTTTTTAATTCCGTTATCCTTCATAAAAAATGACCAAATGAAGAATAAATCACGGGGATTCTATTTTCACTATTAAACCCGTTACGCGCAACCGCGAAATACTTAGTTAATGAAAACCAAGTAACCGTACCGCCGAATGTCGCGCCGGTGCTATCCGCGAAACCTCGTGAGACCCGCAGTTCCACTGCCGAAAAGTCTGAGATGACGCGTAAAGAATGGAGAATTTGGTTATTTAAACAGCTGCAAGCGGTACGAGAGACTAACCAGAACCTCACGTTCTCGAACACCAGCAGACAAGGATCTACGTACACCGGATGCTTATCGACTGGAAAATATTGCGGCTGCGCATTAGTCGTATTTTAGTAACTAGGAGGAAGGAACTATGTATTTACCTGGATGCTTTCTTTTTACATGGGCCCTTAAACTAAAAGTTTTTGTAAATGTCAATTTACATTCTGCACATTGAACCAATAAAATATTGGTGGATTCACTAGATTCCATCCTTTTTTAAACAAATTAAAAAAACACAACCCGGGCTCGGTACGAGTATACTTATTTATCAAATACTATATCAAATACCATAAAAAAATAATCCGTGAAATGTGAAATGAGTATTGAAAAATAAAAACCACAGAATACTGATAGACGCACAATAAAAACTGAAATGAGTGAAATGTTAGGTTAAGTACAACATGAAATTACTAAAATACGACTAATGCGCAGCCGCAATATTTTCCAGTCGATAATCGTACGGTGTACCTAGATCCTTGTCACCAGCAGTTCCAGCAGCAGCAGTACCCGAGCAGCCGCTACCGACCGAGACCAGCCGACCGTGCTAGAGCCCGAATGACCATAGGTAAGCCAAAGTGAATTCTCCTGGACGTGAATCGCCCGACAGTAACCACATAAGTAAACCACTTATGTCCTGTTATCTTGGTGGATTCTTTCCCGGATAACATAAAGGTTCCAATCTGCCCCCCTCCCGCCCGGGGCAGTAACTTCACTGGCTTAGGGCAGTATTTATAGACCGTTACCGTAAAGAATCACCGTTGACCGTATATCCTAGTAGATTTATAGTTTAATTTTTAATATTACTGGGCAGTTTAAATACAATCCTTATTTAGTTTTTAGGAAACAAATATTTTTATGATAAATTTTTTGCGATATCTCCCTAATGGTTGAATTTTGACCCCATGTTTATAAAGAACACTACCCTTTATTTTAAACAAGGAATCGCCTCGCAACAAGTAAGGAAGCACTATTAGTCATCCCATCCGAAATGTTTACATGCTAGCATTTGGGTTAGACTGTCTCCTTTCCACAATGTCTGTTTGGTTCTTTTGTGTTTAGCTAATGTTTATAATATATATACACCCCGCTATCCTTTTGGCGTCCGAAGTTATGCCTTGGCCATACACAACGGCGTCAAAATATTTACGACGTAGTATATATAGTAAATTTTTGGTGCTGTTGTGTATGGCGAGGCCTTATCTTCGGATGATTATGATTTACATTTTATTGTTTATTTAAAATTGGTAGGTTTAACAAAAAAAATGCAGGATATAAAAAAGTTTTCTACAACAAGTTTATCCAAATTTATATTTTTAAAGGTTATTGCGTAAGTGTCTCTTTAAATTTGGTTAGCAAGAACGATAGGGGTAGTCTATTTCCACTACTTTCCTTAAAAAGTGTAAACATATTGGGAAAGTGTGTTTTAAAATAGTAATATTTCGCGATATCTTACTAATGGTTGACTTTTGACCCTGAACTATCTTTTATTTTAAACAAGGAATCACCTCCCAAAATGTATCGCATTTGTTTAGAAATACCCTGTATAACTATTAATGAAGATAACTGTAAGTATCGATATCAGTTAATTTAAATTACAAACCTCACATTTTTTGTAACATTTGTAATAAGTACACAAATTATGTACATCACTCATAACACAAAGCAAATAGATTTCCAGAATTCCTTTAACTCAAAGCTTAAATAATAAAAAAGAACTTTATAATAGGCGTTTTAAACTTTTTAACCTTTTTTTTTGCCCGTTATCGGTGCCAGAGTAGCCACCAATACATCATTTTGGGAGAATTTTTCTTTATTTTGTTTAAGGCAAAAAGCCTGTTCATAAGGATTAATAATAATTAAAGACAAATGAGTTGTGTATGGCGAGGTCCTGTGTAATGACGCCATAAGATTGAAGTGGATATATATATTATAAAATTTTAAAACTATTAATAAATTATCTATGAGATTTACAGAAACTTTAATAAATAACATTTTATGTATTTTTATTTATATTATGGGGTTTTAATTTTGTGAGTGTAATACTGCTTTGTGTTTTAAAGATTGTGCGAATTTTAAATTTGTATTAGGTCTATTACTTTAATTTTAAGAAAAATACTGTTTACTCCTCCCCTTTAAATTATTATTGAATTATTTGAGTTAAAATTATTTTTGTTAGTGTGGGTTTTTGGTAGATTTTTGTTTTAAAATAGTTTATATCTTTTTTTTTTAATAAAATGTCCGTAGTGGTTAGTTGTTTTTTCTGGGGTAAATTTGGTTTGGTTCTTGTGTATTAAAAAAATGTCTTAAAAAATTTTAAAACAGTATTCATTATTTTAATAAAAATATTGTATGGAGTACATATTTTTTTTTATATCTTTACTAACCTAAAGGTATGTAGTGATAATTATTTTACTTAATTTTGTAAGAAAAATGACATTTCTTTTATATACTTTTTTTATCAACCTAATGATTACTGCTTAAATTCCCATTTAAGACACAAACTTTCCCTTAAAAATGGTGATAACGGACATTCTATAGCCAAGCCCGAAGTTTTAAAAAACTAGAGTAACGTTTAAAATATGCTGTTTTAACACAAAAAGTTACCAAACCAAGTGTTTATATTCAATTTGGTTTGTTGTCCCACTTAAACATCATTTTTAAATTTATTTTTAACAATTTTTAATGTTTTATTCACTGGAACATTTGTATATAAAGTAACAAAGTTAAAACTTATCAGGGTGTTATATGGAAGAATGTCAAAATTATATTCTGAAAAGGACTGTTCCACATATTCTTGAAAAAGTTGCAACAAGGAATAATAAAAAGTTTAGTGTAAACGGTTGTTGACAAGCTACAAGTGACGTCAAAAAATGGTCCCCAATTTGACGTCCTTTAAAACAACCATTTTAAATTTTTTAACTCTGACTAAAACTCTGTTAAACTACTTATATTATTTATTAATGTTTGTTGCATGCTAAAACTTTTTTTTGCTTGTGTTTTAATAAAACATAGATTTGCTTAAATAAATTTAGGTATATTGTAGCGTAACATATATATCATAATTTCCATTTAAGTTTAATAAGTTAAGCCAAAGACAATAGAACTGTTAAAATTAAATTTTATCTAAGCTCACTCGTAATTAAGAAGCAACAAGGTCTTTATCGAGTAAATCAATTACTTAAGTTAGACGCAATTAATTTTAATTGATCAGCAGGTGCAAAACCGCGTTACGACTCAGCATGAGTTTTCCCTGATAAATTCTTGACATTTTCAGCTAAAATAAATTAACAAAAGGTGTCTGTTGTTTAAAGGTGTTTTCATTTAAAAGATAAGTTTAAAAATTAAATGAAAACCTGTCATGTATACGTTTTGCCTGTTTAAGAATAAGAGATAAACGCATTTCCTAAGAAAAATATAGAGAGTATTTAAAAATGACGTACTTATAGTTTAAAAAGTATTTAAAAGTTGAGTACTGATAGTTTTTTATAAGTACTTCCATAGCTTCTGCTCTGAAGAATTGTCCAGTATAGTTCCTTCACTCACGGTTCCCAAGAGAAACTCTAGGTGCCCCGCATATGCATCCCTATACAGTCCAATTGGACAGGTCCTGAATTTCCCACTTTCTTCGTTCTTTTATCCCTAGAGTTTCTAGAATGTGGAACCTGTTGCCCGCGAAGGTCTTTTCTGTCACTTTCCTCACATAAATCTACTGGAGGAATTAAGTGTTAAACCTGGCGATTGGTATAATTATATCTTTGAACGGAGTGTCTTTAATTTTCCTACTAGCAGTTTATATGATTTTTCTATTTTATTACGATCACTATACTCCCGTGATTTAATTTTCCATACATAAGGAAGTTACTATGGAGTTCAATAAATTAAGATAAGAATTTACGATCTACTTGACAAAGATTAGTATTATTGTCATCACAATTGCGATAGCTACCTAAACTTATTTGGTATAACAAATTTGGCCGCCTCATATCTACGCAACTGCAAAAACCATAGAAATTTACACCTGTTTGCACCACACACTTCCGACTTTTTGCGCATGGTACAAGCCCACAGACTAAAATCAACAAAGTCAGAATACTTTTGTCTGTCTTGCATGGTAGCCCGTAACGGCCACACACTTCAGTTTTACGTCGTTTTCGTACGAACCGACATGTACGTCGTGCAAGTATGTCGGTTAAGACCGTAGGGGGCCCTCAAGGATTAAAACAGATGGAGTGGTTTTTGCCGAGTTGGCGATCGTGTCGGCGACGAAGCGGCGTAAAACACACGATTCAGCGAACCGATTCGACGAAGCCTTTATGGTAAAGATGGATCCACATTTATTTCATTCTGAGAGCAATACCGCCAAGTACACAATAAATGATAAAGTAAACAAACCTTTTCAAGGCACATAGCGCTGACAGAACCTGATTTTATATTTTTTAGATAAATAAAAAAATCACAGCTAAAACAAGTGTCACGTACTTAAAAAAATCCTCTTATTTCGCCTCTGCCTTGCCATAAAACCGGTGGCACGTGGCGTGAAACTAGAAACTTGTCGGGTTGAATATCTTTTGCTGCAATAAATCATGGTTAAGAAAAGGGTTTATTTAATTCATCATTTTTTGTGTACTTTGCGGTATTACTTTAGAATAAATTAAATGTGGACCCATCTTTATCAGTATATTACAAAACAGATGACCCTTTGGCGCGATTTCTACGGCAGCTAGCAGTCGTGGCTCGTCGACTCGTGTTCTGCAACCCTTGGCCGCCAAGTCGGCGAAAACCGCTCCCTCTGTTTTAGGCTTAAAATGATAAAAATGTATATATTGCTATAAGTTTTATAACTAGAAAGATAACTGTTAACTTAATAGAAGTAATAACACGTACTTAAACTAAAAACTACGGAGGTAATGTCATCTGTAAACTACAGTAGGCTGTTATGATACTTTTATATTTTTATACTTCTTATCTGAGATTTATTGACTTCCTGTATCCTGTTTTGCGCTACTTTTATGACATGCAATAAACACAGTTTTTTTCTTATACTGACACCCCTACAAAAGCCCTTTATTTTCTGGAGAATTTTATAAAGCACAAATAACCCGTAAAAAGAAAACCCATAAAGGTAAAACAACAACTGTATTATGTGTCTGAAAAGATCACTTTATAGGTTTGTTCCAGCAGGCTGTCAGAAATGTTTGCAACCGTTCGGATTCTGCGCACGTCAAATTTGTCGTTCCAGCAGTGCCATGTTTCTAACATTATACAATTGTTTGTTGTTCCAGCAGTAGTTTTAAGATGTTGGAAACATGTTGGAAACTGTCTGAAAAGTTTGCAAACTTTCTTCAAACATTACTGACAATTTTTAACATAACCTTTCTTGTATTGACGTATAAGCAGTATGTACGCCTTGTTTATTTTTAGTTCCAGCAGAAAACTGTTGCCAACATTTCTGACTAATGTTTGTAACAGTTTTTGCGTTTTACAATTGTTGCTAACATGTTTCCAACATTCTGCTGGAACAAACCATATATTTTGACCTGATGTTAGCTTTTAAATGTGTGTTATAAAAATACCCTTGCTTTTTAAACTAGGTTATGTAGCAAACCATTAAAATATAAATATACAGGTTGTCACACAATGTTATTAAGACAATTTAAGGACAGATTCTACTATTAAAAATACCAAAAAGTATATATCAATATCCGAAACTGCCTCATTCTTAAGATACAGAGTGTTAAACTTGTAAAAAAAAATGTTTTTTTACATCTATTCTTAAATATCCCTTACCCAATTATGTTTAAATTTGACAAGGTATGTATGGCATTGGGGTTGTAATGTTGCACTAATTTAATTACATCTGCGTCTAGAGCAGCAACTGTAGGAACCTTTTTAACAAAAAATAATGGTACGATATTGATTGTGTAAATGTGTGAAAAATCTTTGTGCTTTCCTTAATTAAGGCAAATAAAAATTCGGCTCTTGTGTCTACCGACTTTTAGGAAGACAAAAGTGCACCTAATTGTATATTTTCAGACCATGCCACAAGAATTGCGAAAAAAAATCTTTTAAAAATTTGGTTCTATATTTTTTTATTAGGAATTATGTAACGAAAACCATTAATACTTACTAGTAGGCAGCTTAAAAACAAAAGATTGCGGACCCATGTTTTTAAAAAGAATTTTATTCTTTTTTAATCAAAAATCTGCCCTCAAATTTTTATTATGCCATTCTGTAATACCCTGTATAAGCAGAGATGTGTTTAAAATGTTTATTGATTCTTTAAAGATTGAATTAAATTAGTATATAAAATATTTTAATCAAAATTCAATCGTTTATTTTCATATTTTACGAAAAAGTCCTCCTTCAGCGGAGTCATGCTTTTCACAAAAAAAAATGAAACCAAACCATTGCAATTAAAAAAAAACATATTTTATTAAAAAATAATCGGTAATTTTGATGCACTTGTGCAATATACACATTACAATACATACAATAATCCTTTAAGCGAATTATCATAAAAATTTCACAGAGATTTATTTTGGGATCCCTTTTCTTTAACATTTACACATCTAGGCTCACTGCTGCTTTTCTTGTTTTTACTTATCGCCTTTATCTTAATAATACAAAAGTTTAATTACCATTTTCTTTAAAGAGGTGTTCTGAATTAGTGTTAGCGTAAAATTTTAATTTGGCTTAATTGTTTTGTATTGAAAAGCACAAAACCTAATATTAAATTAGAGAAAATTTTGCAGGTATCACCGGTAAGAAAAATGACAAATATATATATATATATATATTTTTTAATTCTTTAGTTTATTATTAACAAACAATTTTTTATTTCAAATTTAAACAATAGCAAAAAAATTGTTTGTGTGGGAAATATTGGGTACTGAACACGATTTAAATATTATTAACAGAAAAGTTTGTACTTTAAGAAAGTCATATTTCTTTTTAATTAAACTACTTCTTTGTTTTTGAATACATGATGACAAAAAGCTATTTATTAACAATACAAAATATAAAAAAAGGTTTTGCTAATTCTTGCCCCGTGATGCAGTTAAAATAAGGTAATTTTTTCAGATTCGAAATTAACGCTTCAAAACAATTCCATTTACCAAAAATCATTGAAGCTATTGTGGTGTCCGATAAGTAGACAATTTCCAAAGATATTTTGGGTTTTAATTCGTAAGACCCATAATAGTAATAAATAAAAAAAAACTCATATATTTACCTATTTCATCAACAAACTAAAACAAAATTCAAACATACTTTACTTAGTATTTAAACAAAAGATCTTATTTTTAGTAACGTTTAAAAAAAATCTTTTAAGAAAATATCAAGAATCTAGAGCAATCTGTAAACAAAAATTCTGTTTTGTTTGCTTCCGCAAAATTGAATTCACCTTTAATATATTTTTCATTTACGGTTTATTGGCTTCTTGAATCTTGTATGCTGTTACACCCATAAGATGTCTGAAATCCAGTTTTCTCTTTACTCCATATATGCTACAAGGGTCCTTAAGATTTTTTCTAGTGTAAGATTTACAACACACAAACAGCCACTAAAGAATTTCTTTATATATGGTATAACAACTTTGTTATATGTCAAGAATATAATATTATTTAATAGGACACTTTGCTTTTCAGAAGGTTGTTAGATTGAAACTTGGGTTTGAAAGCCTGAAACAAAATATTACGACAAAAATAAACTTATTTTTAAAGAATACAATATCTTTAAAAAATATCAAATTTAATTAGGGTTAATTGTTATGGTACCTATTAAATCAAAAAAAAAAAAAAAAACACAAAATAATAAACAGCTTTATATTAATTAATTAATTAATTTATATTAAATAAAAACCTAGTTATCGATACAAGCTAAAAGAATAAAAAAATTAACAAGGTAAAATGTACTTTTTTACCTTAGTACCTGTAACTTAAATATAATAATTTTTTACACGAATTTTAATAATAGTCTGCTTTTTAGCAATACAACGACCTAAATAGTTTTAAATACACAATATAGGAAAATTTTAAACCTATATACGGATAAACTTGGGAAATTATTGCCAAGAATAAATAATGACTAAAGCCGTGTCCTTACCTGCAACTCAACACTGTTATTAACAATGTTATCCAACATGTTTTTTTCAATTTTATAGAAAAGTTATTTGTTTTTCAACCTGTATCAGTAACAATTTTTTTAACATGTTACTCAGTGAGGACACGGCTTTCCGCGTCCTCACTTGCACCTCAACACTGTTATCAACAATGTGATCTTACATGTTATTTTTTTTTAAGCAACAAGTTATTTGTTTTTTAACATGTATTAGCAACAAATTTCGGTAACATGTTTCTAAGTGAGGACACGGCTTAATGATGAAAAAAGTTTGTTAAGTACTTATTTCCTGTTAGTTAGGTAACACAGCCGCACAAAAAAGGTTTCTGCTCTGTAAGACAGATTCTGGTATTTTTGGGGGTTGCTAAATGTGTCTGGGATCTGTTTAACCCCACCATGTCAAGGTCAAGGTCACTTTAAGGTAAAATCATTAAATTTCATCGAAAATAGACGACAATCGTGGTAATTTTATGTTTTTGGAGTTACTAAACCCGAATCTAGGGCCCAGTTTGACCCTATCAGGTCATAATCAAGGGTATTTCAAGTCCAAACCATCAAAGTTTATCGAAAATAGATTACAATCATGGTATCTTTGTGTTGTTAGAATCCGTAGTCAAATTGATCTCTTGACCCCATTAGGTCAAGGTCAAGGTTATATCAAAATCAAATCATCAAAGTTTGTCGAAAAACAGACCAATCAGGGTATCTGTCTATTTCAGAATTAATGGTCAAGTTGACCCAATTAGGTTGGAATCAAGGTCATATCGAATTTAAATCATTAGAAGTAATCGAAAATAGACCACAATTATGATATCTTAAGGTTTTTGGGTCGCTGACCTTAAAATGACCTTGACTATGACCTGATGGGGTCAGACTGACCCCGGATTCAAATTCAGCAGCTTTAAAAACATAAAGTTACTACAATTGCGGTCTATTTTCGATAAATTTTGATGATTTGACCTTGAAATAACATTGCCTGAAGAGATCAAACCGACTACAGATTCTGATTCAAAGACCCCAAAAACATAAAGATACCATGGATTAGTTCTTCGGACCTTCAACTTTTTTGTTGGGCTGTATTTGGCCTCAGGCATGGTCCGTTTTTCAGAGCTGCAACTTTTTTTTGTGTGGGCGGTGGTGGGTAGTCGTTTAAATTTAAAAAAATACTGCAAATTTTAGGGACAAATGATAAATAGTAAAATATTTTTTGTTTAAGAAATAATTAAACATTGTGTTTACACAACTTTGTTAAATTTACCAGCTGATTTTTTGTCCTTTATCAAAAAAATAACCAATACACAAGTCATAATAATATTGTATTTGTATAAGTATAATCCATTATCAATTTTACCCTATTTTTAAGCGATAAAAATTACTCTAAATATTACTGATATGTATATCATATTAAAGTAATTATACCTTATTATTTCCAAAGCAAAAAATAGGTAAGTTCTAAATTTTTTATTATTAATAATTTTTTGTAAAATTAGATTTTTTTTGTAAATTTTAACTAATTGGAAATTTTTCTAACATAACAATTAACTAACTTTTTTTTCTTTTTTACTTTTAGTCACTCTTTGTTCTTAGCAATCATATTCCAAATTTATGCGTATAGGGTAAAAAATCCCCATGTATGTGTATTGTTGTTTATTCTGCGTTTCTGGAATGTTAAATAAGGCCCATTTAATTTAAAAGTATACTGATTACAATTTGAAACATTAAAAGTTGTGAAATTTTCTCCTAACTAAAGAGAATGCTTGTATATTAATTTTAAACGTACAAAAATATTGTTTGCACCTCTGGCGTAAAGCACTTTTACGCCCACAGCTGATTGTTTCCCTTGCGGAGCTCGGGCAACAATTCTCAGCCGCGGGCGTAAAAGTGCTATTTTACGCCCTTGGTACAAAAATAACTATTTTTAATACGTTAAGTAAAATAGTAAAATAGTAGTGCCGCCGCGGTAGTCCCAGGTTAGATTTACAGCAGGGAATTTTTTTTAATAGTTAAAAATACCGCCTATGTTGGCAAAACCGCGTTGTCTTAAAGATGCTGTAAATTACAAGTTTTAGTACTTGAACCACGTTGACGAAACAGGAAAAAGATGGGTTAAACATATAATAATCTGACACCCACGGTACTTCGGTACATAGGCACGTGCTTTCGTAAGTTCTCACGAAATGTACAAAAAAAATGACAATGCAGAAGCACATTTTACTCCAATTAGCTAAAATTTTAGTTAGTAATGATTTTGTGACATCATATTAGGTAAATTGTTGCATTTTTGTTTTAAATATTACTTATACCTTATTTATTCTAATATAATTAATATGGTAATCAGGTTCCCACAATTTCTTTAATTACACCGGTCTTCAATTTTCCTTTTGCTTCTTCTAATTATTTTACATGGTTTTTCCAGATAAAATGTTTTTGAATCAAGATGCATATCGAAAAATATGTATAATGTCCAGTTATGGTGTAATAAAAAAAGGGGGTTTTACTATAAAAATGTAAATTAAAAATTGTATTATTAAGGTAAAGAAAACGTAGGTCATTCAAAGACACAAAAAAAAATTGTTACAGCTTCTTAAAAATTGCATTTCACTTAGTAGTTTCTTATATTTTTATATCTTCTGTAGGAGTTGCACCCAAACTGACCAACAAAAATGGGCAAGCATTGATCCTGACCATTTTTCATTGTATCTCTTTTTTATAGGTGGAATGTATTGATGAAACTTTTTACTATGTTCATCTGTAACTGCACCAAGATTGTCGGAAAATAAATCCAAGTGCGATTTTAAAAAACGAATTCTTAGCGATATGTTACACTTAGCGGATATAATCCCGGGATCCTGCCCCATTACCAGTCCCGAAATTTTCGAGAATAAATTTTTAAATCCCGGGATTTTCGCGATTAATAAATAAATTTCATTTTTAAAAAATAATATTGTATGAAACGCGGTGGCAAAAAAATAAAAGTAGTTGTATATTTGGCATGTTTAATCTTTATATTTATCATGCTTTTGTTTATTTAATTATTTTGCAGACCAGTGTGTTATTTAACGCTATTCAGTAATAATTTTATTAACTTAAATAGCCACTGTTATAATTTTACTTTTAATTAAAGACTTGTTTTAATTTGAAAAGAACAAATAAATATTATTACAACTTTTTAGAACAGGTTCTACTCCCTTAGATAACATACAACAGGGTATACGAATGCAAGATGGGAAATGTGTTAAAAGCAAATTCATTTTGCTGCGTTGTTCATGACCACGTCTGACTCCGCACCACTATAAAAGCATTGGTTATGCGCAGTCAGTACGTAGTCCCGACTAGATTCAACATATTTAGCAAAATGAATTCGCCTTTGACACATTTTCTATCATGCATTGCAGAATTCGAATACCTTCTTGTAGAGATGGGTCGTGAAACAACATTGATGTAGCATTTCTTAAGAGTCTATTTTATTACACCCGGAGCATTCGCTGACGTCAAAAATTATGTTGTTTATGTCCAAGGTCTGTAGATTATACGGTTCCCTCATAAGCCTTGCAATAAGGTGAACCATACGTCATCAGATTATCTTTCGTAAAGTTATTAATAGTAGTAGTTGTAATGTAGCTCGTATTTTTATTTGTAATTTATTTATTTATTACTTTTAGATATTTTACTGCCTACTTTATATTATTGGCTTAAAATTACTACCCGTAAAAGGTATATAGCAGAAAATCGTAATCTTGTGACGCAATAGACTGGTAAAAATGTTAAGCTACGATTCGCTGGAAATTTACGAGGCAAACTTTTTCTATGCACCTTGGTATATGTCAGCAATGTGAATGCTAGTTTGGCAACATTGTCTACAAATCGTTTAAAATTAAAAAAATTGAGGTAAATTATTGCTGTTATTAGTCCTTAATACTGTGATAACTGTGACTGTAGATAGTTTATGGCATCATTTTTAAGTATGTTTAGTTCAAATACAGAAATATTTTGTTTGATCCAGGAGCAATCGAGTGCTTCCAGCGGAAACCCATCACTCCCTTCTTGTTTGCTATCTTACTACGTTCTCAAACTACTAGCGACATCAATTCTTTATGCTAACAACTATTACATTATTCAATATTACCGAAATCCTACGGTCCTAAAATCTAAAATGCTGATATACTTACTTTTAAATTTTTACTTTAGCAATGTACTTATACAGGGTGTTTTCTAATTGGGGTAAGAAAATTTAAGGACGTATTTCTGAGCCTTTTTATAAAAAAAAGTTTATTAAAGTATGGATCCTTAAATTTTTTGTTCTTATGATACAGGGTGATAAAGTTTTCAAAAAACCTAAAAGTTAAAAAAAAACGTTTTTTAGTAATATTTGTTAAGCTAGGTATATCATTATTTAATTAAGTATTTGTTGTTACATATTTATTAACAAAAGCAAATACGCCCTTAAACCTTCTTGCACCGCCAATTACAGAAGCACCCTGTATAAATAGTAAATAAATAAAAAAACAAATTTAGTATTTTTAAACAAGCTTTTTTTTCTTTTAAAAAGCTACAAAAAATTATTTAGTTAGTTTTCCTAAACAAAACTTTTGAGATAGGCACTGTTTTAACAGCGCCAAATTTCGAGGCTATAACCAACTGTTTTGATGCTCCACGTAAATTTAGTTTAATACCCCACTACCTAATCCTCAAACGACAAAATGCCACGGGAATTAGTACAGCAGCGGTAGCCGTGTCTGCCAGTTCCGGGGTCCCATATACCCCAGTGTGTGGTGCACGTAACTTTTTGTGAATAGTAAATTTTCTATTATTGTTGAAATTGTTCGTAAAAGTAAGTATGTTTTAATCTTTTTATATAAAAAAGTATATATACATTTTGATGTAGGCAAAAATGTCTCGTTGGCAGCGAGAAAGGCCTTTGACTGAACTAGAACTGCAGGATGAAATGAATAATTTGTTATTGGAACTATCAAATGATCCCTCATTGCCTGAAAATGAACACACCTCTGACGAAGACTCGGACTTTCTGGAGGAGCAAGAGCCGTCTGATACTGAACAAGAGCTGTCTGATAGGGACGAATCAGAAAGCGATGCGGACATTTATGAGGCAGGCCCATCTAACATCAAGAAGTCAAGAAGTTCAGTAATAAACGGTAAAAATGGATACAGATGGAGTTGTGAAATACCAGAAAAACGGGGAAGACGGCAAAGTAAAAACATTGTGAGTCACCTACCTGGTCCAAAAGGTGCAGCCAGAAATGTAAGAAATCCATTGGAATCATGGTCATTGCTGTTTTCCGAAGATATTCTGAATAAAATAGTGCTTCACACAAATGAAGAAATTGAAAGAAAATTGGAAACCATAAATATCCGACAAACTTTTCATAATCCTACTAATACTGTAGAAATAAAAGCACTTATAGGACTTTTATATTTTTGTGGTACCCAGCAGTCCGTACATTCGAATTTACAGGAACTTTGGTCCTCTAAATACGCAAATTCTTTGTATAGAGCTACTATGCCCCTGAATAGATTTGATTTTCTTACTTCCTGTGTCCGATTTGATAATAAGGCTACTCGTGATGAAAGAAGGCAAACTGATAAGTTTGCTCCTATTAGAGAAATATGGGAGATCTTTGTGACAAATTGTAGGGAATGCTACACGCCGCATGAATACTGCACTATCGACGAGCAGCTGATGGGCTATCGTGGCAAATGTCCGTTCAGAATTTATATGTCTTCGAAACCAGATAAGTATGGAATGAAAATTCTTATGATGAATGATGCTAGGACATGGTGATAACTGGTTTTCATCAGTAAACCTTTTTGATAAAATGTTAACTGAGAAGAAACTAACCATGATAGGAACCCTGAGAAAAAACAAACGAGAGATTCCTCCAAGTTTTCTAAGTGGAAAGAAGGAGGGTGATTCAAAGTTTGTATTTGACCATAATAAAACTTTGGTATCATTCACGCCAAAGAAAAACAAGGTTGTATTATTATTATCAACAATGCACCACTCAAATATCGTTGATGAAGTTACAAAAAACCCATTATAATTTTGGATTATAATAGCACCAAAGGGGTACCGACACGTTCGATAAGCTGTGCCATACTTATTCAACTGCAAGGTGTACTAGAAGATGGCCAATGAAATTTTTTATGGGATGCTTGACCAAGGGGGAATAAATGCTATGGTTTTGTACAACTTTGCCGGGACCAACCAAAAATTTCGAAGGCGAGAATTTCTCAATACACTTGCGTTTGATCTTATTGAACCTCATTTGTCCAGTCCAGGTTGGAGATCACCACTTTGCGGAAAGGATTGAAAAATCTCATTAGAGGTATTCTGGATATTGACGAGCAGCCTCGCGAATTGTCAGTTTTGCAAAAAGTGCACGGTGTGTGGATTTTGTCCGAGATCTAGAGACCGTAAAACCAAACTGGCGTGTTCCAGGTGTCATATTCCCATGTGCAACGAACATAGAGGCTTAATTTGTACGGACTGTACTGAACAAGTTTGAATAAAAAGTGTTTTCGTTTTTATTTTTATGTATCTTACAAAAAAAATATTGAGTTGTTTTTTAAGTTTATTTAAATACAGAACGTACGTTTTCGTTGACAACATTTTAATTTTGACTAAAGCATTTTTGTGTTTAGGTAGGAGCGATTTTCCTGATAAAATGTTAGATTTTTCAGTTTAAAATTATATTTCAATTTATGTAGAATTTTGGATTAAATAAATTAAGTTCCAAAAGATATTAAACTTGTTTTGTTTTCGATTTTTGTTAATAATGAGGGAGAAACTAGTGGGGTATGACACACCCCAATGTGTGTTTGGTGTACAAAGAAAATATGTGTGTGTATTTGGAATGAAATAGGCGCGAAAAAGGAGGGAGAATGACCTTTTTTTTGGTCATCACACCTTATTTCCGGGTGGTAAAGTAGCGCTTGCCACTCAGAATATGGAGGCTGCTTCTACGGAGTGGAAGGACCTTTTTTTTTTGTTGCTCTTCAAACATTTTTTTAGGTGGGAAAATAGGTGCTCCGGGAATTTTGCAGGAAGCCTAGGGCGCTCTCAAACAGTGTAACGGCCCTGTTTAATCATTCTGTACTTAACAAATTTTATTGGTAATAATATAAAAAATGGTATCCCGAAATAAATAAAAAATATTTCTTGAAAAGGGGAATTTTGTCTCCTAGTGTGTAATATGTACCTAATATGTATGATATATGCTATAATCCTAATATGGAATAAGGTGTAATGCATATAAGTAGGAAAATAATGTGTGGTTAAAAATAGAACCATACACATTATGAGGAAAAAAATCTTTACTCCCTGTGATTTATTTTTTGATTTAATATTTTTTTATTTTTTTACTCGTTTATCAAAAAAACTTAAATAAAAACGCAATAAAGCAATAAAGAAATAAAATGCACAAAAAGGTACATATACAGGGTTTCCCAACTCTATTTATACACGAAGTAACTCGTCCTTGTTTAAGATACAAAAATAAACCTAAAATAAAATGTATTTACGAAAACACTCTTTTATTGACAGAACTAGTTAATATACAAGGTGTCTTAAAAACATAATTTTCATTGTCAGATAGGTTTTTGAATGAAACACCCATGTATATTTAAACCAATTTGATAATTGTAATCTCTGTACTAAATTCTACATCAAAAACGTATAACACACTATATGTCAATTAATGCTAGTTTTCAGGATATTAGCAGTATGCTGATTTACTCACAAACGATTAAAAGTAAATAAAAATAATATTTTGGTTCTAATTTTACCAACCACACGCATCGCCGATTTTAATGAAATTTGGTATAAAGGGTTTGTTTGGGCGCTGATTACGTGTCTAAAAAATGTTTAGTCGGGCACTTTTCATTCTCGAGATATTCATCATCATACTTGATACCCAAAACTAACCTACATCACTATTTCCCCCTTCTTTTTGCACTTAATTCTTGAGTTTTTTACTAAATTGATACTTAACATTTGATTTTCACCTCTAAAAACCCCATTTTTCTATTCATTTTTCCCATTTTTTTCATAGAATTGTAAAGCTTCACTTTCAATCGCAGTAGCTCTGGCGGTGCCAAGGCTGCGATCGAAATAAATGAAGGTGAAGTTTTGCAATTTTATGAAAAAAACGGGTAAAATAAATGGGAAAATGGGGTTTTTGAAGGTGGAAATCAAATATTGAGTACCAATTTAGCTTTTAATCAAAAATTAAGTGCAAAAAGAAGGGGAAAATAGTAAAATCAGGTTAGTTTTGGTTATCATGTCTGATGATGAATATCTTAAGAATGAAACGACTCCGAATAAAAATTCTTTCAGATTCGTTATCAGCGCCATAAAAAACCCTATACCAAATTTTATTTAAATCGGCGATGCGTCCGATTTGTAAATATTTACCAAAAATGCAGTAGGTATAATAAACAGTCGTAGCTAATAAATTTAAATATCTTGGCTTTTTTAACTGGAAAAAGAACAAGTCCGAAATAGAATCACACTTTAAACTGAAAATGTGATACAGTGAGTCGCAGATGCAACAAAATTGAACCCAACAACGATCACAAATCTAAAGAAAAATAAAATAACATTTGACCAGGATTACGCTGTAAAAATTTCTTCTAAGCAAAAAAACGCAAAAATCACAATCACAATACGTTAAAAAAAGGAATTTGGGACACCATTTATTCTATGAATATTTTAAGTTTTCCATCAAATCCATAAGAAGATAAATCAAAAGTGTTGGCTTCAAGTGGAAAAAATTAAACAAAAAAAAATATTTGATGGACATTCCAGATATTGTTTAAAAAAAATATATTTTTTTAAAATACATTAAAAATTAAACACTAGGTCCTAAAGGTTTTACTACAGTTTTCATTAACGAGACTTGAAGTTTTAGCAAGGGGTCATTTCGTAATAGCTGGCAAGATGACACCAAGCGCCGGAATTCAAGAAAAACAATGAAGTTAAAAATATACTGTTTTTGATTTCTTTAATAAATTAACACTAGTGTCTTATTAATCTTTAGAATTCTGTTTGTTTTATATTTTTATAGCTTATATAAGTACCAATTTTTTTTATAGGTCTATACACACAATGTGGGAGATCTACTCGTATGTACTATGAACACGGAACTCTACTTATTAATTATATTAAATTTATTTTCTTGAGAATAGGTGCAGAAATGATTAAGGTTTAAAAAAGTAAGGTTATCTTTAATTTTTAGGGTCATCGTTATATTGTGGTCCACGCCGAGCCGGAAACAAAGATGGCTTTATTAAAGTCGCAAATTTATTACTTAAAAGTGGATCGAAGACGGGGGTTTTTGATGACAACATGAACAAAAAAACTTTGAAAAGTGGTTTAAAACTCAGCTGGTTCCCGATCTTCCACAAAAATCAATAATAGTTATAAAAAATACAAGTAACCATTCTTTCTTGTTAAAAGAAGATAATTTTGATCACAGTAGATTACTAATCGAATGGTGGAAAAAATCACTTTCTAGGAAAGGCCATGAAAGATCAAATATGGAATATTGCACGCATTAATTACGTTCGAAAAAATACTTTCTTGATAAATATGGTAAACCTTTAGGACACAAAATTTTGCGACTGTCACCATACCATTGCCAGTTTAAAGAAATTGAAATGGTGTGGTCGGAACTTTAACGAAAATACGATCAATATATTTCCAGTCTTAAGGGTTTTACTTTAGAAGTTCTGGCTACATGGTAAAGGGTAATTAACAAAATGTCTATAGATCATTGGCAAAAATATGTCATTTGTATGGAAAATGTAATTCAAGAGGCTTGGAAGGCAAAACAAGTTTATGATGCCTCTGTCATTCCGCTACTTGTAATTACGACTGACGATGACGAGAATATTTCAGACTTTAGTTCTTACTCTCTTAATACTGAAAAGACTGATTAAACTTTTTTGTTCTTTTTAATTATTTTATGATCGTCATTTAAGTATTCAAACATATCGATACAAGTACATTGACTTGACAACGCAATTTGTTTTTTTGTTTTTTTGAAGATTGGTATTTTTATTTCATTTTGTCAACATATTAATCAAAGCAGTGTTGTTTTTTTATAAACTAGTTTAAAAACTTGTTGGCTTTTTATTTCTTTTTGCAAGTTAAAATAATTTTATTCCGTTATTTTTTTATATTTGTGATCGTTGTTGAGGTCAACTTTGTTACATTACCTGCTCTTTGTATTCCATTCTTAATTTAAAGTGTGATTATGTTTTAAACTGGGTCCTCTTGTAGTTAAAAAAAAGCCAATATATTATAAATGCAAAAGAATAAACAAATTTATGCAGTGTACAGGTGTACGCTGAAATAGACAGGAGCACACTAAGGAATTCCATTGGCGAGGTAAATATACTTTCTAAATTATGGCGTGATTCAGTGTCGGACTTGGGACTATTTGGCCCACCGGCAGGGCCGTATTAACTGTTTGAGGCGCCCTAGGCTAGACTACCCGGACCGCCTATTTTCCACCAAAAAAAAATTTTGAAGAGCAAAAAACAAAAGGTCTCTTCCTCCTTTTCGCGTCTATTTCATTCCAAAGCACCTTATAGCGAAATTAGTCACCAACAATCCCCACCCGACTAAACTTTTTTAAAAACTCCCCTGTCTGGCGCCTCTTCTTTTTATGGCGCCCTAGGCTGTAGCCTAGTCAGCCTAATGGATAATACGGCACTGCCCACCGGGCGAAAGTTCAAAATGGGCTCCGGGTGGAAAAATATTTAATGGTCAGACTTAAAATTCTATATTTATAATGAAATAGGTATACAGGCAGCATAAAAAGTCCCCGTATACTATTTACTTCGTAATTTTTATGTTTTTTTTCAGTAAAGCAAAGGTGGGCAAGTACCTATGTAACTAAATGTATAAAGAAAACCTAATTAAGCTTTAAATATAAACTTTCTTATTTTTTCTTATAAATTTGAATATTTGGCTAATTATAAATTATTTACATTAATACATTAAAAGTAAATGGTGTTTAAAATCGTAAAGCATTTTTGTGTTGACAGCATGTACGAGGGGGAACCCAAAAAAAAACCGGAATAGTGCAGCCGCGAGAACAGCATGCGCAGTATACATGTCCTCCGCTAAGTATGCATAGCGCAACTCACAGCCAATTCAGTGCCGCCTAGATCATCGCTCTTGCTTAATTCGTTTGTCTGCAGACATTGTTTCTTCTTAACATCAACGACCTTCTCTCGTCCACAACTAATTCCATTCATAGTTTTGCCGACGCTAGTACCCTTCACTCCAATTTTCAGGTTTCTAAACCCATCACTAAACCTGATTTGAGAAACAAACGCAGAGCGATGCAGATATCTCTTCGCAGGATCTTAATTTAATATTGGATTGGGGCGCCAAAAATCTTGTCCATTTTAATGCATCCAAAACACAATCATATTCCTTGTCGCGAAAAGAGTCACCAAATACTCATCCTCCACTTATGAGCGGCCAAGTTTTACAGAGCAAGGACACCTTCAATCTTATGGGCGTCACATTTGATAGTAACCTCAACTGGCATAAACACATTGTATCTATAGCCACGGCAGCTTCAAAAAGCTTGGATTTCTCTTTCGAGCCAAAAAGTATTTTTCCCCTTCTAATTTATACACTTTGTATGTGTCCCAAATCCGACCTCCCTTGGAATATTGTTCTCATATCTGGGGCATGGCGTCCCCCACAACCCTAAGCATTCTTGATTCCATTCAAAGAAGAGCTATTCGTCTCATTAATGATCCTTCACTTAGAGAAAGGCTTCCCTCTCTTGCCCATCATCGGGCTGTGTGGGATTTATCGCTTTTTATAGGTACTTCCATGGCTTCTGCTCTGAAGAATTATCCAGTATAGTTCCTTCACTCACGGTTTCCACCAGAGAAATTCATGGTGCCGTGCGTATGTATCCCTATACGGTCCAACTGGACAGGCCCCGAACTTTCCACTTTGTTTGTTCTTTTATCTCTAGAGTTTCTAGAATGTGGAACCTGCTGCCCGCGGAGGTCTTTCCTTCCCTTCCAAATCTTCAAGTATTTAAGTCCCGTGTCAACAAACTCCCTCTTACCTCGCTTAAGGCACCCACGGTACGTTAGTATTTAGGCTTTAAGCCTTCGTGGTTTGTCCAAAGATAAAAAAAGTCGAGTTAAAACATGACGTGCTTTGAACAAGCATCTTGAAATTGATCCACTGTTTTTGTCTAAGGTCATTCCGGGTGATGAGTCATGGTGCTATGGTTACAACCCTAAAACAAAACAACAGTCGAACCAATGAAAGAGAAAAAGAAAAAAACGAGAGAAGAACTTTCAGCCATTACTGAAGATGAGTACTAAAAATGTTTTGAACAAAGGAGGCACCGCTGGGACAAATAATGTCTTTATGTTAATAGAGAATAATTTAAAGGTAATACGGTATTTTTGTAAAAAAATCAAATATGTAGCTTTTGAAAAACAATTCTGATTTTTTGGTACCCCCTCGTATGTAATAAGGGAATTAACATAAAACTTTTAACGTTATTAACTTGTATAAATCATCTTTTATATCTTCATTTTTTTAATAAATCTTATTCTACACATGTATACTTATAATCTTGTAAGATCACTAACCTTAAGCTTTGTTTTTAAAATTTTTACTTTTAATAGTGATCGCTTAAAGTTTATTGAGTGCAGGAAAAAATCAATACATTTTTAGACACAATAGATTAAAATGAGTCAATTAATGTAAACTAAACTTCGGTAATAGATTAAAACGAGTCAATTAATGTAAACTAAACTTCGGTAATAAGGAATGTTTTCGTCGTTAAGGTAGGCATCATTTTCGAATTTTAATTAAAATAAAAATTTAAAAATTAGGCATAATCACCAATCTGATAAATTATCACGTTTACGATTAAGACTTTAATTTCATTATTTTTAAAATTTTATAAATCGATACTTGTATATTTATAACAACTTGAATTTAAACATATTTCTAACATCTTTCTTAGAATTCGCCCCCTGTTAACACCTGTATCAAAGCTCATATTTTAAGTTTTTTTCAGTGTGTTTGGCCCCAAAAGATTTATTACATAGATTTCGGTAGCACTAGACAAACAAAACGCGACTACGTTAAAAAATTGGCCATCGTAGTATTAAAATATGACTGCAAAAACAAACAAACAATTTATTGCAAAAATATTTAGGAAATATCAATAATTTTGCGCTTTTTAAATGTTTTTAATATTTAATTTGTTTTATTACATACTACATATAGAGATACCTTTTAATAAGATTATTTTTATTTCTTTGAATTTATTCTTCACTTTACGTCCGTGGCCTTCCAGTGGCCCCTAAGATTTGGCCCACGGGGCATTTGTCTGGTAGCCCGGTGGCCCAGTCCGGTGGTGGTGGTGTGATTTTGCTTACAACTACGACATTTAAGTTATAGTCGTACCTTAGTACACAGCGAAGTCATTTTAGCAGTTTAAGTTAATAATTTTTTAGTATTCTAAAAAAATGTATTTCATTATTATCAGGTCGAAACTACAATGTCGCCATGCGTAGCAAAGCTTCAAGTTTACAATTTTCTTTTATTGCCTTTTAACCAAAACTCGTACAGATATCGCGATGCCGCGCGTTTCTGTTTTCACTTTTGGAATATTAAATTTGGATAGTGTATAGTTTACATTTATCTATTTAGTTATTTACAGTTGCCTTTGCATAATCAGGGAAGTTATACTTTAAATTTAATACATTAGGCTAAAGAAACGAATAGATACCAGATTATGTTATTTTTCCATGTCTGTTACTGTGTCTCTTACAAGTTCTGGTTCTGGCGTCATATGGAACCGTTTTGAATATTAATTTTACAAAAAAAAGGTATTCTTTATTAAAAGTTCTGCCTAATTTAAAACCCAACAGGCAATTACTAGATAATAAATTGTATCAATTACACTGGTCTACAACAAAACCCTCTTAAAAAAAATGCGATTAACATGAAACATTACGGGTTCTAACTTTACATCTGCTTTTAGTTTTTTGCTATGACAATATAATTTTGTGTAAAACCCTTTTTTACGGCTTAATTGCACTAATTTTAAATTTTTGTGTGACGTTCTTGCATAAACACGACTTTATTCTGTATATATCGTACTTGTATACACAAAAGTAGGGGAGCCCAAGATGCTAAATTTGCAGTTACTCGAGTGTCATAGAGCCCTATTGGGTTGCAAAGTTTAGATGATAAAAATTAATAAATGAAAAAGGTCCTATCTGTGTACAATGCCAAACTCGCATTATGTTAACTTATTACTTTATTTCATATAATCATTTTACAAAAAACAGTTTTTACTTAAGCCTGCGTAAGTATTAACATAATTATTTAAACCAACCTATCATTTAATTTGTTGGTAATCAGTTATTTAACATAATGCGAGTTTGGTACTGTACAGAGAGGGGTCTTTTTTCATCTGACCTAAAAAATAATATATTTCAACGTCCACGAAACACGGATGCATGGTTTCTGAAATAAAAGGTATTAAACTTTTTAAACCAATTAGGTTTTTGTTAAGAATGGAAAAAAACAGATAAGACTTTGTATTTCGTGCAATTTTTTTAATTCTAAAATAGCGTTCAACTGTTCAGTTGTAAATCTGTAAATCGACATTTATCGACATCATGGCATAATCATGGCGTGACTGTTTAATTTTTTAGATGTGAATTTTATTCGTTTATAAAAGTTTAAAAGATTTTAATTGTTTGTTTAATGTAATCAATGTAACGATTTTATTGTCGAGGGCCTGTTATGTCGCCCAAAGTTTATTTTCTCCTGTGCATAACCTGACAAGTAGCACTGAAGATGGCAATAGGCCAAAAGCGCTCTACGCTATTTTAGATTTTAAAAAATTTGCACGAAATACAAAATCTCCTCTGTTTTTCCCTGTCTACCTATGTGCATACAGACATTCTATTTTAATTTAATTTTAATTTTGTTATTAATGTTCTTTATATGGCTTTATGTGCTTTAAATGTCTCTGACAAAAAAAACGCCACTAACTTTTGTGCAATTTTTATATATATTTTTTTTTTAATAGGAAAATAAAGGTAAAGCTGGTATCCTTATAATTTATCATAGCATGCTTTTTCGAAAAAAATCTTTTGTATTGCATATTTTTAAACAATTACACTATAAATAAGGGACGTTTTTGTTTAAACATTGCATTTTATAATATTTATTTATAATTTTTTGAAACACTAACAAACACTTAGTTAAATAACAATAAAAAGTAAACCAACAAATTTTCTTTGGGTGGTTCACGGATATGCAATTATGTGGATTTGTTTTTTAACCATGCAGGATACGAAAAAATTTAGAAGGCCAAAAGCTTAATATTTATTTGCCCAGCCCAAACAAAATTTTAAAATGTTTGTCAGTCAGTGCCGTACTTTTTTTAACCGACTTCAAAAAAAAAAAATGGTTATCAATTCGCCTGTATATGTTTTTGTCAAATTTGTTCGTGTTGGTACAGCTCGAGATGCTGGACTTAATAAATTTAATCAAGTTAAAGCAAAGACAATTATAGTTCCACTATAGACACCCAGAACAATGCTAAATTTTTGGTCATCAGCTTGGACGCTCGCTTCGTGGAATTTATGAAGCGGGTATCCATCGAGTACACACATAAACAGTACGTATAATTTGCGGCTTCATAAATTCAGCCTAGCCAGCGTCCAAACTGATGCCCAAAAATTGCATAGTTCTGGGAGACTATAGTGAAACTACAATTATCTTAGATTAAAGCTAAGTTGACGTCTTAGAGTGGCTTTTACAATATCCAGTCAATCCTTAAGTTATTATACTCCAACCTTAAAAAGAAACCATATTTGGTAAATATAGTTGACAATGCATTTGACAGTTTTTAAATTTAGGTAGGACTTCAACCACATACTAATATAACCATGAGTTTGTAAACACAACATTCTAAAAGTTGCTCTTAGTGCAGTAAAAAATTCTGATAAATTGTATTATTAATAAACACTCTGTATCCTAAAAACAAAGCATTTTCAGACCTTTGCTTATATTAACTTTCTTTTTAAATTAGCTTATGAATAATGGGCCCTAATTTTTTTTTAATGCAGTTAGAAAACATCGTGTATATTTTATATGTCATACCTTTTAAAGTTTAAAGTGTCAAAATTTAAGAAATATAGTACTATGAGGCGTGTGGCAAAAGCGATATATTTCCAGACCACAGTATAAATTTTACTGAACGATGTTCTGCCCGAGTCCAGGGACCACCTAGAAGCTGGAAATATTCTTTTTCTCTACTAGTTGCGCACATTCTATATTTGTCCGATCAAAAGAATTTTTGAATGTTTGTTTTAGGTAGCATTAAACATTTTTTTGGTTTATAAAATAAAAAGGATTACTTTTTATAATATTGTTTGATCTTGGTAAAATACAGTGTGTCTACGTAAGTTGGCATCCATATGGAAAACTTTTTATTAATAATTTACAAAAAGTGATTCTTTTTAAAAACTTCTGCATGGTTTAAAACCTAAAAAGCAACCATCAGATATTAAATTTTATTCGTCATCTACGAGGTTTAGCCAAAAATGTAATTTTTGCTAAAAAGTAAACTACCTGCATTTCTGCTAATATCGAATATTGTTATAAAGAGAGATGTTTGGAATTAAAAATTATTTTCAAATAGGCAATTATGTTAATTTCCAAAAAAAAATTTTTTCGTGTTTTTTGCGTTTATGGTAAAAATTTAGGTTTTTTTATTAGTATAATACATTCCATGATTATAAATTTTATAGCACAATTTTAAATTATTTCCCTAATTTAGTGACACCAAAATAAGAAGAATGTACGATGCACTAATGTACAAACCTAAATTTTCTCGATTTTAGCAAAAAAATATCTTTTTTTTTTATGAACAAAATAGCATCATAAAAGAAGATTTCAATGCCAAGCATTTTTGCTCTATAACAATTTTCGATATTAGCAAAACAGATAATTTACTCTTGAGCAAAAATTATATTTTTGGCCAAAACCTCGTAGATGATTGACATATCTGATGGTTGTATTTTAGGTTTTGGACCATGCAGAACTTTTAATAAAAAAAAACTTTTGATCGGGCAATGCAAAACTTTTTATAAAGAATAACTTTTTTGTAAAATTAATAATAAAAAATATTCCCATATTACGCCAACTTACGTAGACACACCGTATGTTACTAAAGTATTGTTGGTTGACTTTGTCAAACGTATTGGCAATATGTAAATAATTAAAATTAATAAAATTAATATTTTTCTTTTTGTTTTAACTTTTTATCATTTATTTTAACGTTTAAGCCATGACTCTACTTCCATTAAGGATGTGACAGTCGAGTTGGTGGCGTACCTACAGGCATCAGGGGCAGAGGCAGAAATTTTTAAGTGGAGCCCTTTACTTCACAAAAATTGCTTACTTTTTACTATATTTTTTTCACAACCAAGAAAAAAGTCCTTAATGTATAAAGTAGGTACCAAATTGTATGTGGGGACCCTCATATACATTCTTTTCTTACAGCAAAAAGTTTGATAACAAAAAATGGTTTTCACGTTATTGAGCACGATGCCCACCCAACCCACGTCGCATATTATTATCAAGTAGCGTTGTACCAAAAAAATTATTAAAAAAAGATCATGTAAATTGGTGCAGTAGACGTCTCGAACGATGTGTCTAACAATTATGGAATTGCGTTTTCAATATAAAGATTCTAATGAAAAGTAAAAATATTTAAATGCACATTTTCAAAGACTTATTGGATTATAAATATTTTTTATTTAATAATATAAAACTAATACATATGTGCCTAAATGTGGAAGCCGCAATAATGGAATGACCCTTTAGGCAAAATGTTTTATTTTCTTTTAGCTTCTTAACCAAGGCCTCTTTAAGATTATTTTTTTGTTACTATTTGCATGCTGGGTGTTTTAAAACAAATAAAAAATAGGGGTAGTTTTTTTGCTTAAACATTCGGTTAAAAGTCAACGATTAGGAAGTTACCGCAGTATAAAAATAACGAATAAATCAGGTTTTTATTTTTATCCCAAAAATGAAAAGGGCTAAAAAATTAAAATTTAGCCTAAATATTTCTAATATAAAAACGACGTAAGTAAGTTTATATATATTTTTACTTTATTGTACGTGTGCTTAAATTTCAAAGGTTTATTTTTTTGTGGCGTATATATTCACCAATTTAAAAACCCAAAATTTTTAAAAGATCTTTATTAAACGACCAGTTTAACTTTATGCATTTCCAATTTTTGGGCGAGTATAAATTGCTTTTTGCCATACTTCCAATTTGTTTATCTTATCTTTTTATATTACCAACCAAAACCAACCTGTTAAAATTGAGCCTGGTTTATGCGTAAAAATATTTAAATTAAATGAAAAAATTTTTTGTACGAAAAATTTAAATTTATTTATTCGTTTATATTATCATACCTTTGGTAATACACTTTAAAACTTAATTAATTTGGCCAATTGAAAAATGATTTATTAAATATATGGGTAATGAATTTCTAATACCAATCGGGTATTCGTTAGCTTTTAATATTATTAATTACAATGTGCATTAATTAATATTAGTAATACAGTGT
>JACEGR010000634.1:0-237489 GCA_014170235.1 Listronotus bonariensis
TATTCCTGTCCAGGGGATACAACAGGTACAAAAAGTACCCACTAGGGTATCCACTAATTTACATGAATTTTAACATATCCTTATCCTATATAATAATTAAAGAAATCAGTGAATTGTTTACAAAGTAATAAAACTAAAGCTAATACTTACAGATATGATGAAACTAAAAAGAAAAAGAAACAGACGGTACAGTGCCGGAAATCGGCTCTGTGCAATTACATATTTTTTAATATAGTTTTAATCTGTGATAATGACATTGAAAAATAATCTATTTGTTCAGCACACACATTACTATTTCTTATTATTCTGCAGAGAGGCGAATTCTGACCTGTACTTGTGCTTCTAAATGGCAAGAAAAACAATTCGTTTACCCTTAGAGACCTTTGTGGGACATTAAGTGATATTTTTTGTAGTATGCAAGGGCATTGTATGAGATTATTTAAAATTTTATACAAAAATATAATGTCATAGTAAATCTGCGGTCACTCAGTGACCTTAGATGAAAATGAGTTCGTGCAAGAGTGATATCATTATTGGTAATGATAAAGTTTTGTTTAAATGCAATAAATTTTAAAAATTTATTTTGTATTCTTTCAAGTCTCTCACTAAAAGTGTTTTGCCTAGGGCTCCAAATAACGGCAGCAAAATTTAACTTACTTAAAACAAAAGAATTATACAAACAGATAATTGACTTGATATTTCTAAATGGCCTGCATTTTCTTATTACATAACCCAGCATTCTTAAAGCCGAATTAACAATAGCGTCAACATTCAGGTCAAAAATTAGCTTAGAATCAAAAACAACTCCCAGATCCCGAGTATGATCCACTTTTTCAGTGGTGTATTTTTTAACCGATAAATATAATTAAACTGATTTTGATTACGAGAAAATGTAATTGTTGTGCATTTATCCAAATTTAAAAACAAACTATTTTCTTCACAATATGTACTCAAGCGATCCAGATCAGTTTGTAAGTTAGTACAGTCACTCAAACTCGAGATAGAGGAGTATATCTTTAAGTCATCTGCGTAAAGTAAGTAGTCGCAGTACTGAAAACAAGATCCTATATTATTAATGTATATTATGAAAAATAACGGCCCCAAGTGCGACCCCTGAGGTACCCCGGAAGTAGCGATAAATGAATTTGAACAAAAGCCCTGAACAGAGACGTACTGTGAACGATTTTTGATATATGATTCTACCCACCTTAAAAGACTCCCACCCACACCGACTTCTGCAAGTCGTGATAGTAATATATTATGACTAATCTTGTCAAATGCTTTACTGAAGTCGGTGTAGACAGTGTCAACCTGCGTTCGCATATCCAGGTGGTGATGTAGATATTCACAGAACAAGAATAGATTGGTTTCCAGTGAGCGACCCCGAAAGAAGCCATGTTGCTTTAAAATGACAATGTTTTTTACTAAATTAAAAAAATGATCATACAGTATCTTTTCAAATACTTTCGGTATTATAGAGATTTTGCTAATTGGTCTGTAATTTCTGACATCGTTTTTCTGACCATTTTTAAAAATCGGTACAATCATGGCACTCTTCCATCGATCTGGAAATTCCCCTCTTATCAACGAAATATTAAATATAATGGTTAATGGCACGCAAAGGGAAGTTGCACATTTTTTAACAAATATAGATGGTATTTTATCAGGTCCGGCTCCCTTCCTTGGGTCAAGACTCTGAAGAGATTTTAAAACGGTATTTTGATCCAAGGTAACCTCCGTTAAGACTATGTTATTGGATACTGCGCTCGGTGTAAACTGATACCCCTCTGGCACGAAAACACTCTCAAAAAATTCACTAAATAAGTTACTAATATCAGTTCCGCTTCTTACATATTTGTCACCCCAGTGCATCTCGCTGGGAATTTTACTTACTACTTGTTTTTTAATAGAAGCATAGCTCCAGAAACGTTTAGGGTTATTAGTTAAGTCATTCTCAACAGATTCATTATATCTATTAAAGTCATTTTTAATTAATGTTTTACATCGCGCCCTTAAGGTTTTAAACAAATTGTAATCATTAGGATTATTATATTTGCGCCATTTTTTGTGAATCCTATTTTTTTCTTTAACAGCTCTAATTGTTGAGTGAGAGTAAAATGTAGGAAAATATTTATTTTTTGTGTAAGTGGGTACATTTTGTTTAATAATATGATTTAGTTTAAAATAAAAATATCCAAGCAACTGTTCAAGGACTTATTATGAAACACTGATTTCCAGTCTATGTCCATTATTTGATTATTAATATTAATATAGTTTGCCTTTTTAAAATTAAAGTATTTGCTGTTGTTAAATTCCAAACATCTATGCATGCCCACATCCAAAAGAAACTCGATACACGGGTGATGACCATCCTCTGGCACAAAAGGGTTAGAACAATGGCTCATTTCGGAAATTCTAAATTTGTTACACAAAATTAGGTCAAGTAGCCGATTATTATTGTTTAAAACAGAATTAAACTGTAATAAATTGTGAAATAAAAATGTGTCTAACAATAATGAGTACTTAGGATCAACATTGAACGGTTCAAAGTAATGGCCATCGTCCACAAATACCCATTGTGTCGAGCTGGTATTAAAATCACCGCAGACTAAAACTATATCATTTTCTTTAAATTGTAAGTTACCAAGCTTTGATACGAAACTTGTATAGGCATCCACATTGCCTGGCGGTAGGTAGACACAGCAAAGATACAGTAACACATTGTTATCCAACTTAACACTAATCCATAAGTCCTCTGCATTGCTTTGGAATTCCGGCACCAGGGCGGCACTATATTTACTTTTCACAATGATTAAAACACCCCCACCCTCAGACTTTGCCCCGATAATGGTTTCCTGATCTCGCCGAAACACATTGTACTGATTTAAGTCAACTAATTCATGGTCAAAAATATTGCTCTTCAGCCAAGTTTCCGTAACACACAGGATATCAGGATTGTTAATTAAAGTATTTTGTTTAAATTCCGAAAGTTTAGTCCTTAACCCCGCGTATTTTGATACAGTACATTGAGAGACATCGCGAAAAGGATATCTTATTTAGAGACAAAAAGTTTTAAACATGAATGTTGGTTTTCACATGGCATTTAAATCTTCCGTACTGGATATCGTAATTATCCTTGTGTTTTCAGCTTGCCTAACAAGAACGTTGCCATTTTGGATCCATACAAATTTAAAATTCTTTACTTTAGCCTTTTCGCGCGCCTGCTTATGAAGAAACTTAGTCTGGGGTGGTAAATGCTCATTAATAAAGAATCGGTTTGAAATGCCATCCAGCTGAAAACCAGGTTTGTTACCAAGATTCTTCCTGGCAGCTTTGGCCGCAGCAAGAAATCTATCTCTTTCCAACTTAGATAAAAATTTAATTATTATGTTTTTGGGCTTGTTATCCAATTGAGTCGGGACTCTGAAAATATTGTCAACCATACCGGTTTCCAATTTAAAATTTAGCATAGTAGCAACACTTTTAGCAACAGTTACTAGGTTTTCATTTGGCTTTTCCGGAATATCCTGTAATTCGATGTTGTAAGAGCGGTTATATTGATCTAAATTATTAATTTTATTTTCCATTTGCGTAAGCCTTTTCTTAAAAACAACATTTTCGTTCTTAAGTGCTTCCACGCCCTTATATAACTCGCCGATCTTAGACAACTTTTCCTCAAAATCAGTTATTTTATTTGAACAGAAGTCAACGGACTCGCGTAGTGACTCCATTTGCTTATTTATTTTCTGCAAATATATTTTTAAGGTAGCATTTCCTTCGTTATTCTCATCGAAATGTACGTCACCATCAACGTCAGCATTGGATTGAACTCGAGCACGGCCTCTCTGCGGTCTACGGCAGGACTGACATGCCCAGCGTGCTCCGGGTAAGTTGTTGATAGTGGTCAGCTGATTTTTGGCCACATCGGAGCAACTCGAGTTAGCATGATAAGTCGAATCGCAAATACCCGAACATGAAATTCCGGGAGCGTTTTTTGTTATTGCCTTTAGACACACTGCACAAACCGACATTGTTTATATCAAATTCTATACTGAATTTGATTATTATTAGCATTAATTAATATCGCAAAAGGTGCAGCACATCACTTTTTTCACTAGACACAAAATTTTTAAAAATTATTGGCATAAACAACGTACTAAAGAGGGTTTAAAGCAAGAGCAACGAAAATTTAATGCTTGTCCGACGAACGCGCAGACACTTTTAGTTTTAGTTGACTTAGTGAAAATTACCTTTCGATAGGAAAATATAGTGTTCCACCTGCGTATGTATAAAATGCTTAGAGTAGGAACTTAAAAACACATGTTATCTAGACCCGAGGTAAAAGGGTTTAAGTTATCTTATACAGGGTGATTCAAAAATCGATCACGAAACTTAAGGGGGTCATTCTACTTGACAAAATAAATTTTTTCAAAATGTTATTCGTTTTCGAGTTACAAGCCGTCAAAGTTCAATTTTTATTTTGGTTTTTTCGCCATCTTGCATTTATTTTTTAACCAATCCAGTTGATATTTGGCACATAAATCGAGCTTTGCAGATTATTAAATTTAAAGACAAAAGTACTTTTTTAAATACCGCCTGAGGCACTTTACCTAAAACTTAAAATTTATTTACATCGTAACTTTTTTATTTTGACAAAAATCGCAAAGCTGGGGGCGCCATTTTATAGACAATCAAAAACCTAAAAAGTAAGGTGATTTTTATTAAAGTCGATAAACCTCACCGTTTAGCCACCAATAGACATCAAAGTTTCATTAATTTCAATCAAATTACCTACATACATACAGGGTGTCCAGTAACTCAACCAACAAACGATTCTACAACAGAAAATAAGAAAAAATATTTTCATAAACATATATATATATATATATATATATATATATATATATATATATATATATATATATATATATATATTTAAATTTTTAACACCCCGTAGTTTAAAAACTAAGACGTTTAGGACATATGTTTATATGAAGTTTTTTCTTATTTTTGTTGAAGAATCGATAATTTTTATTCACTTTATGGTTACCATATTTATTTTTAAATAGATCAATTGTTAAAATAGGAGTGACTCCTGCACGATCTGATTTTATGTATGAATGAACGAAAGTAAGAATTTAAACGATTCTTCAGTGGATTTATAAGGTGTGTATTAGTCTCAGGTTTTATTAGAGAAATAAAGATTTAACTAACCAAAACTAACCATGAGTACCTACCTATCTGCCTTCGGAAGAAAAAAATCGGTTTTATGCGTTGGTTGCAAACGAAAAAATGTGAAGACAAAGTAGATTTGATATTATTATATTAGTTTTTAAACGTATTCCTGTCGGGGCCTTTTATACATCATTACTGTATTAAATATTTAATTTAATTATAATCAGATATATTCGATTCTATGGCCCGAGCATTCTTGGTCGAAAATACACCCGCCAGCATTTAAACATTCCACTATAGGATTCGGCACCCGTCTTACTCCTGATTGGTCAAATTTAAAATATAATAATGGCTGGTGGAAGTCTTTTCTTCGTAAATACGAAGCCACCGAGTTACCTCCTCTTCTTTTGAACTTAGCACGATAAAGAAAATTATCAACTTTAATTAACTCCTCCGTTCTAAAGTAGGTAATACAATAATTAATAATACATTTGAATTAATAACTGAATATAAGCTCTAAATATTACTATATTTGTTTACATAGAAAAGCTAAAATAGGAATGAAATGAATAAAAAACAAAATGCATCATACGCAGTATTCCAACAATCAACTCTAAATTTCAGCCCTGTATTTCCAAAAACAGCCCTGTATTTCCAAAAACAGCCCTGTATTTCCAAAACAGCCCTGTATTCTAAAAACAGCCCTGTATTTTCAAAAACAGCCCTGTATTTCTAAAAACAGCCCTGTATTTCTAAAAACAGCCCTGTATTTTCAAAAACAGCCCTGTATTTCTAAAAACAGACCTGTATTTCGGCACCGCGCATTTCGATAATTGTGGCGCCATAATGAACTTGACCAATCAGGAGTAAGACGGGTTCCGAATCCTATAGTGGAATGTTTAAATGCCACCCGCCATATTATGGCATCGGTAAAAATCCTATTCTTCTATATGTATAGTATCAGGTAAGTTGAAAAGTTTATTGGCAATGCGTAAAAAAGAGACGGACTAACGCGTGTAGAATACCAACAGGTCGAGATAAAAATAAAATAACTTCGGCATGTAAACAAAGTGGCACATCGCACAGTGATACATGAAAAAGAAATGCCAAAATTAGTATTTTTATAACAACTTAAATGTATAATAGGTATAATTATATGTTTAATATACAAAATTATTACAGATTTTTTGTTTTTGTATTAGCAAATCATTATACCCTACTCAATTATAACTTAATATTTATTTTAGTGCAAAAGTTGATTTTTGTCCCGATATTCATTCGGCTCAACGCATTGTGCATCGGTCCCGCTTTGTTGTTGCTTTTACTTTAACTTTTCCACTTAACTGGTATGTACGGGGTGTTTCATTTTTGATGGTTTTACAGGGTATCTCGAAAAAGTAAGGAATATCAAAAATCTAATATTCGACTCTTAATCTATTTTTCGATAAAACAACTCTGGTGAAAACAACTCATGGCTACTACAAACCATCTCGAAGCTACGGAGTGATTTTCATATTTTTTCTATTTTTACAACTTTATTTAACTGGTTTTCTAATAAAGGTATAAAAAAATTGGTTATTTGTGTCGTGTTTTTTTGGAAATATTGATAAAATTAGTTGTCTTTTATGTTAAGCCGCATTTTAAAAAATTACCTAACCTATGTTTTTTTTCTTATGGAATAACCTGTATATGTTTGTTTATGTTTTTGTTCATTAGGCTTTTCTTAACCTTTAAAACAATTTATATTAGTAGGTACTTTTTATTTAAATTTATTATTTTAATAAATATAACTTTAATATAGAAAAGCACTCTAACAGAGAAATATTGTTATATTTACTAAATGGTTATAAAATAAATTTAATTTGTATTATATAATGACATATATAAAACACTTTAATTTAAACATTAAAATAAATGCTTAAATTAAAGTGTTCTAGAATGAGTATTTATTTTATTTCCATTTGGTATTTTTTATTTTCTGTAATAGTTCTTTTTATAATGAACTCAGATTTTTACGATTGGTGTATTGAAAGTAATGGAACTATAAAAAAACAATATAATTATTTTTTGAAGCTAAAGTAAGTTATTTAAAATAAGGGTAAAATATAAAAGTCGATTTTTAATAAAATATACAGTTCAGAAAGTTATACCATAAGAACAGATAGCCATTGAAAAATTATGTTTTTTTTTAATTTTCCGTCGTGACCTTTTAAAAAAGTCAAATTTATGGAAAATGCAAATTTTTACTAAGATTTAAAATAAAAATACATTATTGTCTATGTTTTTGATAAGCTTAACGAAAGCTTAATTATTATAAATAAAATATACAGGGTGTTTCATAAAGAAAACATAGGTTGGGTAATTTTCCTAAAAACTGCCCAATGTGAGAAAAAACTAAATACACCACAAAAAAAAAACAACTACACAATTAACCAATTTAATTTTTTTATACCTTTAATAACAAACAAGTTAAAGAAAGTTGTAAAAAAGAGATCAAAAATCTTTTTATTAGAATTTTGATAATGCTTACCATTTTTGAGATACCCTCTAAACTTAACCAAAACGAAACACCCTGTCCTTCATAAAGCGGTATAATATTGCTAAGATCAGTACAACCAACCGTTTTTGGGATACTTAAAATTAAACGTTATATTCCATACAATTTTTTTATTTTTATATATACTTTATTATTATTATCAGTTTATTTAGGCCAGAACCAATTAGTACAGAGACACCCGGGTGGCCTAGATGAATTTGGTGGTTTTATTGACCTACCTATATAAAATATCTTAAAAACGGTTGCTTATAGTGAGATTTCTCAGATATTGGTACCTTGTTTAAAAAAAAATATGGTAGAATGAAAATTTTACACTAAACAAACCAGAACAAAAAAAATAGGGTTTTAAACATAGGGACTGCAGATAGCCATCCCTACAATTTCAACAGAAACAAACCCTAGGAAACCTTCCAATGCCAATGTGATATTTTAAATTAAAACTACATTACAAAAAACAAAATAAAATGTAAAGTTTAACACCCCATATCTGGCAAAGGATCACTTTTGAACAAGGTATTACGTCAAATCGTTGTAATTTGAGCTTAAGGAGTTCGTAGTAGCATTTTGTACGCAGTTTTGTGGCAAAAAACTTTGGCCTTAAAAACTAGATTACAAATAACATACATGCTATTTATTTGTAAATACATTATTTGGTTAGCAGAGCGCTATCTACAAGCAAGAATTGAAAGATAAAGCCAAAAAAATCCAAAGTCTAAAATTAGGATTAAAAGAAAACCAGAGAAAATCGTCTATTTTTCTCAAAGAGACGTCTTATAAAATAAATAGGAAGCCTTGGAGATCAGAAACACGTGTAACGTCTTTTATATAATATAAATGTGTTCATTTTTAACTGATTGTGAGTTTTTTTATTTATTTTATTTAAATAACAAAAGCATTAAGCTAATATTTGCATTTTTTAAAAACTTTTAAAAAAGTAAATTTTATTTATAAAAATATATACATTGTCCACTAATTAATGGTACACAAAAAACCCTAGATTCCTTATGTCAAAAAATTAGGATTTAACTAAACATACCTATATCCCCAAGTTAATAATAAGGAAGATACAGGGTGTCAAAATAATCTTTCTTATTTGTTTCAAAGTGAAAAACAAATGTTTTTAATTTTTCTCGATAGGTTTTGATATGTTTTTATTATTTTAGTGAAACTTTGTATTTGGAAGTTTTTTTGACATAAGCTATTTGGATCTAATATTAATTTTTATGTTGTAAACTAGGAGACCCTTGCTACACTATTTAATTTGTTCTGAAACGTCCCCACTTTTTTCGCTACCCTGTATGTACCATCTAAGTAAATCAGTAACTTCCCTATACTTTCTACACAAAAAAGGTATACTTAGTACGAATGGCTTCAAGCAGCCGTTTTCAAGATATTTGCATTTAAGTGTTTTAGCGCAACCAAAAACTATATGGAAGAATACATTAAATCGTTGGTTTATCATGAGGGGATGTAGTTATGCCTAATACGCCTTTTTTAAAGGCAGTTTTTGGTTGCACTAAACCACATAAAATTTAAATATCTTGATAACGGTTGCTCAGAGCCATTCTTACGAAGAATACCTTTTTTGTGTAAAAACCATTAACCATTTACTGCTTTACTTAGATGGCACATACAGTGTAGCACAGAAAAGTTAGGACGTTTTTTAAAAAATTAATCGTGTAGACAGCCCCCTCTGGTTTACACATAAAAATTAATATCAGATCTAAACAACTCATGTCAAAAACCCCTAGATACCGAGTTTTATTAAAATATTCAAAACATCAAAAGATATAAAAATAAATCAAAAATATTATTTTTTTTACTTTGACACCCTGTATCTTCCCTATTATCAACTTTTGGATATAGGTATGTGTGGTTTATTCTTTATATTTCGGCATAAGGAATCTGTGGTTTTTCTGTGTACTATTAATTAGCGGACACTCGCTCTGGCAGAAAGATGCAGAAAATGATAAACCTCAAGTAATTTCCCATAACTAAGCTGTTTTTATATTTCATTAGAGATGGGAAAGTCGAAAGACAAAATGCATTGCCTGAGTGAGCAAAAGTACCAACATATCATAGATATCAAAAGTAAAGTAAGTGGTCTGAATGGTATCCGTAGTCTGGACACAAGCTAAAAAAACAAGCAATGTAAAAAGTTTGCTATCTTTTGCATGGAACCATTGGCACCGTAAGTTGTTCAATCAAAAGATGTTAGGGGAGAGTTTATATTAGCTAGTTTTCCAAAACATTATCCATAAAAACCTATGAAAGAGTGGCATATCTATAACTTACCTATGCGTAAGAGAATTAACGTGTCTTGTATTAGTAAGGTTATTATTTCGGTAAATTACTTTCTAAATAGATTTAAGGAAGTAAAAACGCTACATAAAGTCGAATTCCATATGTTGGCTTCTTTGACTTTTTGTATTTTAAATGAAACTTCTTATAGAAAACATCAATGGGGAATTTGTTTTTTTAACGAAACAATTTAATATTTTATCATTATCATACTTTTTTGACATGTTCTCATCGGTATTAATATCAATATTTTGAAATGGTGGATTTATTTCTAAACCCTGTACAATATCAAAATCTTTTTCTGGAGATATCGTGCTAATTCATTTGGCAACCTGTTTATCAGTATCATTAACTAATGGATTAATAAAAATATATAAATGTGCTGATTTATATTGGGTTTTTACTGCTTTTTTCTTTTAAGATCTTATCTGTCAAGACAGATATGTTTTTAAAAATATTTTCCTGATCATCAACTTTTGGGTACTTCTAGCATCTTACTTTGTCCTTCTGTTTCGGACATTTTTGAGTTTTGGACGTAGTTAGGTGTATTTTTTTAAATGTTATTATACTTAATTGTTGCAATTGCTTAATTTTAAGTTTATTTAATTTTTTTATAAATAACCCTAAATTATATTCAAGTTAGTTTTGGTTAGGCACCGCTTAAAGGCTGCGAAACATGAATTGTTTAAACTTCCAATATCTTTTACCCCATACTTAATAGCGATAAACGCCAATTGAACTGTGTTTACTACTCCATAAAAATACCGATTTGCCGAAATTGTGACAGCACTTAATAGCCTTTGGAACTATAAAACTCCTTTTGTTATGCTAGGACGCAATTTTAACATCGAGCTGCACAGTTCAAGCTATTTGTCCGCCAAAATAAATTTATAGGGCGATTTGTAACTATGTTCAGCAGGAAAACATTGATTGTGGTTCAGGTAAAATAAAGTTTTGAAAATAATGAAAGTATGTAGGTTTTTTACCTTATTTTACAAATTATTGTTTTTGCATCTATTCATAAATATTTTACTTTTTCTTATTTACTGCAACGATTATTTTTTTTGTAATATCTTAAATATCCTTTACCTAGTTTTGTTTTAATTTAAAAATGTTATTTATGGCATTAAGAGGAAAAGTCATCAATAACTAAATTACGTTTAATAGGTCCAGCAGCAGCTAAAGGAATATTTCTATTTTTTATGGTAATGTTTTGTAGGCCAGCTCAGTAGCGGCGTTAGGGAAGGGCGCGGTTGAGCGACCGCCCAGGGCGGTAAAGGAAAGGGGACGATAATAGGAGCGCCGCCGGAAATCTCGCCCAGAAAGCCGATAGTGCTAAAACCGGCACTGGGCCAGCTGGTACTTCTATTAGTCGTGGTTGTTGTGAGTGTATTTTCACGTAATTAAAGTTAAAATTATATATTAAAATTAATGTACCAAACTATTTCTAACACTAGAAATAGGTAACTACTTTCAATTTACATCACTATTTTTAAATACTTGTCTTTAAAATTAAAGTTTTTTTTATTTAAAATACCTTAGTAACTAACTAAAAATATTTTACCAACTTTTATTTTCCTTGTTATTGGTTATTATTTGCTCTAATAGCAATAATTTTACAAGTTTATACGTATAGGTTAAGAATCACCTTGTTCACGAAAACAAAACAGCAGTTCTTTTAAACTGCTGAAAAACGGAAATATATGTATTTTCATATTTTACTACAATGGTGGAGAATTATTTTATTTGTTTTATATTTAAAATTTGTTTTAAAAACACCATGTGTAAGTACATGTCTTTTATTTATATTTTGCCAGTCACTTTTAACGATAACGAAAAAGGATATAAAAAAGTACTTCTAATATAAAAGTTTAGGAGTGTTTTTATTTACATAATATTTTTTGAACATAACAAAAAAAGTAAAAATTATTAAAAAGTTAATTTAGAAAAATAAAGAAGTATATTCCCTTTGAAGAAAACACCCCGTATATTACGTTACAGTTTAAAAGACCTTTAAAAGAGCTTCAAAAAACTTATACTGTAATATATACAGTGTGTCCGCTAACTAATGGTACACAGGAAAAGCACATATTTCTTATGCCAAAATATTAGGACTTAACCAAACATACCTACAAGTGTATCCAAAACCTAATAAGAAGGAAGAAAAATGGTGTCAAAATAGATTTTTTTTTTTTGTCGATAATTTTTATACGTTTTATGTTAATTAAACTATTTATTTAGTATTTTTTAATATTTGCTATTTAGATCTAATATAATTACTTTAGTGTAAGCTAAAGGGGGCTAGCGTGTTACTCGGTAGGTCACATTTAATTAAACCAGTAAACTTTCCTATTCTTTTACAAAAAATAAATAAATATTTGGTAAAAATAATTCCAAGCAACTAATTTTAGGATATTTGAATTTAGGTGGTTTAATGCAACAAAAAAAATATATGAAAAAAGTATATTATCATTCGTTTATAATGAGGTAGTTGTAGTTATGGCTATTACTTTGTTTTTAAAGGCATTTTCATGTAAATAGTGTTGCTAGCCTCCTCTAGTTACATTTAAATTAATATCACGTTAGAATAGCCCATATTAAAAAACCCTTAGATCCCAAGTTATATGAAAATATTCAAAACGTATTAAAAAAAAAAAACATTTACTTTGACGCCCTGTACCTAGGGATGGCAACGATATAGTGATTATTTTTAAACATTGATATATCGGAAATTAAACATCGATAATCTTCACCTATATTTTATTTCTCGATATATCGATATATCGACCTTTCATGGGACCACTTTTTTTGTGGATGACAAGGCGTAAAAAGCGCATATTAACGTGAAAAAGGGGCGTAAAAATATCTCGGAAAGGGCGCCTTTTTGAAGGTAAGGATTTTTTTGCTTTTTAATTTTTTCGGCCGAAAAACTTCTAATCTTGTCTTGTTTTCAAATCAAATCGATAATTTTTACTCTCTCAAATATCGATATATTGCTTTTCGATATATCGGATAATCGATATTAGCCAAACCGATATTTATCGACATTTGCCATCCCTACGTGTACCTTTTATATAACAACTTTTTGATGTAGCTATGTTTGGTTAATTCTTAATATTTTGGCATAAGGAATATGTGTTTTTTTTTGTGTATCATTAATTTGCGGACACCCTGTATATCTTAAATAGTTTCAGAAACCCTGTATTGCACCTTAGGGCAAACTATAATATCATACTGATAATGTATTTTTTGGTAGTATGGTATTATTTTGGCCAATATTTAAAGATAAATTTGTAGCATTTGCATTAAATTTATTTGGTTTTTTATTGTTTTTAAAGTAAAATTTATTGGCAAAATATAATAGGCCCAGTTCCAATATTAAGCTATTAGGAAGTTTTATGTTGTATATCGAATCCCTCATAAATCATTTTAAATAAAGGATATTTGGGGTTTAAGTGCCCATATTAGTTTGGATTTTGAATATTTAATAACATAGATTATCTTTTCTGCCAGAATGTCATATTTTATGGTATAATCTGTGTTTAATTGGGCAATTTTTATCCCTTGTAACAATAAAATTACTCTATTTTTTTATTTATTTGTGAAAATTGTTTAATTAATTTGCACCCTAATTTATAACATTTTAAAAGGAATATTCTTTTAGGATAGGAAAATAACGACGTTACACTGGCGTACCCAAAGATTAGTAAGTGGTGTTATTGTAACATAAACACAAGTTTTTTGCAAAAACCCTTTAGACAATATTTAAATAAAATATGCAAACATTATTTACTAAGTTAACTGTTATTAATTTAATTTATTCACATTCTAAAATATATTTACAAAGAGCTGATTACTTGAAAAATCATACCGTGTATTCGTTATATAAAAATACAGTGTTTCTACGTAAGTTAGAGTCATATGTAAAACTTTTTTAATAATTGTTGTGTTCTCTGTAAAATGTTTCGCATAGTCTGAAAGCTAAAGGCAACCATCAGGTGTTAAACTGTATTTATGCTGAAGAGTAAACTACCTGTTTTTTACTAATATTAAAGTGTATCATAAAGAGACGATGTTTAAAATAAAAAATATATCTTTTAAATGCAATTTTGGTAATTTACTAGTAAAAATGTTGTTTTTTTCTTGTTTATAATGATAACCAATTTAATTTGCATATTATTAGTTACTTGTTTTAATAAAAGTTAATTTATAACAGTAATGTCAAAATGTCTAATAAATATTATAATTGTTAAATGTATTACTAATTAATGCAAAAACCCAAAGTCTTATTGTTACCAAAGGAAAAAAATTAAATAAAAGTGTTTTAAGTGCGCATGTTTTCATAATTAAATACTATTTTTAAATTCTAAAAAGATTATTTTTTTATACTAATTTTTAACATTTTAACAGGTATTTTCTTGTTCAGCAAAAGTTTAATTCTGGACAAACCTCGCAGTTGACTAATACAATTTGATACTTGATGGTTACCATTTGTGACTATGTCGAAGTTTTTAAAAATATTTTCTTTTTTCGTTAAGTCGACAAAAAACAAATGTCCCATATGATATTAACTTACGTAGACACACTGTATATTGTTTCTTTTATTAAAGTACCAAAGTCAACAAAATAATATGTATGTTTTTAATATCTGTAAATATGCCCAAATTAGTTTAAAACATATATTCCATAAAAAAGTAAACACATTATAATCTGCCAACTTCTGTCCTATTCTCACAGTTATTTCTTTCAGCACCGCTTTAGATTTTTATCGCTGAAGTTTTTGCTGTTGGAACTACGCCAGTATGATTTTTATCGAGTTCCAGGCAAACAGTAAAGCTCATTGAAAACGATTATTGATTCCATCGGCCGGTTAGCTTTAAGTGCACCTATCTCGGCGTTGTTACGGGGTAGTCTCATTATGTTGTTTGTTGCAAAAAATATTTTAATTTGCCATACTAACTATTTCAAATTTTGAATAAAACGCTGACCAACATGCCGGAGCAATATTGGATTTAGGGCACTCATGTCAGTCATAACACCTGATAAATTAATCACTTTTATATGGAGGTTATACGCCTGATGGACGCAGGTTAATGTCCTGTTGGGGTCTTTTGTGATCTTAGCAGGGCATTCGATTGTGTGAATCACAATATACTGCTTGAAAAGCTTGAAGACTATGGCATAAGAGGCCTCGCGTTAAACTGGATATCAACTTTTTGTGTGTGTCCATTAATCAATTAATAGACTCTAATAGGATGGTCTCAAATTCAGGCACAATAAATATTAATATAGGAGTACCACATGGATCCATATTGGGCCCAATCCTTCACATTTTATATACGAACGACATAACCTCGGTCTTGGATAAGGAATGCGTCTCAGCACTTTATGCCGATGATGCGTCCATTATTTTCAACGGATGAGATATTGCAGTCGAACTGCGGGAGGAATTTAAATGGCCTTTTTTCATGGTTTGGTGAAAATTCTTTATTCCTGAATATTTCAAAAACGAACTATATATGCTTTCATAAAAGACAAAATACTTGACTTAAAAATAAATGTTCAGATTGATAATCGGGATATAAATAAAGTATAAAATATTACATTTTTAGGGGTTACAATTGAAGATACTTTAAATTGGAGGCAACCCTGTGAAGCTCTTTGTTCTAAATTGAACACGCAATGTTTCCTCATTCGTAATTTAAAAGGAGTAACGAAGAATCAACTTTTATCGGTGTATTATGCACCAGTGGCCTCTCGCTTAAACTATGGGATTTGTTTCTGGGGAGCATGCCTCAGCAGAAGAGAATCGTGCGTTGCGTTGCCGGAGTAAATCGCTTTCATTCATGTAGAAGGCTATTTGTAGATTTAAATATTCTTACGTTGGCTTTTGTTCTTATCTATGAACTTTGCTTAAATGTTTTTAAAAATAAATCTTCGTTTATTGTAAATGGTGACATAAATACATTTGGTACTAGAAATAAAAATAATTTTAGACTGCCGTTTAATCGACTAGATTGCGGCAAAAACTCTTCACATACCTTAGGTTTAAAGATTTTAAATAATCTTCCCAATTTGTTAAAACAAGATAAAAATCTTAAAATCTTTAAAAAGTCACTACGTCTATATTTATTAAATAAGTGTTTTTATACTTTAGAGGAGTTTTTAATGAAGGTCATTAATATGACTAAATAATATTTTGTATAATATTTTGTGTAATTACTTGTTATTGCATTTTTACCATACATGTAAGTACGTAATACCATGACGTTTTCCATACATTTTGTAAATGTCTTAAGGAAATAAAAGTATTTTATTTTATTATTTATTTATTTATTAAATGGAAAGAAGTAAAAGTGTGCCCGGTTTTTAAAAAAGGGGATAAAAATTTGTAAAAAAGGCCAATAAGTATCCTTCCAGCACCTGCTAAGATGTTTAAAACAAAAATATTTAAAAATCTTTACAAACCTATCTTAGGAAAATGTTTTTTTAAAAAACGAGGCACAACTAGTAATTTTGGACATTTTACCCAATTTATTTCAGAAGTGTTTACCCGACGTGGACAAGTAGACGTATACAGATTTTGCAAAGAGGTTTGATAGGGTGTCACATTCCTTGGTATTGAGAAATTCGGAAGAATAAGTTTGGACTTTATAACTGTTAATTTTTTTAAATCGTATTTACACAATGGGAATCAACGCGTATGTGTTAGGGGCCATTATTCAAACCCGTATTGTGCTACATCTGGCATTCCACAAGGATCAAATCTTTATCCCTTTTTTTTAATGTTTATTAATAGCTTATCTAAAGATACTAAGGTACCATGTCTGCTGTTCGCAGACGATATAAAGATATATGCAGAAATTCAAGATGACCAAATGCGTCTACAAATTGCCCTAAATAAAATTTTTGATTGGTCAATAAAAAACAAATTACCTTTTAATGTTGAGAAATATAGTAGTATGACTAATACAAAAACAAAAATACCCAGATATATTTTCGTAAAATTAATGGGTCAGTTCTTACAAAAGTTGAGGAAGTAGGGGTTTTGTTTGATAGTAGCCTTTCATTTAACAGGCATGTAGAAAATATTGTGGGTAGAGCTATAGGCATGTACGGTTTTAAAGTAAGAAATACTCGTGAGTTTAACAATTTTAATTGTATCAGAGTTCTATTTATTTTTTATGTCCGCAGTATATTGAAATACTGTTCGGTTATGTGGAGTCCCTACTACCAGTGTCACTTTTTTCTGTGTCACGGAAACGCAATTGAAAAAATACAAAATAAATTTTTGCTATTCTTGTACTATAAGAAGAATGGCATGTACGATTTAAACATATTAAAATCATATTTATTTCAAAAATCTGCATACCCTGTCAAAAAGAAGAAATGTACATGCTCTTCCTTATTTTAGATTTTGCATAATGAAAATCATTTGTTCCATTGCATGTGCCTCCTTAGGCTACTAGATGTTCCAACATAAAATGAGCAGAGGGTTGCAAAGAATAATATCCTTCTAAAGTCTCCGTTGTATAGAATGTGCTATGTGCCTGGTTATAATTTAATCTAGGCTCATTGTAATATCTTTTCTGTTAGATAGGTTCTGAAAAATTAGTTTGAAAGTTTGTTGATATTTTTAGTGTTTTTGTATTTGCAAATTGTGCGTTGTTTATTGTTTTATTATATATTTTTTATGTATATATGTATGTACAAAAATTGTACCTGCTCTGTAATTGGATACTCTCTGTTAAAGCAGGTTTTTGTAAATTTATGAATGAATAAATAAACACTAAACGAGTTAGACAAACTGTATAGGGTGTCTCATTTTGATTGCAACTGTGGGGTACGTCAGTTATTTATAAAGATGGAACCTTGCGCTGTTCAAAAGTCCTCTTAGCTTCTGAGCTACAGGGTGAGTAAAAATTTTACATTTCAAGGTACCCCTTACATCTCAGTTGGCCCATAACGTATCAAAAGATAAAAACTGATTCTAATATATTTTTTTCGTAGAAAGCAGTTTCATAGTGGATTTTTACAAATACATTTTTTGTTTCTAAATATTGACCAATGTTGGTTTTCTTTTAATGGAACACCCTGTATATTCGTCAGAAAAATGTATCTGCGTTTTTAAGTAAATTACTCTATAGGTTTATTTTTATCAACAACACACACCCGGATAATGGCAACCCCTATATTTTTAAATACATACGTATGCTAGTTATTAATATATATATATATATATATATATATATATATATTATATTATATATATATTTTAAAATAATACAGAATGTACCAAAAAAAATTTTAAAGTTTAAAATTTTAGAAATTATCACAGACTTATTTATAAATTTAAAAAACAAAATGCACAAATCTATTAGTACTGTTATGTAGGTACAATAAAAAAACAAAAATTGACATTATACAGGGTCACTTAAAAATTTTAAAACTTACTTTTTTTTAATTGGTCATAGCCTTGACCTAACTTTTTTAAGAACTCTCGGCAATACCCTTGTTTAAATACTATCTTTAATATAAAACAGTTTTTATCCGATTAAACAGATTGGTGATGGTCGCTTTCTATTGGGATCTTAGACTATTACTACAAAATTTTCGATTTAAATTATGAATATTGTGCACATTGTTTTAAAATTACCCCACAGTGTTATATATTTTTCAAAAGCTTGTAGAGTAGAAAAACTTATTTTTTAGACAAATATACAGGGTGTTAAAAAACATTGCATTCTACGTAAAAGTTTATACAAGAGTCTGTTTTACTTTTTAAATACGTTATTAGCAAACTAATATACAAAGGGTACCTTAAAATGCAAAATTTTTAAAATTGCCTTGTAGCTCAGAAATTAAAATGGCTATGATGACTTTATTGCATCTTTTCTCAAAAAATTGCTCAAGTTAGCGAAGACTGCAAAGTTCTCTTTTAATAATAACCAAGATACCCCGCTGTTGCAGTTATAATGGGACACCCTGTACAGAAATACTTAAAAAATACAATAGTTAATAACAAAAAAACTGAGATAAAAATAGCCTTCCAGCTTTTGCCAAAATCCTAAAAAGTATAGCTTAAATATTATTAAAGTTTCTAAAAGAGTAGAAAATCTTTGTTTAATAGTTTTTAATTCCTGGAATTGTAGCTTTAATATTTATAATATTTATTTAATGCCGAAAATCGGCTTTTGTGCGGCTGTTTATGCATGCGCGACCCGCCACTGTAGTGAGTATAAGTTTATATTAATTTTTTTTATGCAATTAAATATTAATTTAAATTTAAAAAATAGTGTCATCTTGACACTTCAAAAATATTCCGCAAAAATAAAACTTGTATCAACATTTTTCAAAAATTATTTAGTTGTTAATTCTTAGTTTTTTACGACTTTCGACTGTCATAAAAGGCGGTATAAAACTTTAAATAATTTATTTCTATATTTTCGCTCCACGTAATACTTCCAATTTGGGAAGTTATGCATTTTTTTTAAATTTGTAACTATGGTATAATTAGTTTTTTTTAGTTTGGAAAAAGTAAGATTTTGTTTAAATAGTTCCTACTTTAAAAATGTTTAATTAACAAAGTTATTTACTTAAAAACAGATTGCCTAACTTTAATAAGTACCTAAATGAGAACAGCTCTATGGAGCAAAAAATTTATAGAGCAAATAATGAAATTTTTGTACCGCCTCATATGACCGAATTTCCAAAAAAAAAAAAGATATAATTAGCAAATAAATAACTTTTTGAAAAATGTTGATACAACTATTACTATCACAGAATCATATTTTATAAAGTGTCTTGATGACACTAATATGTTTTCTTTTCAAAATTTTTCAATTATTATTTAATTGCATAAAGAAATCTTAAAAATCTACGCTCACTTCGGTGGCGATCGCGCATGCAAAAAATTGCCGCGCCTTATCCGATTTTCGATGTTAAATATTAATTATAAATATTGGAGCTATATTTCCGGAAATTGGAAACTTCTGTACTAAAATGTCCAGCTCTTTCAAAACCTTTATATTATTTAAGCTAACACCTATACTTTTTAAGATACTGAAAATAATCCCAAATATGTCTTTTTCGGATAGTTTAAGCCATCAACCATATTTTTAGGAGACTTGCATGGGCGCCAGGAGAGGGGTTAAGCATTTTACGATGTCATCCAACGTGTCGAAGAACCTTTTTTTGTCCTTCAAATTGTGTTTTTTTCTTACGTTGCACTCCCTGAAATTCATTCTGCCAGCGCTCATGGAGACTTGTAATTATTTTTTGCAATAAATCAACTTTTTAAGTGGACTAATTAAAAATTATAAAATTTAAATATTTACATATAGCACTGTTTGAAGGGTGGGCAGCAAAGTTTGTAATTAAAATTAATAAATATTGATTTAATTAACTAATAAAAATACGCTTTTTGTTATTCCAAAGTTTATTTTTACAAAAACATAAATATAAATACACATTAAAAAAGTGCAATTTTTCTATTGTTGTGTTTGGTGGCAAAACAATCTATAATTTGATCTAGTTCTAATGACTTTACAATACTTTTTTCTACATATAAAATTCCCAAATCTGAGAGCCTATCTTGTGACATGGTGGTTCTTATGTAATTCTTTATTCGTTTTAAGCCACTAAACGACCTTTCACAACTGGCACTTGAACATGGTACAGTAATGGAAATAATACACAATTTATTTATCTCGTGGAATACTAAATAATATTCTTGGAGAAGGGTTGCCAGATCTGATAAAGTCTTTATTTTAACACCATGAGACATTTCATATCTTTCGATAGTTTTGGGTAATAATTTTACTTCATTTTCGACTGAGTAATGTCACATCCATAGTGAGTTGCTAATGTAGTTAATTGCCCCATATTTAAAAATATCTCGCTGGATGGATTTAAAGCACTAAATCCCTTTAGAACCGTTGCATTATCGTCAAATCTCCGAGATAGTTCTGACGTGACTCGATCAATTATGGGGTAGTACAATTTCGTTAAAAATTCACATTTTTTAGTAACACATCTGTCCTCTTCAAGAGAGGTAATTTTTGAGTTATTAATAAATTGCTAAATTTAGATGGCAATTTTTTTGATCTTTTATTATTAACATCATCTAAACTTATATTATTGGCTATGGCACATTGCAGAGTCGCAGTCCAAAACTTTTCGAATTCAGAGTCTTGTCTATATGATATAAATAATTGTTTTAGTGATTCTATTAATATCAAGCTTTTAAAGATATCGCTATCTTTGCATTGTAAGTAATCAGACACATTTCTTATTTTTTGCAGAAACTCACAAAAAACCTCTAGATTAAATAAAAATGTAAAATTAATATTGTTTAGAAGTCCGGTGGCTTCTGGAGAACAGTTGTTATTTTCTATCACATATTTGTTTAATAAAATTAATATTGCTGGTAGTGATTTTTAACAGCCATACAGCTTGATATATGTGAGGTCCACCTCGTATCACATAGTCTTTTTAGTTCAACTGGCCTTTCTCCTGGGTCTAGTTCTTTTTGGATTTGTAAAAACGCATTGTGTACAGAAGATCCACTAATAAAAACATAAAGGTTTTCCAGAACAGAAAAAAAGATATTGCAGTCTTTTAAATTTTTGCATACATCTACTACTACCAAATTTAATACATGATTGAAACAATGCACATATATAGCCTGTGGAACTTGATTTCTTAATAAGGCCTGTACCCCCTTTGATCTTACCACTCATAACGTTGGCACCATCATAGGTTTGCGCTACACAAAAATTTATATCAATTTCACACTTACTTAACCGTTTTTAATAAACTGGAACAATGACGATGCATCTAATTTATATGCAGTTTCGAAGCCCAAAAACCGTTCGTACAATGCACCGTTTAAGAAATATCTAACTACTATTGATAATTGCTCAGTTTTACTCAGGTCTTTTGTTTCGTCTGCCATTAGGGCAAAATAGCGTGCCTCCTTAACTTCATCCCTAATACGTTTTAAAGTAAGTTCAGCTAGACAGTGTATAAGCTCATTTTGAATGGTGTGATGAGTGTATTTAGCGTTTTTGGACCGTCAAGTAGTCTTTTTGCAATAATGTTATTGTCACATGACATCAGGTCTAGCAACTCTAAAAAATTACCTCTATTTTCACTGGTATCGGATTCGTTGTGCCCTCTTAAAGCCAGACCCTGGATAGACAAATAAATTATACATCGTATAATAGACTTTATGTACTCCCGATTTTGTTGAATTAATTCACTATGCGCAGAATTTATTTGCACTGACACTGACTGTTGAATTTTAGAACTTTTATAAGATTGCCATGCCACCATGGCACTTTTGTGTTGAAAACTGTTACTATGATTTCTAAATCCAGCTTTTGTTTCGGACGCTCTTTTCCAGTTTTTGTATCCTTCCGAAATAAAAGTTTTGGAAAACCCTGCGCCGTGCGTTGCAAAAAATCTACACGGATAACAAAATACAGCATCCTTTAAAATACTGTATTCAATCCACGGATACATTTTGTAAAAGTCTGGTTTAAACGATCGTAGATCAGAACCAAATTTTGTTTTTGGAAAATTAAGCAAAACTGGTTGCCTTGGAGGTTCATCTAGGGACTGGGACAAGTCAATGTAAGGACTGCTATCAGCGCTGCTGGTGATGTGCAACCTATCAGAAAATATTTAAGTAAAACATTTTAAAGAAACTGGAAACTGGCCTCAAAATTTTGAAATAACGTTTATTTAAAAACCACGAATATTTTTAACATTGTAAAATCTACATTTTTATATTTATAGAAAAGTTAACCGATGTTTTCCTTGGTTTTATTTTGTAAATAACCATAGTTTACTATAATTTACCCCTTTTTAAAAAATCTTGAGCTTATTTTTACAACTAGGCATGACCTTAAAATTGGCTTATTTATGTTAAAAATCTCATGAAATTAATATTTAAACTGATTTTGAGTCCGAACTTAAATGCCACAAAACGGTTTTTATTGGAATTAAAATATCATTTAATTCACAAAAACAAGCATTATACAGTTTGAATTGATTTGAGGTTTCAGGATCAGAAAAAAACTACCAGTTAAATAAGAAAGCAATCAACTAGTGCAATTTCTAGAAAAGTTATTTGAAAACTATTTCAACTTTTGACGTCGTTAAAGTAAAATTAATTTGTAAAAAATCTACATAAAAACTTACGTGTGCGACTTAAATATATTATCATTTTCTCCATGTTCCAAAGCCGATTCATCTTTTACATTAACATTTGTCTTCTACCTTCCTTTTTTTAAGATTACTGCAACTGGCACCTGCAATATCAATATTGCTATCGTAACATTCACTTGAGGCGGTACAGGCCATGGTTGTGGTTTCACTTATTTCTGGGAAATCTGAGTTTGCACTAGGGCTCTCTGGTTTATTTTAAAAAAGTCACTAATTGTGCGTTTAGCACTCATTTTTAACAAAAATTAAATATTGTTCATAACACAAATAAAAATCTCGAAACTAAAATAAACGCTTTCAGATTAAAATCAACTTGCCTTTGTAAGCGAGTCAAATCTGAAATAAACTTTTATGTTTTCAATAATATAAAAATCAAAGAAAAAATTGTGAGCACAAACGCAAGTGTTAATTTTTTTACAGGGCACTTGCGGTAGATGCTTTGATTTCCCAGTCCGAGAGATAAGCGCCTTGACGCAAAAAAAACTTCATAAAAGCCGCATCGCTATGTCGTCTGCCGACAAAGGAATAAATTATAATGGGCAAAATACCAAATTCACCCGTTTATGTAGATAAAAATTAAAAATTTTTTTAACACTTTAACTATATTTTTTAGAACGACGATTTAATTCCCGGTAATTTATATAAACGAGATAATTTTTTTTAACAAGGCTTTTCTTTTTGCCTATTTAGCAGGTTGGACAAACGGTTGGGCGAGGACGACACATAGGATAAAAGAATGTTTTTATAAATTATAAAATATCTCACAAAATATTAATAATTATGCCTGCTAAAATAAACCTCGTAAGCATATTTCGTAGCGTTCCCCGTTTCCTAACATTTTATTAAAAGCGTTGCTTTAAATTATTTATCATTAGGCATCCTCGCTATTTGAATAATTAAGGTTGATTAACTCTGACAATGTCTGCTTAAACTTAGCTTAATCGGTAATCTAATAAATGGCGATATTACTTTATGAAAGAAATTTTGCCAATTTTATTTATAACGTTAATGAGTCTAAAAGATAATATATATATTTTTAATATAATAGAAAATGACATTTACACGTGTATACTAGGTTAGTAAAAGGTACTGCAATGTCTGCTTAAATTTAGTTTAATGGGTAATCTAATAAATGGCAATATTACTTTGTAAAATATATTTTTTAATTTTATGTATAGCTCTAATGAGTCTAAAAGATGAAGTATACATTTTTAATATAATAGAAAATAAATTTACACGTGTTAACTGGGTTGGTTAAAAGTACTGCAATGTCTGCTTAAACTTATCTTAATCGGTAATCTAATAAATGGCGATATAACTTTGTGAAAGAAACTTTGTTAATTTTATTTATAACTTAATGAGTCTAAAAGATGGTGTATACATTTTTATATAAAAAAATTGTGTTTACACGTGTTTACTGGGTTAGTCAAAAGAACTGCAATGTCTGCTTAAACTTAGTTTAATCGGTAATCTAATAAATGGCGCTATATGATAATCTTATTTATACCTAATAGGTCAAAAGATGGTATACATTTTTATTATAAAAAGGTTAACGTGTTTACAGTTAGTCAAGATCTGCAATTTCTGAATAATTAATGGTATATATTTTTAAATTAACAGAAAATTAAATTTACACGTGTATAGTGGGTTAGTTAAAAGTACTGCAATATCTGCTTAAACTAATCTTAATCGGTAATCCAATAAATGGAGAGATAACTTTGTGAAAGAAATTTTGTCAATTTTATGTATAACTCTAAGGAGTCTAAAAGATGGTAGATACATTTTTAATATAATAGAAAATTAGGTTTACACATGTTTACTGAGTTAGTTAAAAGTACCGCAATTTCTGCTTAAACTAAGCCTAATCGGTAATTTAACAAGAGGCGATATTTCTTTGTAAAGAAATTTTGTAAATTTTATTTATAACCCTAAAAAGTATAAAAGATGGTGTATACATTTTTAATATATTATGAAATAAAGTTTACACGTATTTACTGGGTTAGTTAAAAGTACTGCAATGTCTGTCAAAACATTGCTTAATCGGTAATCTAATAAATGGTGAAATTAATTTATATAAAAAAATTGACAATTTTTATGTATAACTCTAATGAGTCTAAAAGATGGTGTATACATTTTTATTATAATAGAAAATTAGGTTTACACGTGTTTACTGGGTCAGTTAAAAGTATCGCAATTTCTCCTTAAACTAAGCCTAATCGGTAATCTAATAAGTGGCGATATTACTTTGTAAAAAAAATTTTGTCAATTTTATTTATAACCCTAAAAGTCTAAAAAATGGTGTAGACATTTTTAATATATTATAAAATTAAATTTACACGTATTTACTGGGTAAGTTAAAAGTACTGCAATGTTTGCCAAAACTTTGCTCAATCGGTAATCTAATAAATGGTGATATTAATTAAAAAAAAAAAAAATTGGCCAATTTTTATGTATATCTCTAATGAGTCTAAAAGATGGTACACGTATTTACTGGGTTAGTTAAAAGAACTGCAGTGTCTGCTTAAAGTAAGCTTAATCGGTAATCTAATAAATGGCGATATTAGGTTTAAAAGAGATTTTGTCAATTTTATTAATAACCCTAATGAGTCTAAAAGATGGGTACCTTTTTGGTCAATATTATAAGAAAATTAAATTTTTACGAGTATACTGGGTAAGTACTGCAAATCTTAAGGGGTATTCTGGTGTAGAGGCAATAATTTTAAGTGGTTATTAAAGTGCCGTAAAAAAGGCAATATATTTTTTTATTTTCAAGTTTTGTATAGGGTATTTATTTTTATTAAAAAAAATCCTAAAAAAAATAAAAAATAAAAAGTAAAAATTTTAAACATGGGCAGCTGATGAAGTGGGGGTTTAAAAAATTGGCATGTGACCATGCTCACGATCCCAGCCCTTGTACAAATCTCACAAAAAAAAACTAATAATTAAGAGTAATGTCGCTATGTCTGGAACTACGAAAAAACATTTTTTCGCAGAATAGCTGTCTAAAAAAAACACTTTTTGTCCCACGTTGTCTGGATTTTCATTTTTTTTAATAGTAAAGTTCAAATTTTGATGGGCTAGTTCCGGACATAGACAAGTCTACAGGGTAGACAAAACAGTGAAGTCCAAACTTTAAGGGCTAAATTTAACACGAAAAATATTTAAAAAAATGTATATAATTTTTTTATTAAACATCTTAATTTTTAAACTACAGAGTTTAAAGATTAAAAAAATATATATTTTTTTATAATAACTTTTACATCAATTGAGTTATTAGTAACCTTAAACCCCTCATGGACGACACTAATAAAAATTAATTTTTTGCTTGTATGGCAAAAAATGTGTTTTGGTGCATAAAAGGCGTCTTCCAAATTTTTAAAAATGCCCTAATTGGTTTAAAAGTTATTATGTAAAACGTTTAGGACAAATTTTTTATGAAGTTATTTCATATTTTTTAGTGTAGAATTAGCCCTTAAAGTTTGGACTTTACTGTTTGGCCCGCCCCGTATAAAAACAACTTACCTTTAAACGGAAATTTTTAAAATCGTTTGGATACAAACGTAATTTTTAATGGAAAAATAGTGAATGATGGTTTTTTGGTTCGAAACGCCGCATAAATGTAAAGCGAGATATATCGTTGTATTTAAGATTAAAATACGAGTATATTAAGTTTAAAACCAAATATTCCACCCATTTTAAAAAAACAAAGTTGATGATGTTGGCTCAAAGATGAAACATCGGATCTTAAATTTAGTAACATCATTTTATAGAACAGAAAAAGTGGCAATGTTAATGTGTCGTTAGTTTTAAAATATCTCTTCAAATACCGAAAAAAATATAACTGTTTCGGAAAATTTCGCTTTTGCTCGATAATTCCGGAAAAGCTGCAAATTTTTAAATTTTTAAAACGGAATATTGTTCAGCATCAAAGGGCGCAACTTTGCCCCAATTTAACCAACCCTGTATCTCTTACCGTTTTCGAAATCCTAATGGTGTTCCTCGAATTTGTAACAGACTGTATAGTTTTAAAATTTTGTACTATATTACCAGCCAACTTGATGCAAACATTTTTGGTATACGTACTTAGGTTTTTGACAAAGAATTTATTGTTTAAAAAATACCCTTTTACTTGACACTACTCTAAACCTTCTTTAAGGTATTGCCTTGTAACACACTGTATATTTAATAGTTAACTTGGCCTACATGGTGTAGTGATGGCGTATCAACCTCTCACCAAAGCGAACCACTTGTTCGATTTTAATATTATACATGACAATGCAAAACACTTTGTAGAATTATGCTGATAAAACCTCCCTTATTGTTTCTTTATAAGGCACGTTAAGCCGATGGTGCCGCATAAAGGTCTGGCCACACATGACCGCAACGAGCTCGAAGCCGTGCGGTTATGTGTGGCCAGTGACTGGTGAAATGTAGGGATATGCTATACAAAAAGTTTTGTATTTAATGAAATTGCAGTAATATAAGTTATATTACGCTTTAAAATACATCTGATCGTAAAATAAACTTTCACATATAACGTAAACTACACTCAAAGTTTGGATTAAAAACAACAGAGATAAGTAGAAAAATCTGTTCTATTTAAACTTACATAAAACAATAGAGTTATCTTGACAAAATTTCATATTTTTGAAGGCATAAAAAGTGCTTTTGATTTTTTCCGCATTAATTTTCCTACTTTCCTCTATCATTCGTGTGTGGTTATGTGTGGTCAGACCATATTTGGGTAAAAATTTGGTTCTGCAATACAGTTATAAACAAGAGAGCGCCTACCTCCAAATAGAATATGGCATAAAAAGAAAAAAAATTGTGTTAAATATTTAAATTTTTGTTCTATAATAAACGTATTCCTAAATAAATATTTTAAAAGTCCTAATAGGAAAAATAAAAATATATTATTTTAGTAAGTTGTAGGTGATAATTTTTGTAATGTAAAAGCTTTTAAGGTTGTCCTTCTCTATAAGTAAGAATAATATTTTCATTTGCTCTTTAAACTATTAGCTACTTTAGGCAATTCCCAGTCTGTCACTTACTTATTAATTCATTTATTATTATTAGTTTTATTTTTATTATCATCATTTATCTTAATTATTCTGATTTATTTAATTTTCCAAAATAAGACAGAAATTTAAATCATCCCATGATATATAAATCATTTCGTAGCTTTAGCTCAATCTTAGGGTATGAAATATTACAATTTATTATACAAAAGATAAAGCTAACTTTAAGCAGACATTGTAAGAAGTATTAAACCTTAATTATTCAAATAGCGTGGATGCCAAATGATGAATAATTTCAAGAAGCTTTAATTTAATAAAACAGGACACGGTTGAAGAATGCTAATATTATTTTATATTAACAGGCATTATTAAAACTAAAATTCTCTTCAATTACAAACTAGTTAATAAAGTAACAAAAGTTCCACGAAACTATTATTTAATAAAATTTAATAAAATTTAAATAGATTTTAAGCTTAACTCAAAGCAGTGCCGGATTATGACTTCGTAATTGACTAAGCAGTCGATTAGTGTGGTGCTCCCTTAACCATAGTTTAAAAAAAATATTTCTTACCAAACATTTCTGAAGACCAGCACAAAACCAGGTCTTTACCTTTCTAAACAACTTTATAATACACAAATTGGCAATTGTACTTTATTCTTTTTTTTTCTACTCTTTAGTGACCTCATTGTTGTGTCCCCCAAAACGTGATGCCCTAAACAATAGCTAAATTTGCTTATAGGTTAATCCGAACATGATCGAAAGCAATAATATTCAATAAAAATTTGTACTTACATTACACAAAAGTTATTTAGAAAAATTGAAGGTTTTTTATTAAAAATATAGAATAATATACCCCGTCGAATTCGGCGGGTTTTAGACAGTGATCAGCGATTTAAATTAAGCGCCTATGTCAAATGCTTTTTAAACTATCCTAGTGCACTATGACATTTTTATTTGTCATATTTTTCTTAATGTTATTGCAGTTAGCTCTGACAACAAAAAATCAGCAGGGGATCACGACACCAGATTTAATTAAATTAAGCAAGTCGATGTGCATCTTCATAAATTCAGCCACGAAATTTACCTTGGGCAAATTTTGATTTTCTGTCTATTGCCAAAAGTAAACTTGATCTAATTTTGGGACATGCACATCGACTTGCTCGATTTAATTGAATCGATGGTAGTTATTCCCTTGCAGATAATATTTTCTGTAAATATGGTAAATATTTTTTTGCCATTTTATTAAGGTAGATTGAATCCGTCAAATTTGGACGGATTTAATTTAATTATATATAAGTAATTAAAAGAAGTAAGAAACGCAACAACAATTTTTTGAAATAAAACTCAAGTCAGCAGGTCAAGCAACCCTTGGCAGCGGTATTAATAACTTATAAAATTATTTGTGTTACGTCAAGCCGTTGTCTACCAAAGATGCATTACACCATTTACCACATAAAATCCTAAAGACTACAGTAAAAAGCACAAGAACCAGTAATTCGATTGGTTTGAGGCGCCACACACGGTCATGCAAAACTGTCACATTGAGGGGCCATGGTTAGTTCTGGAGGGTTAAGTCTTTTTTTTTTAATTTTAATTCGCTTTATTAAGAAATTAAAAAAACTAACCAGAACTAACCGTGACCCCCACCAATGTTACAGTTTTGCATGACAGTCAGTAACGCTAAACCAAGGTTCCTGTGCTTTTTACTGTAGTCTAAACCCTTATATTAGCAACATCCTGTCCTTCTGTGCTCGAATAATGCATATGTTACGCACAAATCTCGAAAACACTCAATGAGCGGAAATAACGCACACAACGCGTTATGGACGAAAGTAAATGACCAAACACCGAAATTATATAAGTTTCCGTTTTATGGTCGTGAACTTATGACCGCAACGCGTCGTGGTCATTTTTAGAAACGACCACAACGCGAAATGGATGGTTTACATCAACCGAATACCGGATTCTTCCTGTCTTGCCAAGAACTGTAGCTTAGTGACTTAAAGGTCCGATACTTCGGTTTTTGAGTAGAAGCAAATGCTTTATACAGTAAATAAAGTATGTCAACATTAGTAGATTTTTGAACAGACTCACCTCAAAAGTCCTGCTGGCACCCCCAACCCCCTCAAAGTTGGTTAATATAGTTTTTTTCTAATATCTTCTAAACGGTAAATGATAAAAAACTGATTTTAGTGTCGTTAGATAGAGCACAAAATTCTGCAAAATAGTAATAATTAAAATTGTATTTTTGTTTATTACGTAAGAATCTCCAATATAGAAAATATTGGAGGGAGCATCCACGAGGCATTTTTTACGATATATCTTCCAAACCGTCTACCAAACAAAAAAAAATAAGACACAAAAAATTAAGGCCAAAGTTTTCCCTATCGAATGGTGTATAACACTCTACTATTTTCTTTTAAATTAAAGCTACCAGTGGTGTACAAAAGTAGCACTACACCAGTATAATAGTAGGTAGTTTGAGTAAGTAAGTATGACAGTAAAATTTAAATTTTTAATGTCATACTTTTATTTTATTTTTTTCAGAATATTTCTTACTTTAGTTATATTAATTAGTAATATTACCTTATTGCGCACAATAGTAATATTAAAAATAATCTTTTGTTTTTTTGGTAAGACTTTACAACAAAAAAAGTCGAAGGGGAGTATCCATACGGCACTTTTTACCATATATCTTTCAAACCATTAACAAAAAAATAAACAACATAAACGACAGACCACAAAGTTATCATTTAGACTATTATCTTTTAAAATAAAGCTACTAGTGGCGTACCAAATTAGTACTACACCAATAAAGTACCTAGAAATCGAAATATTTAATGTTATTCTTAAATTTTAAAAGATTATCTTTCACTTTAGGTTTATTAATTAATAATTATACTTTACATTTTATTTACTTATTTCTTTTGTTTTATAATTTGATTCATCATATTTTTAAATAAATAACAACAGTATTATAATAACTTTTTATTATAAAGATAACAACAAATATGGCTTATACAGTGTGTCCCAGGATAGGTGTTACAAGAGGAGAAATTTACCAAAAATTTTGGAATATTTAATCGTCTGTTTGGGAAACTGGTCGCATGGTCTAAAACTAATAAATACAAAATGTGATTTCAGTTGGTAATATACAGGGCAAGTTATAACTAAAAATATGAAATATGACCAAGGATAAAGTACCTTTATTTTTAAAAATAGGACAAAATTGTATAGGTAAATGTTGTAGAGATCTAAATTTTATGTCAAAATTTAAAGTTAAACACGTTAAGTAAAAAAAATATTTTTGTCAATTTTTTAACGCGCCCTGTCTAATACCAATTGAAGTAAAGTTTTGGATTTATTAGTTTTGGACCATGCGACCGATCGCCCAAAATTTTGTTTTAAAATTTAAAAATTTTTGTTCCATTTGTCCTCTTGTAACATCTATCCAGGGACACACTGTATATAACATCAATAAAAAACAGATTATTACACAACCTAAAATACCTAATTACAACATTCCGCACACAAACATAACCTGGTACATTTTAAATTTTTTTAAACAACATTTACAATTTGTGCCACATACATTTTAATAGTGTATCAGATGATATTTTTTCATTTTTTAAAGTGGTCCATAGTGGTGTCCATTTAGTATTCCATCCAATCCATCCCCATTCAGATGGACATGGAAGTTCAACCACTGGTTGGCAGAGATTACCCCAAACAAATCCTGCTTGATAAATGCATTGATTAATGTGAAGTGCTAAAGCATTCATTGTTGGGGGTAAATTCTCAACCGTTCGGTTTTTGGGCAAAAAGTTGCATTCGACAAATATCAATGTTGCTAACTATCAGAATGTTTATCGTAAATGGTTACAACGAATTTTAAGATCACACTTCATTGCCGAGATGAAGGTTTTTTGAATGCTGCAATAAATCAATGAAAGTAACTGTAACTTCCGGAAAAGATTCCCCAGATTCCCAACACTTTTTTTCCTTTTTCATAAAAGGAGGAGGTGGTATCGCAACCGGTTAGTGAATGAAAAAAGAAAGGGCTAGACTTTTTCATTGATTTTTTTAGCAATTTCGATATACGAAATATGTCTTACATTTTTACCAGTACCTACCAAACTCAATCCACACGTCTTGATTTTGATTTTTGTACTGGTAAAAAAATGTTTTCGTGTAATATGATTATTTATTATTACTAGTGTGTAGAATTAGAAATAATTATAAATTAATAAAACTAAAGTAAAAAATATTTTTAAAAAAATTAAAAGTATAACAAATTTACATTTTTAGGTACTATACTGGTGTAGTGCTACTTTTGTACGCGACGGGTAGCTTTTTTTTAAAGATAATAGTATAATGTTATACTCCATTCGATAGGGAAAACTTTGGCCTTTATTTTTTGTATTCTATATTTTGTTTATTTGGCGGATGGTTTGGAAAATATATCGTAAAAAGTGCCGTGTAGATGCTCCCTCCAACATTTTTTTTGTTGTAAAATTTTACTAAATCAACAAAAATACAATTTCTAGTGTTACTTTAAGGTAATATTACCAACTAAAGTGAGAAATATTCTGAAAAAATAAAATTAAAGTATAACATTAAAAATTTCTATTTTTAACTACCTACTATACTGGTGTAGTGCTACTTTTGTACTGGTAGCTTTAATTTAAAAGAAAATAGTATAGTGTTATACACCATTCGATAGGGAAAACTTTGGCCTTAATTTTTTGTGTCTTTTATTTTTTTGTTTGGTAGACGGTTTGGAAGATATATCGTAAAAAATGCCTTGTGGATGCTTCTCTCCAACTTTTTCTATATTGGAGATTCTTACGTAATAAACAAAAATACAATTTTAATTATTACTATTTAGCAGAATTTTGTGTTCTATCTAACGACACTAAAATCAGTTTTTTATCATTTACCGTTTAGAAGATATTAGAAAAAAACTATATCAATCCCTTAACCAACTTTGAGGGGGGTGGGGGGTGCCAGAAGGACTTTTTTGAGGTGGGTCTGTTCAAAAATCTTCTAATGTTGACATACTTTATTCACTGTATAAAGCATTTGCTTCTACTCAAAAACCGAAGTATCGGGCCATTTTTGAACAATAAGTCACTAAGCTACTGTTTTGGCTGTGGTTTTAAGTGTACATGAGTCTGGTATGTATCAACTAGGCACTAAAGAAGGTGTACTGGAGAAAATGTATGGTCAAAATGAGTTTACTTTTGCTGATTCCAACTTTATTGATCAATCGGATGTCCCAAGTCATTAACTTTAAGATAAGTTTCAGCTTTATCTTCAGTCTCCAAACAAGGATTTGTGTTATGTCATTGTAAGCGTTATTGTAACACTAATAAATGCCATTGTCGTTCTAAGCAAGTACTATGCAACTCCAAGTGCCACAAGAGTAGCTCTTGTAAAAACAAATAATTTGATACAATGTGGTTCAATCTACAATTAAGTCGTTTATCTATTTTAGATAAAATTTACTTATTTTAGTTGTTTAAAACTATTATATTTTGCTAGTTGTTTACTTGTTTAAAATTACTAAAGTACCTGTTTATTTCAAGGAATATTTTCAACTTTTGAACTATATTCTGTCTTATGTTAACTAAATCTTAAGTTATGTATTTATTTTCAAAATATATGACGCTTTCACTATATTTTAGGATTTTTAAGTATGTGGTCTCTTTTAATAAATAATTCATCGTTTTATGGGCATTCTTCAAACGAACAGAACGCGTTGTAGTTGCTTCTAAAATGAACACAACGCGATGCGGTCATGAATTCACAATCATAAAACGAAAAATTATTTAATTTCGGTGTTTGGTCATTTACCTTCGTCCATACCGCGTAGTGTGCGTTATTTTCGCTTAATGAGCGTTTTCGATATTTGTGCGTAACACATATGTAGTTTACCATCAGATGCGCAATATTAGGGGCACGATTTGCCGCAGTATCTATGGCTTATGGGAGGACATAAGTAAACATTTTTATTTTTTTACCGACACAATTGTTCACTTTTAAAGTCGCAAGTACCAAGCTAACACCAAAGACAATTACTATAATTGCATATGTATAAAAGTATGCCTGTTAGGACTTGTAATAGTATATTTGTTTATTTTTACACGATTAGAATTTAGAATTCAAATAACGGCTTCTTATTATTATATCAAATTCTTTCTGACGCGAAAAATAGGTAACGCAAAGTAACTTCTTTGCGAAAAAATGTGGAAAAAATATCATTAAAAATATTGACTTTTATTGTTTTTCCGTGTGTTTTTCAAATGACACAGTCGCACCGTGTTTAAATTGGCACAATAAAACCAAATTTAAAAATGATACTTAAGAGTTATTGATTTAACACCATCAATATTTAAATATTGTTCAGATTATTTGAGTATCAGAGAAACAAATTAGATTCATCACTTTGTTTGTCGAAAATAATTACGTTTTAGCTTTGGAATTGATTTCAATTAAAATTGAAGTTATCCAATTCCCGAAACAATGTTTCAACTTAATGTGATTTTGTGACCGAGTGTAGTGCATAGTTCTCTGATCTCCGTATATGATGGCTCTAGGGAATGCGTATAATATACTGCATAAAATAAAGTTTTACTTTTTGTCAATACAGATCTGTTTTCTAAAAATACATCAACTTTAGATATTAATATATACTTTAAAACTTTATTACTATTTACTAAGTTGTAGAAAACCTGATGTAAGTAAAATTGTTTATTTTACTGTTTGGATAGGAACTACCATATACCTATGAGATACTAGCCAACCCGTGCCCACTTCGTTGGGCGTTTTTATTTTAACTGTTTGTATAATTATAATACAATATAGCCTAAACCACTCCTAAATAGTATAGCTTTCTGATTGTAAAAGAATTTTTATTATTGGTTCAGTATTTCCGATTAGCGATTAGACAAACAAAGTTTAAAACTTTACCTCTTTATGATATTAGTATAGATTATAGATTAGCTTACTCGTGATATTTGTTTACGTGTAAAACTGGCCCAAATTAAAAAAAAATACATAACCGCAAGGACAAACAAAAAAATATTTCTATTAAGTAACTCAATGCTGTTAAATGCTAAAAGACACATACATATTAAAATAAATGTTGTAATGTAATTATATTTTTTTCAAATTTAAAATATTGGTCAAAAATGGGCCAATCACGGAATAATTTATAGCCGCACTAACTGAGAACTAACGTTTCAAAATAAATAATACCCAAGCAGCAAGCTGACGTCTCTTTTTAGTCATTTTTTGGTCAGCAAAGACGTCATAAGATGACGACAAAATGACGTTGAAGTCCCAGACAAAAGACGTCCCGTTAATGACGTCATAACGACGTCTTTTAGATGACGAAAAATTGACGCATATACTTTTTTAAAGCAAAAATGATACGATATTTTATTTGAAAATTAAAATAGGAAAAAACTCCTTACTGCTTGCAATTTCCTTGCACTGCAAGGTCGCATCTCTTGGGACAAAGCTAACTGTAATCACCAACCGCAGACTGGTCTCGAATTATTTTGGTCCCATCGGTACGGTGTATGCGATAAAAAGCGAAGATGTTGAGTAAACGTAGTAGTTTATTGTCCATTGCGCCATCTATCTGTAGAGTTTTTACCGTTTTCAATTTTGTATAATTATAAGTGCTTTGTCATATGATATTTCGGTTGGATTTTGACACGAATCATAGAATGTCACAAAATTTTTCTGACGGGTTTTCTAAACATGACGTCATTAGATTTTTTGAGCTAGTATGACGAAAAAATGGCGTCGCAAAGACGTCACTTTAACAACGTCTAAAACACGTCATTTAAAATGACGTCATAATTTTGGTCTGATGACGTCCTATGACCAAAAATATTATATATAAACCTTATTTTAAAAACACAATGTTATATTTGACTGGTATGTTGTAACCAATTTATGTAACTTTATTTTTTATTTTTACCAACTAATAATAATAATCCTATTATTACCATGGTTTTTAAAGATAAGATGCTATACTACTTAAAAATTTATAGGGGACATTAAAACAGCGTAAGCATATTCCAACGTTAAGCCCAACTTCATGAAAAATAAATTATTTAAAACTTTTTATGGCTCAGTAAAATTATCCCAGCTGGCTGCAAAATACAGTTTTCTTCCAACTTTGCTTTCGAAGTATTTTGGCTTCTTAATCCATGTATATTATTAACCCCAAAAGCATTAAATGGGGTAAAGCAAAAGGGGAAGTACATGGTTTTCATTTATCTTTTTCCACTCAATTCTAAGGATAAGAAAAAAAAACAAAACCTCAAGAAAAATGAAAAAAACTAATTGTAATATACTTTATTACCATTTAGAAGATCTTTTAAAAAGCTGTACAACAACACCACATTTAATATGTCATTCTTAAATAGTTTTCGAAATATGACCACTTAAATCCGAAAACTAGTAGAGGAAAATGGCCTAAAATGACATACTTTACACTTATTTATATTTAAAAAATATACATGCGATTGATTATAACAAATTGTAAAGTGCCTTTATAACTTATTCTTAGTTATTACTTAAAACAAGGTTCACCTAATCCAGCATAGAAAAAAATATACCGACTATTTTTCATAATGTTTCTAAGTATGTCATTTTAGGCATGGTGTCAGATAAAATGACACAATAGCTTAGGCTAAAATGACATATACCTTCAACAGACGATTTTAAGGATTTTATAAAGTTAAAACATATACAATAAATAAATTTAAAACTCATTTGTATTAAAGACCTTTAACATTTAAAATATGATTAGATTTGTAAATAATCTTGACTGGTTTTTAATTTTACAACAAAGTTCATGGAATATGTCTTCGTTTTAGGGAATACTAAATGAGCCCACTTTAAACAACCTTGGCGTATGGATTAAAATATTATGTCATTTTACACTTATTACATGTAAGTCATTTTACCCAAAAACGACAATAAAGCAAACATGCCTAAATTTTGAGAGTATAAATATACCTATTATAATCATATTTATAAATGAATATAGCTAAATTATTGTGTTTCAATATAAAAATTACAAAATTTGTAATAAAACTATGTAACCTCGCAAAAATGCACAAATTCTAAATTGATAACAATAATTTTGCGGTTGGTGAATTACAAATTGAACTTGAAATGTCGTGCAAAAAATATCAGAAACATGCACCTGTACGGTAATTTTGATAATAACTGCAGTAATCATATTACACGCTCCAACATGTTTAAAAGTCGCTGCTAAAGCGGGAAATTCAAATAATTATGAAGTGTGTCATTTTACCTGAGAATGCCATTTTAGGCCAGTTTCCCCTAGATTTAATTTCTTATTATACCTATACCTACGGCACTCAAAACGAAACTGTCCTATGTAGGTGTCCCTTGCCGATTTAATTAATAGAATAGTATGTTATTACTATTACATAAATGAAATTAGCAGCTTATGTACTCATAAGAAAATAGGAGACACTTTTTTAGTATAGGTGTAATACGCCCCTAAAATTCACCCTTAAATTTGTTTCTTTTTTAAATATTTTGAGAACGAATTAAGATAACTTTACGATAAAAATCTTTCATCCAACACTACAGGGTTTTTATTTATATGGACGATCCGTTACACATGGGGCGTACGAATGTTCGACGAGCTACGCCGCGCGTCTGACGTAGAGCGTCAGTTTTGTTTACACGCTTGTTAGTCTTAAAATAAACGAGCAACAATTTGTTCGAGGCATTGTTGCCGTAGCAGCATATTGCCTAATTAAAAAAAAAGAAGTAAAAATAGACGTTTTTGGGTATATCTTCTTGTAAACCAGAGGTTACTAAAAGGTGCATTTATGATGCTGTATGCTAAATTAAGGGAGTATCCAAGATTTTTTTACTTTTAAAAGCTGTTATACACCAAAGAATTTTAATTACAAAAAGGTAGCTGCTAGAAAGTATATTTGGTCCCCGTTTGGCGTTTCGTACGCCCTGTGTAACGGGACTATGTGCATATTTATTTTAAAAGTCTATCTGTAAAGAAAGCCTAGAAACAGATTTTTTTAAACAAACAATTTGCCTATTTTTAATTTTGAACCTCTTTTTGATATTATAAAAATAAAGGTACTTTTCCCTTCAGCAAAATTCATATTTTTGACATATGTACCTCTTGCAAAAACTAATATGTAATAATAATGAAAATAATTAATAAAAAAGTTTTCCATATGGTGCCAACTTAAGTAGACAAGCTTTATGTGATATATCACTTATATAATAAATACCTATTTTTTTAATTCCCGTTTAGTTTGAAACATATTTTTTTTTTTTGACTTTTTTGTTTAATCTATGGTTTTTTAAACACGGAAACCATTTTCTGGCTATTTCGAAGTAAACAGAATGCCCCAAAAAAGTTTACGTTGTGAGGTAAATATTTTTTTATTGTTTTTAGGGACACGCTGTATACATCAAAATATTTTTAGGGCATGCCTTTTGGAAACACTTCAGCTCTTTTACAAGACTGCCAAGGGTTTGGGACTGTCAACTGTCTGTCACAACAAGAAGGAATAGCTACAGAAAAGGCAAGAGAAGCAGAGATAGAACTAAACAAAGAATACAGTACCAATGTAAGCGCTGATTTAAATAAGGAATCAAGTACAAAGGAGCTAGATTATCTGGAGGAACCAGCAAAAGACGATGATGATAGATCTTCCGGAGCTACATCGGGACCTGATAGTCCCCATCACAGCACTGATACGACGAGCTAGAAATGCGAATTAATGATGAATTTGCTCGCTGTCATATCTCCAAGGAAGAACATGAGGAACTTTTAAATCGAGAAGCTGCATCTAATCAGCAGCGAGGATCTATAGGAGTTCCAGACCAACCAATACCTGAAATACAAGTAGCTACAGCTACTCCAAATAAGGAAGAACCTCCAAAGGAAGCTACTCCTGGAAGTAAGTGGAAACTCTTAAAGACTTTAAAAGAGAAGAAATTGGAAGCAAAAAATAGTCAAGTGAAAGTTGCTGTGGTGGAACCAACACCTCCTGTCTGTCTGAGAAAATATCTTCTAATAGGTACACGTAACATTTTTAGCTTTTACAAAATGACGAAAATTAAATTTTAATTCATTACCCTTTGGTACCTGGTGCCTGTCATAGCCAGTATGAGTCAAACTTCATAGTGTACCTCCGCTTCTACCTATGTTAGGAGCATGTACCGACAAACTTTTAGGTGTTACAAAATAACGTAGATCTGCCGCTCACGGGTTTTTCTCTTTTTAATTAGATACGGATTTAACCATGTCGAAAAATATATTTAAAAAAATGTAGTAGCGTACCATTTTTTCTTTATATGTTTACAATAGACACCTCATAAACGACACAGATAAAAATTACATTTTTTTTGTATGTCAAAAAATTTCTTCTAATGTATACGTAATATTTTTATTTTTTTAACAAAAAGAAAAGATATTTTTTTGAACTCCTGTAGTTCCAAAACTAATACGTTTAGGGCACATTTATTATAAAGTTTTTCTTATTAACCGACTTTAAATACGAGGAGGTTCTCAATTCGCCGCGTTTGTTTTTTTATTGTAGAATTATCTCTTAAAGTTTGTCGGTTAAGTTGCTGAACACGCTGTATAACTAATCTTATATATTACCTATTTTTTAAATATTTCGCTCAATTTAGACATTTGAAGTTACTAAAATTCCTATTCAGCTAAAATTAAATAAAATTTTCCAAAACATAACTAAAAATTGAATTTTGAAACTCCCCATCATTTCGCTCAGTGGAAGAAAATTGACTAGAGGCAGATGTAGTTTAAAAACGGTAAGTTTTGCTGCAAAATTTCCTTAAAAAACTGTGGATCGTAATACTTTTTCTCTAAATAAGACCGTTTCTGAGATATAACGGGGCAAAGAGTCGCAAGCGTCAAAATATGCACACGTTTCCACGCCACCTCGGAGGTACAATAGTGTACTTAGCGCGTTTTACAAACTTACCCTTATTTTTAATTCTAAATAAGATAATTTTTTTAATTCCATTTTTAATTTAATTTTTAAAACACCGTGAATTAACATAATTTAATTTTTTTATAAAAACTTAGTTAAATTGGGTCCTGTTAAACAAGAGTTTGGTAATTGTTTACAAACTGGGCGCATCGCCTATTTTAATAAAATTTGGTGTACGGGAGTTTTTGGGGAGCTGATCATGAATTTAAAAGATTTTTTTGGATACGCTTTGTTTTCGAGATATCCATAATCAAACTTAAAAAGCAAGCTTACCTTATTTTTACTCTTTACCCACTTCTTATTGCAAACAATTCTAAATGTAAGGCTAAATTGGTACTAAATATTTTATTTTTACATCTTAAAAACCCATTCTTTTATTTATTTTACATATTTTTTTTTATAAAATTGCGGGCGCTATAACTGTGATTGAAAGTGAAGCTTTCCGACTTAAAGGGAAAAATGGGCAAAATAAATTCAAAAATGGATTTTTAAAAGGTGGATATCAAATATTAGGAGCCAATTTAGCAAAAACTAAGGGTATGCGTGCAAAAAAAGGGAAGCATGGTGAATTTAGGTTAATTTCCTATTCAAGATTGACGATAAATATCTCGAGAACGAAACGTGTCCAAAAAAAATCTTTATACCAGACTTAGTTAAAATCGGCAATGCGTCTGGTTTTTAAACAATTACCAGGAATTTTATACCAAATAGAATAATAAGGGATTTTTGAAGAAAAAATTATTAATTATTTTTGGGTATGAAAACGTCATTTTTGGACTAATAAATGTAAATATGTCAAAAACTCTTAAACTTAGGTATAGGACATGAAACATAAAATATGCTTAGAATTTGGTGCAAAATCGGAAAATGTAATAATATATATATATATATATATATATGGTATTCCATTTAAAATAACCAAGTTAATACGCCCTTCCGGTATAACACAATATTCCAGAAATATAATATATTTGCCATACGATGCAAAACTGTTACATTGGGAAAGCCATGGTAAGTTTTAAGAAAAAAATTAAAGTAACCAGAACTACCCATGACCCCCAATGTGACAGTTTTTATGACCGGCTGAGGCCCCTCTCACCAATCAAAGTACACATTTTTGAGCTTTTTACTGTAGTCCTAACTTTCCTTTTCTAAGCCAAAAGTAAAAGTAATTCTAGCAACAATCGGAAAAATTCAAAAATTTGTCAACTTGACATCTTGTCTAATATTTTAGACATCTCTATGACACCTTTACGCGCCATATATGTCAGGTAACGTAACTATCTGACAAATTAATTTTTTGGGTTGACACATTTTAAAAATATATAGGGTGTTTCTTAACAAATTTAAAAATTTATGGACGTGATTTTTCATCAAAAAATAAAAAAAACTTTATATGAACATATGTCCTAAACGTCTTTGTTTTTAAACTACAGGGTGTAACATTTTTTTACACAATATTGCTTTTTATAATAACTTTTACACCCATTCAGATATTTTTAAAAAATTTTAAAGACGCACCTTTTGCACCAGAAGACTTATGGTATAAGTCGCGTAAATAAATAGAAACCATTTTTTGGCATGGTCATTTTGTATTCCTAGTACAAAATTCTACATTAAAAATTACCCTTCGTTATTTATTCTTTAATCAGATAGGAATTTGATCATGCCAAGAAATGGTTTCTATTTATTTAGGCGAAAACCGTACATCAAGCAAAAAAAACAGAAGATCTTTGTTCTAAACTAAACGGAAATTAAAAGAAAGACTTTTATTTTAGAAAAATTGAGTAGCGTATCATTTTTTTCAAAAAATATTTACCCCAAACACGTCATGGATGACACTGGTATTTTAAATACTAAGACGTTTAGGACATGTGTTCAAATAAAGTTTTTAAATTTTCTGTTAAAAAATCACCTCCTAAAATTTTTTGCATTTGTTTAGAAACACCCTGTATAATTTAACTAAAAATAAAAAAATGGTTGTAAATAAAATGATATACAAATCCCGGTGAAAAGTTGCATTACTGTCTCGGGGAATAGTTAACTTCGGCGCTCCTCACCTCTTTTTTCTTGTCAGTATTGAAATTTTTTTACCTTGCTATGTAATGTACTATTTTTCATTTTTACTTGTATCGTGGTATAGGTACTTACTATGGACATTTGAAATTTTACTTGTCATTTTTTGGGATGCATACAGGTACTTCTTGAATGGGCTTACCTGCAAAAAAGGTACTAGGTAAGACACTTATATTAGATGAAATAGACATAAAAAATTTAAAAACACCAGATAAGGGATTGTTAAAGTTTAATTAAAGACAATCCAAATGTTTTAGTTAATGACTTGTACATTTGTACTAAACTGGACATTTGTTTAAAATAAAAACTATGTATATCTTTCTTAGGGTTTTTTGTTACTTAATTCGATATTACTTTGTTTTTCGTAATTTCATGCCCAATTTAATCAACTAAAAATTGGCAAAATAATCAAAATCAAGACCCAACAGTCTATCAGCAAAATAAATCAATAAATATTTAATGATATTGTCAAAAAAAAAAAACACCTTAAAAAATGGTATATTTTCTATAATTTTTGAATTTTAAATAAATTTATTTTATAATTTTCCTCTTTTTGTATTATTGTTAAAGCGTGTAGTGAAAAGTTAAGGTATTTTCCAGATAAACTATTAAGAAATGCATGAAAGTGGCACCATGAGTTCAACTATTAGTAGCTGCTTTAAAAAGGATATTTTATTATTGGCCGTACAAATATTTGCATATTATACGCCAATAAAAAGCAAGAGACAGATTTCAGAAACAAAAATTAATTATGATCAAAACTTAACTTAAAAATATTATAAACTGTTAAGGTATTATTCCCCCATAAGCCTTGCAAAATTATTACTTTTTAAAATGACTAATATTGAAACCCCAATTTTCCAGGTTTCGCTCAATCTCAAGGGATTTATAAAACTTTTGACAGTCTAATAACGAGGCATCTATTGTGACACAATTTAAAAAGCTTTTCTCTTTAAAATTGGTTTTGGTTTTTTATTAAATTTGTATTACTTTTTACTTTAACAATTTTAATTCCCATTTTTTTAACAGTTAATTACCAGCATTGGTTTAATGGCAACTGTTTTATTTCTTTATTTTTTGACAGCCATTTTATCTTATACTTTTTTTCGATAGTTTAAATTAAGAAAGCAAGTTTTATATTTTCTATGTGTTTAAGATACCCTTTAGGACTGTTCTTTTTAAGGTAAAGTTCTTAAAAACTTTTCAATATACAGGGTGATTTTTAAGTTGGTACACTTCCTTTAACACTGTATGGAATGCAAAAAAATAACAAAAATTTTCAAATTAAATCATGTCCGAATATGCTTATTTCCCAGATACGGGTGTTAAAGTTAAGAAAAAAATGCCCCTGTTATCATAACTTTACTACCACTCCATATATTTTCAGAAAATTTAGTACACTTTTTTGATCATAACATTACATTTTTTGCTTAAAAAACATCTACCAGTGGTCTTTCAGCAAGATTAAGATTAGTATTGAATTTTTTAAAGAAAAAAATAGTACGCCACTGCTTTTTTAAATTAATTTAATTTAAAAATTTACTTTAGAGTTTATTAAATCTTTTAATATCAGCCTTCGTGGTTTGTCCAAGGATAAAAAAACTACTTTATTGTTCTTATAACCGTATGTTATTTTGATTATTGTCCAAAAAGTGGCAGCAACTCCGATTTTGACAAAATTTGGTATACGGCGGTTTTTGGGTGGCTGAGAAAGAATTTTTTCTCGAAAACGTGTCGATCTCGAAATATTTATAATCAAAGTTAAAATTTAAACTATCCTTATTTTCACTATATTCCGCCTTTTTTTTCACAAAATTTTTGATATTACACTAAATTAGCACACAATTAATATGTACACATTTGGAGGCATAAATTTACAACATATAGTACCTATTATGATAAAAAAATTAATGGAATTAAACATACTATTTCGCAAAGGAATAATTCCCAATACCACCACAACATGGCCAAGAACTCAAAAGAAAATTAAAAAGAATTCTACTCGACCGCTACGAGCCCGATTTTACCTCCCATGACTGCGATCAAAAGTTGAGGTTACGAGAGTGAAACGTTTTAATCGCGTACATGGTAAAAACGTTATTTGCAACATTAAACAGTTTTTGTTTGCTTTTAAAAAAACAAACGGAGTTTATGCCATTATTGTTTTACGTCTTGTTTCATTTTTCGTACTTCAGCAATAGCGTTGGTTATGCACACCAAATAATTTGAAAACTATATATAAAGTAACTATTATTACAGGCAAATTGTATTCCTTTCATTTGGAATGAGGTAACTTTTTACGAAATCTAAATTTATAAAAAAGCAGCAGCGATAATTTTTAATTTAATGACTTTATTAAATTTAATATAAGTAACTTACTAAAAATATTTATGCTTGCATGGAATACTGAAGGTTTAAAGAACAACAAAGGTAACTTTTATACATTTAGAAAGTCATATTCTATTTCAATTTAATACATGTTTGCTGATATTTAAAAAGATAAATTTATCCATTGTAAAAAACAACGTGAAATTAAATAAATGTTTTTTCCCGCCTTGCCCTATGGTGCGGGTAAGATGGGGTATTCCCCTTGTGGCAGATAAGGTTAAAAGGATTATTAAATTAGTTTTTGTATTTAGCATGTCTATTTTATGCTTTATTTGAGAGTAACTAAGCAGCAAAAACTTTTCTGTTTAATGCCGTCTGCGTCTCGCTCTTTGTCAGTCGTGGCTTTGTAGTAACAACATTCCTTAAGGAGAGTTTTCGCCAAACACACGAATAAAATAAAATAGAAAAATCCTTTTTACGCAAAATAATAAAAAACATTATAATTTTTAGTTTTTAAAAGCTTGTCACTTTTTTTTTTAATTATAATCGTAATTTTAACCTTAATATATGGCTAAACACCAAAACTAAAAATAGGATAATAATTAATGACAAAAATAAATTCTTATCATTCTTAATTTGAAATACGAAATTATTGTTATCCTTCCTCTTCATTAAAATTAAATAAAAAAAACTGTGTGTCACCGATCCCAAACAAACATAAGCATTTTTTTATCTTATTGACATTCTACGACACGAAGGCCTATGCCTAAATACCAGAGTACCTAGGTAGTTATTAAATGTTTAACCCATCTTTTCACCTATTACTTCAACGTTGACAAAGCACCAAAACATTCGATTTTTGTTTTTCATAGCACCATTTATTGTCCAACAGCCCGTTAGGGGCAGACCTTGTCTTATAGTGGCCTTTAGTAAGTGCCAGTTACCAAAGGTTAATAAATTAAAATTTAAATTTTGTCAGTTTGTAAAAGCTGAATTTTATATAGGTTACTTGAGTACCTAATAAAAGATATTTCCTAAGTTGACAGACAGTTATAACAGTTTCAACCCCTTAATAGACAAACAGAGGAAGTCCGAAATTTCTGTTGTTTAACAAGTTATGACAAAAAGTCTTAAATAGAAGTTATAAGGTTTTAAATAGGCATGTTCTTAAAATATTTCGATGTATAGTGTCAGAAAAAAAACTATTGCTGTGAGGTTGTTTTTTTAAAGGTTTTTGGTACACTCTGTATACATCGAAATATTATTAGGACATGCCTATTTGGAAATCACGTAATTTCATTTAATTCATATCTTGGACTTTTTGTCATATCGTATTAAAAAACCGAAACATTAGACTTTCTCGGACCATTGGGACACCCCAAAATGTTTGTCTACCAAGGGATTGGAACGGTCAAAACTTTCTGGCAACAACAAAATATCTTCTAACAGGTACCCAAGTAGCATATATACAATTCAGCTTTATACAAATGACAAAAACTGTTTTAATTTATTGGCCTTTAATCCTACCAAAGCCACCATGAGGTCAAACTTCATAGTCTACCATTACTTCTACCTGTGTTGAAAGCATGCATGACCAACTTTTAGCTTTTACAAAATAACGAAAGTCTGCTGCTCACGGGCTCTTACTCTATTAGACGACGCGGTAGTGCCAGACTTTACCAACTAAGAATAGTTGATGCTCTCTCTTTTATTTAAAAATTGGGCCCCTGGGCGATTAAACAACCGGTCAGTTTAAAAACTGTAATTTGTTAAGTACCCTATCCGTTACCCAGTATTCCTACACTCTCCTGTATAATGTAAAAAAAAACATGAGTATATTATAATTTTATTACTTATTAAAAAACATATTTTATTAAAACTTACTTAAAATAAAAAAGTTAATTATTGAAAATTTTATACCAGAACAGGTTAAATTTATAAATAAAATATTGTATTGAATATTACAAGAAAATAAAATATTTTCTTTAACACTTAGTACAAATAATTAACTTCTAATTATTTTCCTAATATTTTTATTATATTTATAATTTTTTGTCTACGGTTGCGCAGGACATGGCAAAGTGTGTTCCGGAACCCTGGTCCTTTGGTGGCCTTCAGCGTCAATAAATTTTGCACTTTATCCGTCTATCCGGACATTTTTGCGTCTTAGTGTAGTGTACATTTCAACTAAAAAAATACTTTTACATAAAAAGGAATACTTTGAAAAAAGTTGCCCAGGCTTATGATTTTGGAGATATTTGCGTTTAAATAATTCAGTGTTTAGTCCAAAAGCTCAAAAAGTAAATTGGTCATAAACATACTATATTTTTTTATGAGCGTATAATTTTTTTAATTATCAGTTTATTTATGTTTAATGTATTTAAACTTCTAAATTTTATTTTTGCAGCACATCTATTTTATCATATTGCAACAAAAGACAATTATCCTCTTTAACAAAAAACAGTATAAATTCCTTATTAATTTCCTAGTCATCCAAATTCCTAATGATGATTAGTTTTACATAATGTCTATTAAATTTATTCGCAAACTGCTTATTTTAAAACTAGGGACGCATGAACTAAAAGAAATAATGACGAAATCAAAGGTAACTTTTGGTTCTGTTGATGTCGCGTTAACTGTTACATTGCATAAATTGGCATCTACTGCTTTGTTTATGGCGTTGATGCAAGGCAATTGCCAGAAATTGGCATCTAAGTTTATTGTAGTAGGCATGGAAACAACACTAATTTAAAGTGTAAAAATAAGCTTTAAAATGTTAAGAAAGTAACTTTTTTAACACTTTATGTAGTGTACTTGAATGGAGTACTTTATCTTCATGTCAACAATTAAAAAAACTGCATTTTTTGACGGTCGTAATAAAACTTATTTACTTATTTTAAGCTTTTGGACTTAATACTGAATAATTTAAAAGCAAATATCTTGAAAACCGTAAGTCTGGGCGACTTTTTCAAGGTATACCTTTTTATGTAAAAGATATGGGAAAAGCATCTATTTTACTCAAAATGTACATACACTAAGCCGCAAAAAGTTATGACATTGAAAACGTGCGCAAAGTTCGCAGGCAGCGCCTTCTACAATCTACATTAAAATTTAAAATACATTCAATTGTATTCCTATAAAAAAATCGACTGCCAAATTCCCAGCAATAGGTTTCTCTTTTTCCAAAATTATACAGAAAAAAACTGAAATTAATTGAAAACTTTGACACCCTGCATGTATCTTGGTTATTATCAACTTTTGGGCATAGGTAAGTTTATTTAAATTAACTTATTTAGACGTCTATAGTCTGTTATTCAACGTTACACGTATTTTCAGGACACCCTGTATATGTATAGGTGTTACAAGAGAACAAATATACAGGGCAAGTTATAACTAAAAATATGAAAAATGACCAAAAGTTACGTACTTTTATTTTAAAAAATTGGACCAAAATGTATAAGTAAATGTTGTATTATTTTTTTTTTTTTGTCAAAACTGCTGCCGCCACACAATGGACGAAGTTGTGGCCCAACTATTTGTCAAAACACTTGGCAAATTATTTGTAAGCAAGCGGACTCGAGAAAAGTTGGGCCAGTCAACACGAATGTAGACGAACTACCCGTCCACACAATGGTTGTTTGCCAAAGTTTGCCGTAGTTGGCCCAATGTCTGACGGCGGCATAAAGTTAAAGAATTTAAGTAAAAAAATGTGTGTTAATTTTTTTACATTATAATTAACAGTTTTTTAATATTTGTCCTAAGGCAGCAAATTTTTAAAAATTATTTAAAATTATTAAATTTTCTTTAAAAGTTTTGTGTCCTCTTACTCATTATTTAGGTTGTAATGCGTATATTGTAAAAAATTGAGAATAACATTTGTTTTTACTATCACTTTTAAATTTTAATATAAAATTCAATTCCTTATACCATTTACTTATACAATTTTGTTTTCTTTTAAAAAATAATAAAAGTGGTTAGCTTTTGGGCATTTTTCATATTTTTAGTTATAACTCGCCCCGTGTAATACCAATAGGGGTAAGACAATGGACAATGCGACCAGTTTTCCCAAAACTTCGTTTTAAAATTTAAAAATTGTTGTTCTATTTGTCCTCTTATAACACCTATCTTGGGACACACTATATGAAAGTATTTAAAGCTATATTTTTGTGAAAAGATGTTTTGTAAAATTACAAATAATGAAAGTTTTGAAATGCATAAAGTTCTTGATCCAGTTCAGTGAGTTATAAAACTGCGGGTAACTTAATATTAAGCCGGTAATTAAGTTTCCTTTTAAAAGGATTTTAGGATAGCAGTGATTTAAAATTTTTGTTAAAAACTTGTAAAAGGCCTGTCAGTCTTACTTTTATAATGACGGTATAATAAAAATTAAAAAAAAACAAAATAAAATAAAAGGAAACATCTATTGGTAAACATTTTTAAAGTAAGTTTTTATATACCTATTTATTGTTAAATTAAAGCATTGAAACAAAAATATAAGTAATATATTTAAAGCCAGAAAATGCAGCGATCGATTTCTTGAAAACTAGTCGTTGTCTAAAAGGTGCTGTAAAATGCAAAATTGCATGTTTTAGTGCTTGGACAACGTTGACGGAACAGGGAAACGATGGGTTAAACATCTTATAACTCAATACCCACGGTACTCTGGTATTTGGGCATAAGCCTTTGTGGGATGTCAAAAAGATAAAAAGAAACTCAATACAGTCCAATAAAGTAGCACTTTTCCTAGAGGGAATCCAACTCCAACTAATATTAAAAGCCTTTGTTTAGAAAAAGTTGATAGAAACAGCCTTTTAACATAAAATTTAAAATAAGTCAAAAACAGTTGGAACCAGAACATTATTTTTAAATAATGTTTAGAATTTTACGGAGAATCTAAAAATAAGTAATATATAGGGTCTTCCATTTAAAATAAGAAAGTTGACATTAACTTCCGGTACAACCGGAAGGGATAGAGCTGTCAAAATATTTTAGTTGTATGTCCCCCACTGATTTTATAATGTTATCAAATTTTTAAAATTTTCCAAAGCGTACTTTTCGAGAAAACGATTGCAGCAGTTCCAGGTGGGACACCCTGTATATTTTTAAAGTGCCACATACTAGAAATACAAGAAAATTTAAAAATACGTTATATTTGTCTCTCATTTTTTTTAATTGCCAACGAATCAATTATCGATAGCGTTTACTATACCGTAGAACTACTAGTTATATTAATATTATTTGAAACTTAGTAAAAACAATAACATAGGTTTAAAATTTAGGCTTGCCACTGTTAAAATGACTAAAAAATTAAGTTTTTTTTTTATTTTTTATTAACCTCTTTCGTAACTTGATTATGCAGTTTATAGTCAAGGAGTCGGCAAAATCATATTCTAGCCAGCTATACATATAACTGCAATTGGAAATTTTTTGATAAATTTTAAATCGTTATTACTATAAGATATCATGCACTAACAAAAAGCAAATTTTACCATTTAATAGAAAACCATTTTAGGAAAAGCTGGCTATTCTTATTTAAATACATTTTTTCTTGTTTTTCTTCTATAGGGTGTAAAAGAAAATACACATTTTTAACAAAAACTTTACCAAGAGCGACATTCAACAAAAAAAATGTTTTTTTTTTTAATATTCTGATAAGTAGAATACTTTAAGAAAATATGTTAAGATTATTGATATCTGCTTCATTTTTCAAGATGGTAAATTTTTGATATTTTTTTTTTTTTTTGATTTTGTAGGTCCTTTATTAAGCAGCTTATTACAAAGGTCAATTTTTTTAGATATTTTAAAATGATTATACATACCCTGTTAAAACTCTATTCAAATTTTATTTTGAAAAAAAATTTACCGCATCAGTAACGTTGCAAAGAGATTTTAATTGTTTTTGGCATTTTTTAAAAGACCAAGCCGTTTATATCGGGACGGTTTTTACTTTTGCAAAAAAGTTTTCCATAGAGTAGATAAATGCTCTTTTTTACCTACAAAGATTCCTTGCATCATCGTAATGAATTGTAATTCAGGTTATTTTACGACACATTAACGTTTACAAGTGAATTATTTAAACTTTTATGCCGTAATTTATAAAAACAGAAACTGGAAAAAATAGTTAAGTTAACAAAGGTGTACCTTTTGTAAATATAATTGACTTTTTTAACTGAATTAAAAAATTTAAAAATATATATTTTATATAATGCCTTAAGCCTAACTTGTTTATTATGATATACTAAAAATGTTGTTTTTTAGATAACTAAATTTATATGCCTGAAGATTTTTTCAAACATGTAAAGACCTCTTGCCTCTGGCTATTGCTTGACTAAATATAGCGCGGTGGTGATAATACCATTCGGCAACCCTCATGGTATTAATGGTGATGACTGTGTTACATTTAATTAAAAAGCAATGACCAAATATTTGGTTATTAAATTTTTAATATTGGAAGTCGATATCACTATGGAGAACGTCAATGCCTAAAAGTTTAGAAACACTTTTAGTATTCTTTGCATGTTCTTTTTAATCCCGTATATTTTTCACATGTTTTTAGGCACCTTTATATAAAAATCCCATTCATTTATTATTAACTTTATGTTTAAGCAAAAAAACAATTAATTTATCATTCCAAAATTTAACTTTTTCTTTAATATTTTATTATATATTATCCTCTTGGTCTTCCCTCGATCCACATACTTGAATTGATAACTTGATAAATATAAACTCTTTAGTTAAAAAATTGTTGTATGTTTTTGTCAAAAACCCTAGTGCTTTGAAAAGACTAAGCATCCATTCTATTATTAAACTCCATTGGCTTTATACTAAATTAAATAACATTTTAACATCCATTCCAACGATATTACCAAATTGTTTTTAAAATTTTTACCATTTTTTGTTACTTTGGTTAGTGTCTTCAAGTATTTAAATTGTTTATATTATATATTGTTTACCTTAAAAAAATAGAAATGAAAATTGAGTAAATTGCAAAAATGAAATAAGCCAGTAATACAGTAATATTTTTTATCCTAATGTAATTTCGGCCTATTGAAAGCCAAAGGTAAATTTAAATTATTTTTAATTCGTCCGTTCTGTATTTTTAACAAAAATTTAAAAAATATGGTTAAAATATATAATACCGGTTTGCGTACTCACTTTTCATCAAAATTGTTACGAAGAGTGCATTCTGTGCATTAATATTTATGTATTTGTCAAAACATTTTAACACAATTTAAAAACGTTTAATTGTTCTAAAAAAGCAAAATTTATTTAAAAGCGAGAAACAAAAAAAACAAAAACGTTAGTCGTCGCAATATCGAGACCAATTTATTGAGTACGTACCGACGAATAATTAAATGTAAAATGAATAAAAAATTAGAAAAAAAAACTAAAAATCTGAAAAAAAACAAAAGCTTATTAATGTCGTCATTTATAAAAACAGATATTTAAAAAATAGTTAGGTAACAAAACTGTAAGTTTGTGTTACATTCAATTAAAAAACAATAACCAAATATCTAATAATAAATATTTACATATGTTTAAAAAACTTGATACCACTGAAGTTCTCTGGAAGCCGATATCATCGAAGAGGAGGACATTACCAATAAAAGTTATGAAAACTTTTAGTATTCTTTTCGCGTTTTTTTTTAATTCATATTATGTAATTTTTCACATTTTTCTGGGCACTCTGTATATTTAAAAAAACATTCATTTATTATTATCTCTATGTTCAAGCACTAAAAAACAATCAATTTATTATATCTCAGAGTTGTACTTTTCCTTTAATAATTTATTATATTATCCTCTTAGTCTTCCTTCGATCCACATACTTCGATTGATAGCCCGATAAAAATAAATTCTTTAGCTAAAAATTGTTGTATGTTTTCGTCAAAAACCCTAGTGCTTTGGAAAGACTAAGAATCCATTCTATTATTAAACTGCATTGGCTTTATCGACAGGATCTGGGAAAACGACCATATACACAAAGAATAATAAAAATCCGCCTTGGGTCGTTTTCAAAGAGAAGATGGCCTAGTAAATCCTCCCCTTTGAAAAACTTTTCCGATATGATCTCCTTCCAAAATTAAAGACTTTTCTAAATATTCTGCTCCTAATAAATTTAAGTTTTATACACGTTAAATAGTGTTTAGTGTAACATATAGGAAAAGTGATATTAATTTATTTCTTGGACAAGAAATCCTGGAAATATGCTGTGTCTACGTTAAACTTTTCTTTTCTGATTCCAACAAAATGGAACTTTAAATTTTCTGTTAACGGAACATACAATACAGTTTTTTTTTAATACAAACGTCATAATTATTTAGTCCCGGTAAAGTAGTGTAGGATCCCTTATTTTCCAAACCGATTTTTTTTTTGCAGTTGCCTCCTGAATAGCATAGCAGCATAGTTATTTTTGTACCAAGGGCGTAAAATAGCACTTTTTTCGCCCTAGGGCAAAAAGGTATCAAAAACGACCGCATTTATAAATTTATAAAACAATTAAAAAATTAAATATTGCCTTCATTTTTTTTTTTGGTAAAACAACCATTTATTTAATTAAACATATGTAAAAAGTATACTGATGACAATTTGAAACATTAAAAGCTGTAAAATTTTCTTCTAACTACAGAGAATGCTTGTAAAATAATTTCAGTCATACAAAAATCTTGTTTACACCTCTGGCGTAAAGCATTTTTACGCCCACAGTTAATTGTTGCCCTTGCGGAAGTCGGGCCAAAACTTTCAGCACTTTTACGCCCTTGGTACATAAATAACTATTTTGGAAAAGGGACGCCAGGAGTATTTTAGCAGCAAGAAAAAAAGATCGTTTTATAGAATCAAAACTAAAGTATTACCAAAGACAATATATATTGTCTGTGTGGTATTACTAATTAAAGTATATATGTATTAAGGGTAAGAAAAACTTTAAATCCCCAAAAAAATATAGGATGTGACTAACATGTAAGATAATTAGTTAAAAGTTAAACCAAAATTAAAAGTTTAGTTAGACTTAAATGTTTAAAATCCCTAACAGGTTTAGCTTTAGAAGCGGGTAATACAAATTTCGTTAAAACTAAAGTTTTAACTTAAGTTAAACTCATAATTAAAAAACCAGGGTTTAAACTTTAGAAGTGCAATATGCTTGTTGTGTAAATTACGATTAAATTTAAGTTTTTAGCAATATTTTTTACCATTTCTTGACAAATGTATACACCTTGTGCCACTCTAAAAGTTTTATTAGGAATTTTGGCCAATGCATGGAAAAAGACAATCTAAAGCAACAGCAAGCTTCTTGTATAGATGTTTCCTAGTTTTTATCTACAATTTTTAGCATAACAAAAGACACAAATTAAAAAAACAAAGAAGCGTTAAATTTTATTAGATGAGACTCGTGTGTTTCTCTGATGAGGTATTGGACACTTATAGCAAAATCACATTAAAAAAGAATAAAAATTATATTTAGCACCAAATAAAAAAACAACTTTAAACTGACCTAATTAAATACATGCTTTTATAAACTAGGTGTTTAAAAGAGCTTTAAAAATACCATATTTGGCATATATATCGTTAATATTTTTCAAAATATGGCGACATAAATGTAAAGGTAGATATAATTTCCACTATACCTACGTCACCAAGCTTAGTGTTAGCAGCTTAGACCTGTAGATATAATGGAAATTATATTCAAATTTAGATGCCAACTATTAAAGATATAGGTATACCAAATGTGGTACTTCTTAAGTCTTTTTAATGGTGACACAATATTAAGGGTGTTCCGTTTAAAAAAGTTTACCTCTTCGTTTTCTTAACTTGTTGATATTCTTTTTTGTCTTTTTTGTTATGCTTAAGAGATGATAAATAAAAAACTGTAAAACTTTTATTTGGGAAGCTTTTTTCTATTTATTTTAGTTATCGAAGGTAATTACACAACTGCACCAAAATTATTAATAATTAGCTTGAAAGCGTATAGGATGCTCACATTTCACATCAACGATCTTCACTCGTCCACAAATAATGCCATTTATAGTTTCGCCGACGATAGTACCCTCCACTTTTTAGGTTTCTGAACCCATCACTAAGCCTGATTTGGAAAACAAACGCAAAGCGATGCAGATTGGATTGGGGCGCCAAAAATCTCGTCCATTTTAATGCATCCAAAACACAACATGTTTCTCGTCGCGAAAAGAGTCATCAAATATTTATCCTTTACATATGAGCGGCCAAGTTTTACAGAGCAAAGACACCTTTAATCTTGTGGGCGTCACATTTGAAAGTAACCTTAACTGGCATAAACACATTGTATCTATAGCCACGGCAGCTTTAAAAAAGTTTGGAATTCTCTTTCGAGCCAAACAGTATTTTTCCCCTTTTAGTTTATACACTATATGTGTCCCAAATCCGACCTCCCTTGGAATATTGTTCTCATACCTGGGGCATGGCGTCCCCCCATTTCTAAGCATTCTTGATTCCATTTAAAGAAGAGCTTTCCCCCACAAATCTTCAAGTATTTAAGTCCCGTGTCCACAAACTCCCGCTTACCTCGCTTAAGACACCCACGGTACGTTAGTATTTAGGCTTTTGGCCTTCGTAGTTTGTCCAAAGATAAAAAAAAAGAATTATAAACAATTTTTTAACAATGCAACACACCCCAGTCTAAAGACATTCTACTATGCAATTATCTGCAGCTGTAATCAAGCGATAATTGTCGAGTAGACAAATGGGTGAGTTTAATTTGTGTAGTAAGTCGATGGTAAAATAAAAATAAAAGCCATGTAACTTTTACTTAACGAAAAAAAAATTACGTGCCAATCAATTGCTTTGGTTGTTCTCGTAGCTGGTATTTAAATAAAACTTTACGGAAAGTAAGCTTTTACGTTCAGGTGGCGCACAACCTCATGCCACACCTTTAACAATGGACATTTTAATCCAAAATCAATATACACGAAGTTCCATTTAGAGCATTTGGCTTCATTAGGCAAATAAATTAAACGTAAAAGTGATAATGGAGCTAAACTTATTTAGAGGCTTAAATAAAGCATTGTCTTTGCACAAAAGAAAAGGAAAATATTATAATTAAAAAAATTTAAAACGTAATGGGCAAGGGTTTTTAATTTTTTATTAGGTCGTTTAGAAAAAGTAAATTTATAAAGTGGGGGTGGGGTCTCTAAAAATTGACCACGCTACCTAGTGAGAATTTAATCGCATCTGTCTTGGTTAAAGGGTATAAAGAACTGCCGCTCTTGGCCCCTATAAACTTGCAGATTTTCTAAAATAAAATAAAACAAAAACCTTTCAAAATACACACTAATTTAAATTTATATTTTTTCTTCATAATACAAAGAGGTGTTGAGTTAGTTTATTTTAAGTTACCCTAAAAATAAATTATCATCAAGTAGAGTTGGGTCGTATTCGAATACTCAATATTCTGAATAGTATTCATAATACATTTTAGCGGTATTCGAATTGCATTCGAATGCATATCTGTGTTTTGTATTCGGTATTCGGCAGAATACTTTTTGGTTAGTATTCGGGATTATGTATTCGAATAGTTTTAAAATATTTTCTTTTTTGAGTTTTTGGATACCGAAATGTAGAAGCAGCATTCGAATAATGATGATTGGAATATGAAAAGGAAACAAAATGAAGGTAAGGACCTTTTTTTTGCTCTACAAATTTTTTAATAATGGATATACTCGGTATTCAAATACTATTTTTTCCGGTATTCGTATTTGTATTCAAATACCGATTTTCAGTATTCGACCAAGCCTGTCATTAAGCAAAGTTAACCACAGTTGTATTTTTTGAAGACACGATTAGTGAAGTAACTAAACACTGAACAGTGTGAAACTCATACCATTCTTTTAAAACTTATATTGCTTTATTCTTATTGTTTATTAATATTTTAAATGGCATCTGTCACGTGATTAAATGATCAGGATCACTGGCAAGTAAAGGAACTGAGGAAAGTAAGGAAATAATTTTTTTGAATATTACCACTCATGTGTTATTTAAATTAATTAAAATTGATGCGTGCACCCGGTCAACAAGCATCCAATTGTTTTTTTACATTTAGTTGTGCTTTTATTTAGTAGCATACTATTTTTGTAGGTATATTAAGGTTTTAAAGTACTTTGTACACATTTAATTACGTAACTGCTAAAATATTTATAATATTTACCCAGAAAAAAGCATATAATAACTGTTTAACAACTTGAATTATCTATGTATACAGAATCAGCTAAATAACATATCTCATAGACAATGTAAAGAAAAGAGACAATAACGTGAATACTTGCATGTAAACACATCTGATCAGTGCCGTATTATCCATTAGGCTGACTAGGCTACAGCCTAGGGTGCCATGAAAAAATAGGCGTCATATGACGCGAGTCGTCAACCAGTGATACATCAAACAAGAAACATGTATGGTGGGTGGCCTATTTTACATGTGGCTAGAATATCATCGGTTGGGTACCCCAAAGTCGGTCTATATAGGGTCGCGACATTCGGCCATATTGCTTTGACGTGTGATGACGTCACATCTCCCATTTTTTGGCCATGTTGTTCAGTTCCAGAGATATACAGTGTATTGTATCATTAGAACAGCCGTTTACACAATAGTTTTTAATTATTATTAAGTTGTAAATTCTTTCACTCTAAAACAAAAAAAACATTTGGAATTACTTTCAACAAGTATCACTTTCAAAACAATGCAAATCAAATGCGCAAATTCTAGACGCCACTGGATTGATCATCAGCTTTGATTTTACCCAGTCTTGCCAACTTTTCTCTGTGAAGTACCCTTCCTTGCGTCTCCGACCTCGGACCGGCTAAAAGTTGAGGATGTGTCACAACCTATTCCCAGTATAAATATAAAATAACCTTGGGGTACCCCACTTTAGTTGGTTAAAAAGCTAACAACTAATTTTTGATAACAAAATAGTGACGTCAAGCCAACTTTGATATATTCTTTTATTTGTCAAATACTATACCGTGGCTGGGGATCGGTAGATGGCTTTGGTATGCTCGTTTTTTTTTATCTAGATTTGTTATATTTAGAAGGCTTAGCCACATTTTTGACAAGTTTATGAAAGTTGTACTGCAAAAATATACATACCTTTTTTTGTATTGTCTGGTTACTGACAAATTCGGCCATATTGCTTTGACGTGTTATGACGTCACATCTCCCATTTTTCGGCCATGTTGTTCAGTGCCGGAGATATACAGTTTATTGTATTAGTAGAACAACCGTTTACACAATTAATTATTATAAAGTTGTAAATTCGTTTCCTTTAAATGAAAAAATATTTGGAATTACATCTTTCAACAAATATCACTTCCAAAACAATGAAAAATGAAATTCTAGACGCCACTGGATTGATCATCAGCTTCGACTGAAATTCGACGGGGTTCGATCCAGCATAACTTATAAAAAAATATAAATTATATTTTAAAACAAAACTAATGGAGTTATTATTTATTCGGAATCGGTACAGTATAAGCACATAATGTAGCTAATAAATTACAACGAAGTTATATTAAAAAAAAACTTTATCTTTCAGAGCAGATTGATAATGCTTTAAGAATTTATTTTGTACACTTTTATCACCTGCATTTTCAGTGTGCTAACTAATTTTTACCCACGCTCGCTTTAATACCGACATCAATCAATAGATGCTGGGCCGTATCGTTCGGAAAAAGATTAATAGCGGATTTTGAAAAATAAACCGCAGGTGTACAGAAAAATAATGTTTCCTGCAAACGTCAAACATGTCTTAACATTTTGATCTATTTTTTTTATGGTGAAGATCAATTACGGGCAAATTTTATAGGAAGATATTTACATGTTGTTAGTAGGATTGGATTTAATTAAACAGACGATTTTTTCAAAAAAAATTATTACAACATTCGTCGTTTTAAAGTTACAGGGTAGGGTGTTTAACAAAAAAAGTTTTGCGTAAGTACCTCAAATATCATTTACCCATTTTCTATACAGGGTGTCTCTAAAAGATCTGAACAAAATGCCACCACAAATTACTTTGGCCAAAATACAACAATATAACGTAATTTACCTTAGTTCAAAAGTTGACCGTTTGGGAGATACAGGGTGGTAAACATTTAATTTTAGTTTGTTTTTTTTTAAATATTTTCTTTAACATTAAACATTTTCTGACCAAATTTTGTATTGGGGGTTTTTTAGGGTTGTGAATCAAAAGCTGCCCATATTTTTTAAATAAAATGTAAAGTATCATAACTTTTTGGTGCCTAGGTATAATATGGCTTTAATAAGAAAAACCGTTTACCTTAAATATTTGTCTAAAAATTATATATTTGGTAAATATCGATCGATACCACACAAAATAAATTCCTCACGCTTTATTTAGGCCCCCAGGAATTTGCTTAAAGCTTATCTATATAAAATGCAACTACAAATTACTTGGAACAAAATACAATGATCTGTTGTCCTAATAGTGGCCTTACAGACTCTAAAAATAATTAAAAATAAAAATAAAAAATAATACATATCAATATCCCCTACCGATTTTGGACACACTGTATTATCATTAGGCACGATCCTAGATTTACCATCACTAAAACAATAGCAAAAGTAAAAAACAGGTATGGTAACTTTAAAAAATAGGTGTGTTTAAAAGATGTATTTAACTTCATTAATATTTTTGTTTTACCCAATTTATAATTAAAACTATCCCTAAACACAAAACCTCATTCGTGTAATATATTAACAAAATTTAACCATTTGTCTGGAACTTTTATAGTTCTGCAAGACAAATTTAAAAGTTAAGAAAAATCCTAACTTTAAAATTTGTCAACCCGTATACATTTTTTTCTATTATCGCCCTTCGCTCGTTATACAAAAGTACTGCTTCTTAAGTTCAAATGTCTTTTCTTCGCTAAAGTTTGTCCATTCGTTTATGTAAAGAAACTTTTAAATAGCAGTTTTGCTTAAGTTTTTTAAGTCAGCGAGCATTCCTGTTTTTAAAATATAACCATTTAAATTGAAAAATTTATTTAGATCTACCTATTTAAAAAGTTTGTAGTTATGTACTCAACAAAAAATAATTAAAATGCATACGTGCGGCAACACGTTGGGAGCTGCAAGAGGAGGGACTATTGTGGATAATTCGTCGGAGCAGAAGCCGTAAAAGTATCTATAAAAGAGCGATAGATCTCCCACAGCTCGACGATGGGCAAGAGAAGGAAGTAAAGGATCATTAATAAGACGAACTGCTCTTCTTTGAATGGCATCAAGAGTGCTGAGGGTTGTAGGGGATGCCATTCCCCAGACATGAGAACAATATTCCAGGGAGGGTCAAATTTGGGACACATACAAAGTATATAAATTGGAAGGAGAAAATACTTTTTGGCTCGGAAAAGAAATCCAAGCCTTTTTGAAGCCGCGGTGGCCATAGATACAATGTGTTTACGCCAGTTAAGGTTATTCTCAAATGTGACTCCCAAAGGTTGAATGTGCTCCCGCTCTGCAGAACCTGGCCACTCATAAGCAAAGGGTAAGTGTTTGATGATTTTTTTCGCGACAAGGAACATGAGTGTGTTTTTGATGCATTAAATTGAACGAGATTTTTGGCGCCCCAATCCAATATCAAATTGAGATCCTGTGAAAGAGATATCTGCATCGCCCTGAGTTTGCTTTCCAAGTCGGGTTGAGAGATTGACTAATTAAAATTAGTTTAGGGGTAAATACACTACCTAACGTAACAAATACCAGAGCCAAATTTTATTAAAATCGGATAAGGCATATTTAAGATATTATTAAAAACCCGATTTTATTTTTAAAGTTTAACACCCTGTATCTTAGAACAAAGCATTTTCGGACCTATGTTTATATGACCTTCTTTTTATAAAATTGGCTCAAGAATACACCCTTAAATTTTCTTAATTAGGAAACACCCTGTATTAGAAGAATTAAAATAATCGGGATCTATTTTAAATAATAGATTACAAAATTTATAGTTTACTTGTTTAATAAGTTTAGAAACATTTTGTGTCATAGTAACAAATACCTGAATTGGCTGGCGGCCCTGTACATCCTAGGTGGGCGGTGTTACTCAACTTGTCGGGCATCTTCGCCGTTGGTTCACTTTGACTTATTCAAAAATTATGCATACCTTAATGTAAATAATAGATGTCGCCTTTGTTAATACAGACTTATATGTAACTGACACTTTACAATATTCAAGTTTGCCTACGTAAGCCGGGCTTCCTGGACCTCTCCTATAATAAAAGTATCACTTTATGCACATGTTACATAAAATACTATTTTTTGTTACATGCATACAAAATACCTACTGTTTATAATTACTTAAATAATTTTTTCCCATAAAAAGGGCGACCTAAAATATGCCTCTATAATAAAATCTATTTTACTACAAAATAAAAAAATAAAATTTGCTGTCAACACAATTTGCCGGTGGGTAATTCTCCTCTTGATTTCCCGCATTTCTGGCGCCCATTCAAACAAACAGTTTCTTTTTACGAATTTTTTCTCTTGGGTGAATTTTGCCCATTAGCTCTTAAAGAAATATATGTATGTAGATAACTATTTCTTGCGGTAAAGAGACATTTGTTTTTAAGGGTATTTATCATTACAGAAATCTTTTTGTGGTACAAAAATAAAAATTTTAAGTTAGTTTAAATTTTATTATCAATACTTGATAATTGTGTTTTAATATGTAATATATTTGTCAAAACTGAATGTCCAGCTTGTTTTAATCAATTTTTTGAATTAAAAGAAAAACAGGTATACGAGCGATAATGGGGCTGAGAAAATAGTAATTTTATCAGAATTTTAAATATATTGCAAAAATTCTGACAAATACACATTAACCACATGCTATTAAGCGGGCTTTCCACTTATGCAACTACGCATGCAATACAGACGCATGCGTCGGTTGAACGACAGTGGCGCGTCGACGCAAAGGTAGAGGCATGCCGAAAATAGTTGCATACGACGCAGTTTCAAGTAAACGCAAGTCGTTCGATCTGGTAGCGGGAGACACGTGCGTCTAACTGCCTTTTTAACGTTTTTAGTTAAAATAGTCACTACAGATTGGGTTTATTATAATTAATTATCGTTTTGGCAATTTTAAAATTTAATATGTGTATGTGTTATAAGTAATATGGAGTGATTTAATGAAAAATGTATTGCATTTGTCGAGGATTACCGGAGTTTTACTTGCCTTTGAAAGGCATCCGATTATAATTATAAAGACAAATTTTAACGAGGTGATGCGCAACAATATCTGGCAGATAATATAAACTGTGTATGTATCAACGCTCGCTATATATCTCAAGAATATTGCCAACCTTGAAATAAAACAGATATATGTGTTACTATATACAAAAAAATCGCATTAAAGGTAATGTAACCTAACGCATACGCCTGCATTTTAAGGTTACATTACTTTCACTATCAGGTGTAGGGCGTAGGGTGTTCGTGTGTTACGGGACCAAGTTCCGCTTTACGCCCTATGCCTGATGCATTGAAAGTAATGGAACCTTTTATACAGCGTGGGCCATATTAAACTTGCACATGTTTTAACTAATAATAACGTTTTATCAGTTGCGCCCATCTTTTCATTATGGGGCTAATAGGTAGATATATTTTCTCTAGGTTTGCCAATTTTGGTTAAATAGATTTAAAGAGGACTAGACTTACGGACTTTTTAAAAATGGTGCATTAAACTTCGTAGCAAAATATAATAATTTTATCTACAATCAGGCTAATACGTTTACTTTAAATTAATTTACTGTTAAGTTTAGTCAGCATTCAATTCAGTAACCATGGTAACCTCACATTTTTAATTTTCAAAGGACACTAAAAAAGTTCTTTTATAATATAAAAGATAGGCGCAACAGATAAAAAGTTATTATTAGTTAAAAAGTGTGCATTAAAAGTTTCATGTGGCACATCCTGTTTAGGACAATGCAAAATATTAAGTGTTGTATATTGTTGTAATCTCAAGCATGCTTTTTTAGATACTCGTGTACAGGGTGTCCCATTTAAAAAATGCAAGTTTGCGTAATATCTCAAAAACTAAAACAGTTATATTTATTTAAGTTATGCCACTGGATTCTACGTAAAAATATAAAAACTTTTTTATCTGAATTTTGTTTTATTTCCCTAAATTTGCGAGTACTAGAAAATATTATAAATTGACAAGTTTTGAGAATCACCCTGTATCTTCCAAAACAATCAAGTAAGCGTGATTCTGATCGCGTCATTAAACTAAACACGAAAAAAGAGATCGAGACATGTATCTTATTTTTTTTATTTCTTACCGTTTAGCCTATACCCTGTAATTACAGCCAAAATAATCCACCCTGTACATATATTTTGCTCTTATAACTAAAACGATTTTCTGAGGTATTTTTTGCATACGTAGTATTTCATTTTTTTTTTTTGCAAAACATATTAAAAGATAATTTTTAACTTTAACAAAAGCTCGGGGAAATGTACAGCGCATAGCAGGTCTTATTTTCCTAAAGAGTGATTTGGGGTTAATTCCCCAATTATTTAGTTTAACATACAGACTGCCAACGCAAACAATGCTTAAATTTTTTTGGCACAACTATATTTTTTGTTATTTTATGTTATTATTTTAAAATACAGTTTATTTTAAAACAATCATTTATTTTTAATTTATAACAACTTTTATTTTGGCTTAATATTTATTAAAAAATGTTCTACAGACTCACCACGGATAGGGTATACAAGAGGACAAATAGGTTGAAAATATAATTTTTCAAAACAGGTTAATCCTAACAAATATTTAAGCCTTTAAAAAAATTAATTTATAAGAAGAAAATCTATGATCTAGTTAACGAATTACATTGAAAGTGCAAATATAAATTTTAGAGTTTGAAAAATTCGTCATAATTTTTGTCTAAAAGTACTTAAAACGATTAAATAATGGAGCTGGCATCTTCAAGTTTAAATATTTCACTTGCTACTTGTGTGTATAAAAAGGTTTTTTTATATAAATATATGTTAGTGTTACCAAATCAAAGGTGGGTGCCCCCAGAAGCCCAAAAAGATCTCATTAAAATGGGTTGTTGGCTGGTGGAGCCGCTATGTTTACTTAACGGGAGCCCTTTTTTTAGTTGTCGCAAAATCACTTTCTGCGTTCGGCCCCGCAACTTACTTTATCTAAAAAATGCTTTTATATTGTGAACACCTAGTATAAAAAGTATACATTTTGGGAATTTTAAAAATATACATTTTTGGGAATTTTAAAATAAGTATACATTTTAATTAGGTTACTTAACATTGAGAATATTGCTAAATAAAGATTTACGTGAGGTGTCAAGGTTTTAAAAGTATAAATTAAACAATTTTATAGGTTAGGTACTCTTATAATAATAAAATAAAAACATTAAACAAACTGGGTCGCGTAGAAATGCAAAACAAACACTGGAAAATTTAATATTTAAAGAGAATACAATTTTAAGAAGGGTAGTAGAATCCTGACTTCCAAAAAAATACTGGGTGTTCCCATTGTCCAGATAGTTTAAGGGAAGAAAATGGAATGTTGATAGTATTATACTGGTAAAATTGTAATTTTATTTAGTGCAAAATATAATTTTTTATTTATTTTTTAAAGTGATTTTAAATTGTCCAATACCCCATCCGAGTTACGCACCCCAGGCGACGTATTTGGCTAAAGAAAAATACGTTGTCACAATATTATTAGTTAATAATAAAATAATAATAATACCATAAATTTATTAAAAAATGTTTAAAAACCTTTTTGGTAGAGCATAAAAATTTCCTAAGAATATATAAGGAGTTTTTATAAAAACATATTTATATTTATGGTAGTTTTAAAAATTCAAAATCTAAGTGACGAACATTTAAAAAAATATTATTGTTTAAGGCGCGATAACTACGGATATTTACTAAGAGAGCTTTTTTGTAGAAAATGTAATTTCCTTTAGGAATATGAATTGGTCAAAAGTTTAAGAGTGACTGATTTCGAGATTGTGTATAAAAAATGCAACAATTGTTAAAAATCAATAATTTTAATGATGCAGCTCTTAATGGTAATATTTGGGGCTAAAAATTTTAGTTTTTTTTCTTTCGTCGTAATAAACAATATTTTTACAGTACAGTTAGAACAAAAATGTTCGTTTTTTTCTTAGCCCAGTCTAATGACTATAAATAGTTAAGACATTCTTGGTTGATATTATATCGTCAACTGGAGCGTTATTTATTTTAAAAATGTTTTAAAGACTGTTTTAACAACCGCTTACATAAACTAATTTCTTGATAAATGTAAAATATTTTCCTTAAAATCTGTCTTTGCTGTCGGCGCTTTTTTAGCTTTTTATATTTTTGGTATAATTGTCTTAATTGTCTTTAAAATGAATTTTTTAAAGAAACAAAGAAATTTATTTCTTACTCGGAGACTTTAAAGATTTTTTGATTATTTTTAAATTGCATTTAAAGTTTATACAGTGTGTCCACGGATGGACTTAACAATACGTGTATTTGTTTTTTCCTTATTATTATTTTAAAACAAAAAATCTTATTCTTCATAAAGGATATACAGAATGATTTAAATTCGCAAAAATATTACTTGAAAAAAAAATGGAAAACATATATATAAGAGAACCTAATATGTATCCATTTTATACAGTGTTAAGAAGAAAGTGCCAACTTAAAAATAACCTTTCATATTGTGAAAAAAGTATAGGTTCTTAAACATTTGGAATTATTGTACAAAAAGGCAATCAATTTTAATAACGACAACTTTTTATGATTTATTTATTGGGGTCAATTAACATTTATTTGTCCAAGCGCAAAATCGTGTTCCTGGTAAAAAACAGAATAAACACTGTACAAGCAATAGCTAAAGGTATATCGGCCAGTAAGGCAACAACAAAGAATGTATGATGAATCATCCAATACGCAATGTTTACATTCCGGCATTTACGTTAAACTGTATCTTTTCCTTACAATGTCAGTTATGATATTTAGCTTATCCGGTATATATAAATTCTAGTATTTAATTATTACTAATAATTAATATTATTGATTTGAATTAAATCCAATTTCTTACTTACTTAAATTGTTATTTTTATTGCAATTAATTGTTTTTAATTATTATTTTAGGTAATTTAAACTGAAGTGTTTTTGCAATTACTCTTTGTCTCCATGTAACAATACTATCAATATCTTCATATTACTTTAAAAAATCGCCTTTATTTAAATAACTGCAATTTTTAACAATAATGAATAGGTATACCACTAATAAAAAAGGCTATTATTTTATCATTTAGTTTAGCATTTCTTTGCATAGATAGTTGGTCCCATAAAACTTTGTCGCACTATTATATGTCCGTCGAACAACCTCGATAATTTTTAAAATTTAAATGAAAATGGCGTAGTGTGCCCACTGTTGGTAAGTCGATATTCTAGGTAAGTAATTGCGGCCGACCCTCATTTTTTTCTATTACAACTGCGGCCTCAGTCGCCCAAATTTCGCAAAGAAAATGGTTGGCTTAAAGGTGTGTCCGTCGTACAACCAGCAGAAATAATTAAGAAATTTATATTTTAAAATAAATTATAATGTTTTAGACTTTTCTGTGATTATGAAAAAAATAAATTAATTAATAAATAGGAAATGTCCTATTAGACAGTTTAAAGTTAAAACAATGCCAATCAGTTCCTTAGCAATCAGTCATTTAAATAGCTGAGGTAAGTAATTAATATTCTTAATAAATTATGATGTTTTTGATCGTAATTGATCTAAAAAATACACTGAAAGCATAAAAACAAACAAAAGTAAACTATGTTCCAACTTATCAGAAACTAATATGAATATACAGGGTATTCTTAAAGTTGGGTAATTTATTTTATCGACTTAAAGAGCTTATGAAGGAAAGTAAATTTACCACGTTTTTTTTAAATATTAAAATGGTATTAAAAACATGGTTATTAAAAAATAATTATAAAAACTTTCAAATACTAGAATCCTGATATTTTTATTCACTGTGTAAGTAAGTGTTTTAAAACACGCAAATAATTAATTTGTTTACTATTTATTTATATACTAAGTAAAAAGGATTTTCTATTATTTTAACAGCGACCTTAAAATTAAACAGTAGTATATAACCTGCATATCTGCTTCGTGTCCTAAAATTATTTTTAAATTTTGGGTTCATATTTGAATAAAAATGGCACATGTTTGTGAAAATCACTTAATAAAGGACATATTTTTAACTTTATTTAGTTACGAGGGGTGTTAGTCGTTTAAGTTGTTATTTTAAAAGTTAGGTATTTAAAAAAAAAAATTAGGTACTTAAACAGCAATATTTTTTTTACTTTCTAAAACAAAAAGTTCTTGTATATCAGAGTCAGTTAGTATTTATTTGTGTCATGTGTCATATAAATACAATCACTAAAATCAAATTTTTGCGAGAAATTATTTAAAATAATTTTAAGTCATTCTATTTTCGTGTTGAAATTATTTCGTGTTATAACCTCACAAATGTCACTTATTGAAAGTATTTCAAAACCTTCACAGAAGGATATTTTAAATGTGGATTGACAGTTCATATGTTAAATGTACTCTTTTGGTGGTTTTTGTTATTACAATAAAATGGAAATATGAAAGAATCCGATGTAGCAATATAGCATCCATAACGAAATTACTAAATTAATAATAAAATAGATAAACCTTTGTTGTAAATAACTTTAACTTGTAATTGACGTCAGAAAATAAAACAATTTTAAAAGCATTAATTTTTCCGTCTTTATAAACAGTGACGTAAATGACAAAATCGTGGTTTAAAATTATTTTAAAATCTTTTACGGCGAATATATGGTTTAATAAACCAACATTTGCAAGATGCAGTTGCAACACACTTCTTAACATTGATATTTATAATTCATATAGGGTTAATTTAAAAAAAGTAAGTAGGTAATTCGTTTTAAATCAGAATTTCCTAGAACTAACCCCACATCTATAAAAACTGTCAAATACAATAAATCTGCAGGCGCTTCTCTCGTTTCAAGTCCCTATCTATCACGATTTTTATACCTCATAAAACCTAGAAACTTTTAAAGACATTTCCGAAATAACTTTCTTGATTGCAAAATCAATGTAGGTATGCAGTTCCGATGAAAGGTCAAGTAGTAGAGACAAAAATATATGAAAAAATAATTATTAGAGAATTGAGCAAAAACCATTAAAAAATTAAATTAGTTTAAAATTTAATGCTTTTAATTATTATGTTTTTGAACTCTTGAAGGTACACTGGGACAAAATTTAAACCACATGACCCATCCGGTACGTTGCGTTGGTTGTATAATTTAACGCACCAAATATTTTGATATTAGCGTTTCAGTAGGTTTGTTTCAGCAGGCTGTCAGAAATGTTTACAACAGTTCAGATTCTGCGCACGTCAAATTTGTCGTTCCAGCAGTGCCATGTTTGTAACAATTGTTTGTTGTTTCAGCAGTAGTTTTAAGATGTTGTAAACATGTTGGAAACTGTTTTAAGAGTTTGCAAACTTTCTTCAAAAATTACTGACAAATTTTTAGCATAACCTTTCTTGTATTGACGTATAAGCAGTATGCGCGCTTTGTTTATTTTTCGTTCCAGCGGAAAAATGTTGCCAACATTTATGTCTAATGTTTGTAACAATTTCTGCATTTTACGATTGTTGCTAACATGTTTCCAACATTCTGCTGGAACAAACCTTATATCAAGGTTTATTTTTTGTCCCGTGCTGCTAAAATGTTAGGCTAGAACGTTGTATAATAAAAAATATGTAGGAAAGAGGTTTGCCTATTAGTAACGGCCGTAAATCAATTAAACTAGTGGTGTTTTAAAGTTGGGTTTTGCGACGTATTTATGATAAGTTTTAAAGAATTTTATGTTATATTTTGCTTAATAAATATAATAATATACATACCAATAAATAGTGCATATTCTCTATTGACTATTAAAAAGCTAAAAATATCAATAATTATTTCTTCTGTACCTTAAGGGTTTTTTATAACACGTTTTTCCGTACCGTAAAGAGTTAAACAAAATGTATTGTTTTTTTTTCATTAAAATAAAATAATATTTTTTGGTTTACTGGTAATTTTACGTAGGTTTATTTTTAATACTTTTTGTACCAACTAGCTTACTCCCCTATAATTGCCTTTTTACCCCCTGCGGGGATACCTAATTACCCCAAGGTTTAGAACCAATGCACTAGACCCTCTTCGAATATGCAGGATAATTCTTAGGCAAGGCGCAAATTGAGACGCGTGCGAGGCGACACAGCATAGCGCGTATTTTTGTTATTTCATAAAATTAAATTTTACATTGCAAATTGACTGGCGACACGAAGTGGCGCGTGCATGCTTTGTTTTTGTGGTAGTGGAACAGTTTTTCGTGTCGCGCCTTGTTTTTAAATAAATAAAGTTTTGTAGCTTTGTTTATTGCCGAAGTCATCAGATTCTAAGCTAGTCGTCGTTACTCTCTTACGTAATTATTAATTTTTGAGTAATTATGAATTCTTTTAAAGTTTTAATTTTTTGGTTTAAAAAGAAAACTTTTGTACTGTACCCTCAAATCACGGGATTCTCTGTGCCCAGTCTCGGAATCCCGGGATTGAAAAAAGGCTCTGGATTATATCCCCTAGATAAAAGGTGTTAAAATTAAAAAAAAAAACGAAAAATTTCAAAAAAAACTTATTTTAGTAAAACTGTTACTCTGGATATAAACCTTATTTAAATAAGTATTTATTATTTTTGTTAAATAATTGCAAATTAAAAATTATAAAACCTTATTTTTAAAAGAAAAAGATCCTGCAATGCTTCGTTTCCAGTCTAAAAATATGCAATTAAAAGAATTTTATTTTTTTAACTTAACAAGATACGAAAAAAATTAAAGGACTTTAAGGCAGTATTTTTATTTGCTTAATCTAAAGAAAGCATAAATATTTTACACACATTTACACTGTCAGTGGAGTACTGTTTTTTTGTTGGAATTATTCCTTTAGTTGCCTCTCGAGACGCCACTGGACTTATTAAATGTAATTAAGTTAGTGATAAATTATTCCCTTAATGGTATTAATAATATTGCCAAATTAAAACAAAATTGAGTAAATAATAGTTCGGATATTTTAAAAAAAAGATTTTTATTTTAATTTAACAGCCTGTATCTCAAAAGTTAAGAGGTTTGAGACATATGTTTATAGAAACTTTTTTCTTAAAATAAGCTAAGGAATCATAACCTGTAATTCAGCCATCATTTAAATTAAACCCTGTATAATTCGATCCCTACTGATTAGGAAGCAGAAGTTATTTAATCGTAATGAATCGAAAAGTATATTTATTGTTGAGATAACAAAACACATTTTAATTAATAAAGCCTTATTGTACTACAGATTTTTGTTGCATTAGTAAAAATCTTAACGTTTTTACCTCTTGCAGGCAGATATTTTAACAATTAAAAAAAGAACATTTTAATAACAACCTTTGTGTTCAGTCCACTTGCAAACTTTTTCATATTTTCTACATGAGTGGAAATAACTTCTATGTCGACCGAACTCTTAAAAGACCCTTCTTAGAATGCCATATCCTTAGTTGAATTGCCCAAGTTCATTTATTTTTGTATAAGAAGAATATTTTTTAAAAGGCGACCGATTTCGGGTTTTAAAGGCGAAGTGAAATAAAGACAGGAATAAAATGTTTATTCTAAAAGAAATTTATTTTAATAATTTTTTTATATTGAAGTCACAAAGGCTTTTAAGAATTAGTGAAATTTTATACAGGGCGATTCTTAACCTATTCACATAAACATTAAAAATAATTTATATTGATAAGCAATAGCTATTCATATTTAAACACAATATTATTTGGCTTTTCTCCAGAATAAAATTAAAAAGTTTATTTAACATTTAAAGAAAACTATAACTTTTATACATTATGTAGAACTATTCTGCTCTTACACAATATAATAAAAGTTATTATAAGGTCTATTTTCTACCAGTAAATTTTTTCAAAAGTAATGTCAAACTCTAAGTGTCCATCAGACATTTCATTTTTAATTTTTTTTCAGTTTTCCAACAAGTTAATCAGTAAGTTTTTAGGTAAAATGTTTACTACATTTTTGGTAAACTATTTACCACATTTTTGAGACTCAACCATTGGCCCAGTTCTCGTCTGGCGTATTGCTAAGATTTTATTTTATTGCATTAAAATAATTTCAACCCAGTGCTAATGAACCTTTGTTTATAGATTGAAACCTTTGAATTGTAAGTAATTTATTATTAAATATTTTATTATTTTATTTCTTTTAAAGTAATAATTACTTTTATTATATTGTGTAAGAGCAGAATAGTTCTACATAATGTATAAAAGTGTTAATTATCTTTAAATGTTAAATAAACTAAAGAAAAGCCAAATAATATTTTGTTTAAATATAATCTTCCAGATAACAAATAAAGCATAATATACTTTATTATAGGGCTAAACATTTTTAATATTCTTTTTATCTGGTTAAGATACCTATTAGGTGTACCTTCTACCAGTTAAATTTTTTAAAAAGTAATGTCAAACTCTAAGTGTCCATCAGACATTTCATTTTTAATTTTTTTTTCAATTTTGTAACTAGTTAATCAGTAAGTTTTTAGGTAAACTCCTTACTACATATTGGCCCAGTTCTCGTCTGGCGTCTTGTTAAGATTTTATTTTGTTGCATTAAAATAATTTCAACCGAGTGCTAATGAACCTTTGTTTATAGATTGAACAAAGAAAATCATTCATTTTAAATAAAAGAAGAAGGTGAATTCTGAGAACAAACAATAACTGGTTCCGGATTAAGCTTAAAGCTGTGAAGCGACCGGTTCAGCGCTGGAAAAGGGCGGCGCACCTGAAAGAAAGAGAAGCACCTTTTTTTTGCTCTTTACGTTTCATTGGGACCCTTTTTATTAACCAACGTAAAAAGCGCAAAATATGACCTTTCATTTTTGCTCTTCAACTTTCTTCGGCAAAAAACCGGAACAAAGATTTCCCATCTTGAGTTTTCAAATGCAAAGAAGGGCGCAAAATTTATAGTTCACTTCACTTCAAAAAAGTTTCGTCCGGCACTGACAATAACTAATATTGGAAAATAGGTAGGTACCTATTTTTTATGTGAGACATAATATTGTATAATAATAAAAACCCATAATTTTATTTCTAAAAGCGTAAATATACATTCTATAACAACTAACAAAGATACAATTTATAGACATACCAAAAATTATCATAACTTGTTTATTGGTTTAGTTTATATAGGTTAAAAATCACCCTGTATTGTTCCTAAAAATATTTTAAAGTAATTGCACATAAAACACATATTTACATTTGATTGGGTAAAAAAATGCCTCAGCTGAGTTTTACGTAAAAAATTAAGTCTGTGCCGTAAGTTTACTTGTATTATTTTAGGTAATTAATTTTTAAATACTATGTTTTTCTAAATTATTATTTAAAATTTAAATTTTATAGTTTTATGTCCTTAAATATTGATAATTTATTTTAGGGTTTCATTCAGGTAAATTTCCAGCTATATTACGTTTGGTCTATGTCTGGAATAGCTAATTCAAAGGTTGTGATATTTTGCTTAATTAAATTTTCGTGTACACTTTTATACCCAGTTCTGCAGAAACAAATAAATATAATTATCTATTAAAATCTTTTTTACTCTTCATATAAATACGTAAAATCTGGTAAAATACAAGTTGTTGTTCTAAGAATAGTAGTATTTAATTTGTTTTTGTTTTTTTTTAAACCTTCCAGGTAGGGTACCTACTAGGGGACACCCGGTGTTACCCCTCCAATTTTATTTTGTGCTAAAATTTTACCATTTATTAAGAAAAAACTGCAATCCTTTTAAAATAAGAGGTGCTAAACTATTTAAAAAACTTTGATTTGATTAAAGACACCCTGTAAAATAATGAATCACACGACAATAATAATGTATAACAAAATATTATGAGATTGCAGTCAAAGATTACTTTTAAACAAAACGAAGTATAAATACTGTAATTTTTTTTTGCTTAGTAAGCTGTGAAAGCCACTAAAAGACCTTTTATATGCTCACAGTTAGTAAGATATTCATTGAAATTTTGTTGATAAATCACATACTCGTTAATAAATCACACATATTTCGTTGATACACGGAAAAAAAATCGAAAGGCGTTGTGTGCTACTAGAGTGTAGCGCAAAAATATGTTTATTATTACGGTTCTAACTATAATTTTTGTCAAGTCCTAAAGTTTTGTAGGTGAATGATAGTAGCTAACAAAAGTAACCAAATATGAATCTTGACTACATTATAGTAGTATTGAAAATGGTTACATGAAGCTCTGCTACAAAATTATTAAATTCGACTGCACATTATTTGCTACAAAAACGAAGCGAGTTTTACTACAACGTGTACCTGGGGTCTATAGTGCTACACATTGTAACTGTCGTAGGTAGTTGTTACAAATATACATCAAAATTTTGTAAATACCATAAGATCTTTATATTTAAAATTGTTGTCGTAAATGACAATACACAAATTTGGAATTGTTATTTTTTTGGATTGCAGCTATAGATAATTTTTTTAACATTATCCGAATTAAGAATTAAAGGTTTTGCCATACACGCACCGAGCCTGGATTCACAATGATTAAGGAAAGTGGGGCAGATTAATTCGAAAAAATTCAAAAGCACTTTTATGTCCTTAAAATATAAAAAGCATTTTTGTAAAGCTAAGTCTATTGTTTTATGTACGTATATCTCCTTGTGTAAAAATAACACATTTTCCCATTTATTCTTGTCCTTTTTATCCAAACTTTAACTGTAGTATAGCTTATACTATGTTACCTTATTTGCGAAGGTTTATTTTACGACCAGGTGTAATTTAAAGCATACTATGACCAACACAAATTACTGCAATTTTACTAAATACAATTTTTTTGCACTCCTACATTTCTTTATGTATGGTCCGACCTTAAAAGGTGAATAAAACAACGCATGCAACTAAAAACTCTCTTTTCAAGGAGATACTTTTTGCTTAAGGTTTTTGAAAACCAACTTTTTGAATATGCTTTCTAAACTGTGCTACCCAATCTTTCCAAGACATTGATTTTTTGTCAATGGCTTAGATTATACTTATGTTTTTACGAAATTCATAATAATGTAAGAAGTTGCTTTAAGACAGCTTATAGAACATTTTACTTAAGTTTAATAAATATTATGTTAAAAATCTTTTCATCATCATTTGCCTAGAATACTTGTAACCATGTGATTTAGCTTATATTTATAAAGCCGCGTCCTGACTTGCAATAATTCGCCAAACATCCATATCCAAACTAACAACCTGTTTGCGCGCTCCTTTGACGCTTCAACAAACCGACAAGCCCTGAATCACCGGCAAATTCTTTCCCATGCCTGTTGAAACGACGTGAATTTTGTCCACGTCCATGTTATGTGGCGGGGTATGCGGCGTGGAGCAGCATGGCAATTGTTGCAAGTCTGGACGCGGCTCAAGATATATCATAAGATCCTACTTACGCGCAAAAAATGACGTCAACAAACCACGAAGGCAAGTTAAATTAACATTAATGTATTGTATGATCCAAATTTTTGAAAATATACAAAGTATTTCATTTAGAAATAGATACCTATGGTCTATTATGATAAATGAAACACACACTTAAGCCCCTAGGTCAGGGATGGCTAACCTTTTTGTAACACCGTGCCATTTTTGTAAGTCAACTACTTTCCGTTTATTTTTTCAGTCATAATAAAATAGGGAAAAACATGAACATGCTCGTGTGCCCAAATTTTACATCGCTTGCCAACATGGGCACGCGTGCCATTGGTTCGCCATCCCTACCTAGGTTATGAAATGTTTACCCATACCGTTACTCTTACATTTTCTTTTACACGTTGAAATGTTTTTATTAGTTGTTATGTCAACAAGCTAGTTGAGGAATTAGAAAAAATTAAATAAAATAGGAGCAGTATACCGTAGGACCTATTACTAATAAGACTTACAGGAAGAAATATTTTTAATTATAAATTTTGGCCCTTTCACCGCCTTTACACCACACCCACATTTTGTGGATTTAACAAACTTTTTCTATTTATTGTTAACAAATTAAAATTTTTACTTTTTAACTTAGAACAATGTTCGACATTAACTTCACAAGTATATTGAGTTGACACTTATATTGAACACTATGTGTTAAAGTGTTTCCAATTTATGTGTTGCAAGCAAATGGCTTCTACCTAGACAAATGCCTTCTTCCTGGGCAAATGGTTTATTTTTATTTTTAAATGCCATTTTACCTAGTCAATTTCTATTTCATTAGTAATTTTTAAACAAAATGAAAATAGAGATATTTTGTATCTCCAGAACATAGCATGCAAAAACTGTCACATCTGGAAATCACGGTTATTCTGGATAGTTGAATCTCTTTTTTAATTCTTAAAGAAAGCGCAAAATTAAAAAATGTATCTAATCACGACCGCCCCAATCTGACAGTTTTGTAACATGACTGTTTATAGCGCCTTCAAACCAATCAAATGTACATATCTACTACTTTTTACTTCGTAGTCTGTAAAACACACTGTATTGCCTTATATGTTATAACAATATACCAGCCATTTGCCTAACAAGGACCACTACAAATACATTTATCTAGGCAAATGGCTTAACTAAAAAAAAAAAAAAAAAATAGAAAGTTTTCTTTATGCTAAACTTATTTGCCCAGGAAAGCCATTTGGCTAAATAATCCATTTGCCTATGAATATACAGGGTTAGGCTGAACGTTTTAGGCAAAAGAGTCAACTTGATTGTTGACGGACAACCGTGCTCAAAAGATCGGCGAAATCGTTGCGTCATAATTGATACGGGACTCAAATTTGAAGAACATATTAACTCTTATTAAAAAAATCATACTGGTGGCTTGAAAATATTTATGCCAACCGAGAATTCTCTTCCAAGAAACGAAATGCCACTAGAGAAAAGCCTGGTCCTTTCGTTTTTTTAACTGGCTGCTCAATTGTTTATTTATCCGTTCTTGACGTCGAGTAATGTGCAGGAGGATTCAGCGAGTTCAAAATTCGTGCGTTGTCGTCTTGTGTGTTCTCTGCGCAAGTTTGAACTACACATCGGGAAAGTATTAAGGGTCTAAATGCATACATGGAGAATAGAAGAAAATTGCAGTTTGGTTGTTTTCTTGTTGTAAAAATTATGAGTACTGGGCACCTTCTGCACCTAAGTGATGAAACTTTATAACATGGACACCCTTCTCACAATAGAGTTATACGAACCGAGTATGTTGGCAATACCGCGACACTTAACAGCTTTGTTTCGAGAGGCTTTACCATCAGGCTGCGAATCTTTGGTCAAACCACCGAACGATATTAAATCATTGAGTGTTGAAGCTTTTAGAAGGAGATACTGAGCGTCAACACGGTTTCGAGAACAGTAGGTTTAGGCATTGCATATGTATTTTTGATAGGCTGAATGTGTGTGTGAGTAATTAAGTATATTATATGTAGTTTTAGCATTTTTTTTAATTGGTATTTTTTTTAGGTTTTTTTTATGAAAACATTTATATTTACATATATTTAATTTTTGTTTTTGCATAAACTCCAGCCTGTTAGGGTTTAGTATGGCAGAGTAGTCAATTGTTTATTACAATATCGCCCTAATATGGTTGGCTGTGATGAGGTACACTCTTATATAATAATTTTGTATGCTTTTTAACTATTTGTACTGATTGTAACTCATGGTCACCCAATAAAAGATTGTACGTTTATTATTATTATTATTATTATTATATACAAAGAAAAAAGTTTGTTACTGCACCAAACTCTTTTGACAGTAACTAAACATTGTTTTTCTGGTAGGTAATAAACTGTTTATTGTTGTGTGTTGATTAAGCACTATTGTAAACAATTTCAATTTTTAAACAAAAGGATGACGTCAGTCTTTCAGCAGCTTACAGCGGTTGTTCGCGGTCCTGGAAATGCCTGACCACTGTCTAACAGTATAAAACAACAAGGAGGGGGAAATATAGCCAAATTTGAGGTTAAAAGTCAAACAAAATGGACTAAATGTTTACTAAAAATAATTAAAATCATATGTGTGGAAAACCATTTAAAGAATTAATTCAACTAAAATTAAAGATATTGCGTATTTTTGTTATAAAACGGGAGTTACCATTTTTAGGTCTAATTAAAAAAAATTTATTGTCATTTGTCATTTGCGATAAGCGCTTTTACCTTTTCGATTTACATTTTAATGACCTCAACTGTTGGACAAGAGTGTTAGCAGTTGTAAGACAGAAAAAATTAAAACATATACCTTAAATTTTTGATTTTTCTGCAAGCAAGCAAACAAGAATTTGAGCCAGAAATATACTTACGCCAATAAAATAAATCGGAACAATTTCAGGACAAAAACTGGTCCGCATCGCCACAAATAAAAGATTAATATGGATTTTCTTTTTGTTGTCGAGCGATTTTAATTACGGTCTATTTACTAAACTGGGATTAAGATGCCGCAAAAGAGGCTTAGACAAATTACAAACGCCATTCTATGTAGATTTTTGATTTTTCTTAAGCAAATAAAAGCTATAGGCCAATAAAATAAATAAGAACATTTCCAGGACAAAAACTAGTCCGCATCGCTACAAATAAAAGATTAAAAAGACATTTTCTTTTTGTTGTCGAGCGATTTTAATTACGGTCTATTTACTAAACTGGGATTAAGATGCCGCAAAAGAGGCTTAGACAAATTACAAACGCCATTCTATGTAGATTTTTGATTTTTCTTAAGCAAAAAAAACTATAGGCCAATAAAATAAATAAGAACATTTCCAGGACAAAAACTAGTCCGCATCGCTACAAATAAAAGATTAAAAAGATATTTTCTTTTTGTTGTCGAGCGATTTTAATTACGGTCTATTTACTAAACCAGGATTAAAATGCCCCAGAAGAGGCTTAAACAAATTACAACCGCCATCCTATGTAAATTTTTGATTTTTCTTAAGCAAACAAAATTATACGCCCATAAAATAAATGGGAACATTTCCAGGACAAAAACTAGTCCGCATCACCACAAATAAAAGATTGAAATGGATTTTCTTTTTGTCGTCGAGCTATTTTAATTACGGTCTATTTACTAAACTGGGATTGACATGCCGCAAAAGAGGCTTAGACAAATTACAAATGCCGTCGAAGGCGTTTTTGTTTGAACAACTGAAAGGACTCGCTGCGCCAGTAAGTGAAGGGTCATAATTTACAACGAATACAAATATTCTCCGGTATTCTTGAATCTTAAAGGACTTAAGAGTTTCGCTCCGTATTTTTCATGTTTTTTATTTGCTTTCATTTTTTTGAATTTTAATGGGCTTTAGAAACCCTTTTAATTAATTATAATTAGAAAGTTTTTTAGGAAATGATTTTTTTACATTTTTTCATCATACAGCTCCTAAAAGGTGCGGCAAAAATATTACTACTAAGTTATCAGGTTTAAAAATTTTGTTTTACATAACTTACCTCAGGATAGTTTCGAAGGTACGGGGTGTCAAAAGTTTGAATATATTTTAGTTTTCTTTAAATCAATTTAATGCTAATAGTTGTATTTAGACCAGGTCGTATGGTAATTACGACGATCATGAATACCAGCTCGAATTTTGTTGATTTTTAAAAACCGTAATTGTTTTAATAACTTAGAAAAAAATGCATGAAATAAAATTTAATTAAATTTTTTGCCTAATTTTCTATCGAAAACGATTCTGTACCTTTTCCTAAAAACTAATAATTACCAAGTTATATTTATTTAAACAATTAAAAATAGGCAATTAGTCCCAACTTTACCTTTTAAATAATGTTATGAAAATATGTAAAATTTTACATACTTTTGTAACAATTATAGAGAAAGCGATTTGACAATTTTAAATTTCTAGATAGTGTTTTGGAATTTTTAAAAATGTGTATTTTCTTGTTTTTAACTCCTAGGAATATTTGCACTTTTGCGGTGTAGGTATGGTCTCCATATCAACAGTCCCCAAATCGGCCTGGTGTATTCTAAGGTTATCACGACAACTACCTTAAGGTGTCGCGGCTAAGGTAGTTGTATACAGGGTGATTCAAAAATCAATCACGAAATTTAAGGGGGTGATTCTACTTGCCAAATAAGGGTAGAGCTTCATATATTTTTTTAAATGTCATTCGTTTTCGAGTTACAAGCCGTCAAAGTTCAATTTTTATTTTGGTCTTTTCGCCATATTGCATTTATTTTTAACCAATCTAGTTGATATTTAGCACACAAATCGAGCTTTGCAGATCCTAAAATTTTAAGACAAAAATGCTTTTTTAAATACCGCCAGAGGGCACTTTACCTAAAACTTAAAATTTATTTACATCATAACTTTTTGTTTTGACAGATATCGCAAAGCTGGATGCGCCATTTTATAGACAATTAAAAACTTAAAAAATAAGGTACCTTTTATTAAAGTCGATAAACTTCACCGTTTAGGCACCAATAGACATCAAAGTTTTCATTAATTTCAATCAAATTACCTACATATAGGGTGGCCCACCATATTCGACACGGACTGTAGCTGGATAACCATGGGGTTTTAAAAAAGTAAATACTGAAACATATACAGGTCGAATAAGGCCACAGTATAAAATTATTTTCTTCTATACAGGATGTCTCAAAAAACGTTGACTGTATCAAAGTTATATTTTTTAAAATGGAACACCCTATATTTTATGACGGTTTTAGATTCTACATAAAAAATAATTTAAGGTTGGTAATAGTACCAAGTATCTAATTTTATTCGTTTTTGTGATATTTGATTCTTTTTGCAGGGGTGCAATTAAATTAATTTTATTTTAACAATATAAACCCCTTAAACTTTAAAATTTGTAACAAGATTAGGAAAAGTCTGCATTATCATACGTAGGTCATATCGAGATCATAGATTATACAGGGTGATCAAAAAATAATTTCAATTTTTTAGAAAGTCAAGTTGCAATATCTCTCTTATTTTAAATGGAACACCCTGTATTTTTTACACCACATGATGACAAACCAAATGCTCTTTTAAATGGTGTATAGGTTGCCTATACCTATCTTTTATACTTTTTAAGTAAATTCCGTTTTAACATATTTTTATTCCAAATGTCTATTTAAATGTAAGTAGGCTGTGATAGAGCTATGCCTATTTACTAAGCCGTTATTGCAAAATGTAAATTTGTTGGAAAAAAGCACAAAATTAAAAGATTTTGTATTATCTGCCACTATTTTTAAAATTCACAGAAAAAAATTCATTAGTTGCTTATAATGCTACTTCCAATAACACTTATTTCAGCTAAATGGGGTAATGAAAAAACTTGTGTTTTTAAACAATCCTAATAACGCCTCTGGTCAGTTATGACGACATTCTGTGACCTATAACTCGTTTCTTCCATTATCCATAATCACTGTGTCAAATTTTTTAAAGGTTCAGGATTAACTCTAGACTAAAGTAAACCATTTTTTCACATCATACCAGTATTATATCATCTTGTTGTTGTAGAAAAAGGGTTTTTATTTAAAATCATTGAAATTTCTTTTAAACTGACTAAAACACTAGTAATCAATAAATGGCCAGCCAACTTTAATTTAAATAAACATTTGGACTACAAATTTGTAAAAACAGATTTTACTAAAAAGCACAAAAGATAGGTATAAGCAACCTATACAGCATTTGCAAGAGTATTTTATTTGTCATCATATGACGTAAAAAAATACAGGGTGTTCTATTTAAAATAAGAGAGATATGGCTATTTGATTTTCTAAAAATTGAATTTATTTTTTGATCACCCTGTACAACACTTGATCTTAATTTGACCTACGTATGATATGGCAGACTTTTTCTAATCTTGTTACACATTTTAAAGTTTAAAGTGTTAAAAGTGTTAAAGTAAAATCAATTTAATTTTACCTCTGCATTTTTCAAAAAATCAAATATCACAAAAACGAATAAAATTAGACACTTAGTACTATAAACAAACTTGAAATATTTTTTAAAGTAGAATCTAAAACCGTCATACAATATAGGGTGTTCCATTAAAAAAAATATAACTTTGATACGTCACACTTTTTTGAGACATCCTGTATAGACATAATTTTATACTGTGGTCTTATCCGACCTATATATGTTCCAGTATTTACTTTTTTTTAAACCTCTTGGTTATCCAGCTACAGACCGTGTCGAATATGGTGGGCCACCCTGTACATACAGGGTGTCCAGTAACTCAACAGACAAACTTTACGGGGCGATTCTACAACAGAAAATAAGAAAAAACTTTTTACAAACATATGTCCTAATCGTCTTAGTTTTTGAACTACGGTATGTTAAATATTTACAAAAAAAACGATTTTTAGTGCAATAAATTGCTCAGGACAAATTTTTAAACTTTGGTATTTATAGGTATTTATAAGCTACTATGATATGACAACACCACATTTTAGGCAAAAACATCAGATGAAGTTAAATCTCTCTTAAACCGTTTAGGCTGCGTTTATAAATTTTGGCATTTAAATGATGCTAGGCAAGTAAAACTGACCAGTGATACTGACATTCTTGCCAGATTTTTAGTTTTGCGCCACATGTAATATTTTTCGCATTTTAAATAAAATGTCCTATTTATTTTAATTGTAATAAAAGGAACGTGTCAACTTTAGTAAGGTTTTAAATTTATACCAGTTTACGAGATATGATAACACCGCAATTATATTAAAATTTTGCAACAATGCTGATATCAATAATCAATAACTCAAAACTCCTAAACTCCATAACTGGCATAAACACATTGTATCTATAGCCGCCGCGGCTCCAAAAAAGCTTGGATTTCTTTTTCCGAGCCAAAAGTATTTTTCTCCTTCCAATTTATACACTTTGTATGTGTCCCAAATTCGACCCCCAGAGTTTCTAGACTGTGGAACCTGCTGCCAGCAGGAGGTCTTTCTTTCCCCTCAAATCTTCAAGTTTTTAAGCCCGTGTTAACAAACTTCCTCTTACCCTGCTTAAGACACCCACGGTACGTTAGTATTTAGGCTTTCAGCCTTCGTGGATTCTCCAAAGATAAAAAAAAATACCAAATTTTGTAACCATAATTTAATTATGGCGGTATTAAAGATATTTAGGCTCTAAATTACTTTTTGCTGAAAGTGTAGTGTATAATATTTTAGCAACTAATGCAGATAGAATTTTTATATAATTATAAATATGATTGAAAATAAATTGAGAGCATTCCATTAAAAAAAAAAAAAAATTATGTATAGCACAAAACTGGGAAATCTGGCAATAGTGCCGATATAACTATTCCAATCCTACATGTCAAAAAACCTTAGATACCAGATTTTGTAAAAGTAGTGTAAGCGGTTTTAAAAAATACTTAAGTTGCGGTACTTTTTAGTAACGCAGTATGATGGATGAAGATGCAAGACCTTTTTTTTTTTGGTTCTCACCTTAGACACTATTCACAACAGATTAAACATTACTTGTTTTTTCCATGCTAAAATGCCGTTTTGTTTTGTTGCCATGATTAATATACTAAACATAAAAACACAAACGTGTGTGACAAAGAAAACAAATCAAAATAATTTGCCTTTGTTTACAAATACCTCTGTGTTGGCAACAATGTAAATAATATAATGACGAAGTGCATTTTGATTGCCAGAGAGTGTGCCATTCTAAGGCAATAATAAAAAAGCAAAAATAACACCAAATAAGAATGTTTTAGATAAACTTGTAAAACTTTTCTAAATAAGATTTGGGTATGTATAATTTTACGTTTTATAACGTGGATATAAAAAATATACCTCACATTCTCAAAAAAAAACTTAATTTTGTTTATAAGAATGTGGGGTTACTGATTATTTATGACATAGACATTGATGATTGTCTTATGTATTTATTTTTAAATAGAAACTTCTTTTAAAGCCCAATTGGTCATTTAGATGACGTAAAGAAACCTGAGCGAAAATTATCCCAGACATCGCTCTAACCCTTTTTATACTGATAAATCCCCTTTTATATGTGTTTATTTTTTTATTTTAACCCTTTCAGTACGGTTGCCGTGTATATACGACAGAAAAAAAAGTACCCACCGGACGGATGTCGTGTATAGACGACACTGACTCAAAGTATTATTTAAGTAAATGTCGTGTATATCAAACGTTTTATAAAACTTAACTTGCTACCCAGACGACTGTCGGAACGTATCCGTCGTTTCTGTACTTGCCGTACGGACTGATGCCGTAATAGGACGGCAGTGACGGAAATAGCCGACAGCCGTCGACAAGGTAAGCCGAGTTTAACGTGTGCATTAAAAACTGCATTTTGGCGCGATTCGCGCCAGTATTCTTTAAGATGTCAAAGGAAGACTGTGCTGGACCTTCCAGAGAGCCAAAAAGGCGCAAAAAGGACAATAATGATTGTGATTTAGGTGGTGTAGTGCCAGGTTTAACATCAAAGTGAAGTAAAAGACATTCTCAAAAGTGTAGGATCAGATGATTTGTACATTAGCAGCAGTGAAGAAGATCCCTTCGTAGACAGCGGAAGCGAGTATCTACCTTCGTCGGGCAGTGAGAGTGAAGATCCTGAACTGTATCAAGATATCTGACGAAGTGCAAGATCTAAATATACCAGAAGATAATGAGTTGCAAGAGAGCGAAAGTTTGATAGAAGGCAAAAAGAATTGGAAATAATTTGGACGAAAAATGAGTTTAATCCCCACGTACATGAATTTGATCTGACCAATGCCGGGCTACAAAATCAAAATCTGACTGAAAAGTCAATGGAAATTGACTATTTTCTAAACTTATTTACAGAAGAAATCGCAAGAACTTATTGTACAAGAAACGAATAGATACGCAAAACAACAAAAAGCCGAAAACTGGAAGGACATAGACATTTCTGATTTATATGTTTTTCTAGCTCTAACTCTACTTATGCCAAGGAACAAAAAATTAGAATTAAAGGAGTATTGGTCCAAAAGATATTTTACTTCACTCTCCTATATTTGCCCAACAAATGTCCAGGGACAGATATCTTATGATTCAACACTATTTTCATTTTTCTGACAACGAAATTGCACCAGAAAATAATCGCTTGTATAAAGTAGAAAACATATTAAACATGTTGAAACAAGAATTCCAGACAGAGTTTCATCCATTTCAAAATCTAGTAATAGATGAAAGTATGGTCCTCTTCAAAAGGGGATTAAGTTTTAAGCAATACATCAAGACAAAAAGACATCGTTTTGGAATCAAATTATATGTCCTTTGTGATTGTGAAACTGGTATAGTTCTAGACTTTATAGTGTATATGGGTAAAGAGACAAATATAAACACTGAAGAAACACATAATCTCTGCAATTATAGCCTCGGTAGTTCCGACAATGTTGTTGCCAAACTTCTGGATTCTTACCTGAACAAGGGACATTCCTTGTATACTGATAATTTCTATACAAGTCCCGTTTTGTCAACCTTTCTTCATGAATATAAAACTAATTCTTGTGGAACCGTTCGACAAAATAGAAAACATATGCCCGTATTTAAGCGAAAATTGAAAAAGGGTGAAACGGGTGGAGAACCAGTGAACACTTGTTAGCTGTAAAGTGGAAAGATCGCCGAGACGTTGTTATGTTAACGACAATGCACGAGAACAAAATAGTTACACATGCCACAAATTGACAGGAGTACGAATGAAAATAAAAAAAACCTCTTTGTGTAATGCAGTATAACGAACACATGGGAGCAGTTGACAGATCTGACATGCTAATAAGTTCAGTGGATTGCACCAGAAAAAGCCTCAAATGGTACAAAAAACTGTTTTTTCACGTCATTGATGTATGCCTTCTAAATGCCCATGCAATGCTTTCAGTTCGGTGCGAGAAGAACATTCCTTTGTCCAAATTTCATCTGGCAGTTATTCGGCAATTACTTGAAAGGAATTTACGTTTAACATTTACGGTCTTTTTAGAAATGACGTTTTACAGCTATTTTTATTTCCAGATATCCATCAAAAGTTCAGAGACACGCTACTTATGATCTTGAAATGCTAGGTTGACGCAGCGTCATTTTCCCGAAGAGGTGCCTCGCAAAGAAAACAACAAACATGCTGTTAGAAGATGTTGGGTTTGTTCCCACACTAACAAGGGGTGAAAAGAAAGGAAACGCGGGTTATGTGCATTCCGTGTAATGTTGGATCTGTGCATTTTCCTTGTTTCAAAATCTACCATGAGCAAGACCAGTTTTAAATTTTGATTTGTTAAAATAAATTTAGCAGTTATGTTATTACTGTATTTGACTTATTTGAATAACTCTTTAATGTATTTTAAGTGAATATGTAACATTTTTTGAGTAAATAAATGTTTAAAAAAGCCTCAAGATAAACTTTTGTAATGCATTCAAAATGAGTTGACGTATATGACGCCTATAGACGACAGCCGGCCACAAGGCACTGCAAGAACTCCCGTCTGTGGGGTAAATTGAGCCGAAAAAGTCGCCGTCTTGAAAGGGTTAAATAAAGAAATAAACATTTAAAAAATAAATAAAATATAGAATAAAAACTGGATAGGCAGCTTAATTTAAAAGATGTATTACTAAAAACGTATATTCCTAATTTTTTGGACGCCATTTTGTTTTGCTTGCCAGTTTATGGCTTTTTTGTGATTGCAATGTAAAATATGATGCCTATATATTATAATTTAAAACCAAGAAATTTTAGTTAGTAACTAACTAGACATGAGTAAATTCAGAATATTTTAAATAATAGATTGCAAATCATAATCCTTTCATATTCTGGGTATTCTAATTCTAATCTATTAATCATACAAAATAATATGCATTCGTTTTAAAAGACTTAATGTTTTACCAACCCTTACATTCAGTTGCGCATTCACCATTCTACACATACTTTACTTAGAAATGAACTGACTGATTATGATAATACCCGATTTGCACTAACTAGTTCGCGATTTATAAAAGTCAAAGCACACTAGGCGCTCAGGTTTCGGTACACTAAGGACCGATCAAATATCTTACATGGTATTTAAACATCATTCAAGGTAATTCTTTTAAAATGCATGTAAATTATTTGATCGGTCCGTGAGAGTACCTAGACCTAAGCGCCTTGTGTGCTTTTACCTTTAGCGAACAAGCATTCTATTTTTTATTATTACTGGACACAAATATTCTTTACTTTTATTTCATTTATGAGAAAATTATTTAAAAAAATTTTTATGCTCACCAAATTTGCGATTTTAGATTTTGGGTAATATTTGTGATATGCACTTTGTTTTTGACTGAATTTAAGCATTTACAAAACAACACAAAGGTTATTTCGAGTAGACTAAAAACCAGTTACAAAGGTGCTACAAGCGTCACACAAATAAAGACGGCAATCAACTATCGCTGTCTAAACGCGTCGTTTACAACGTGTGCGAGCAACAAAAAGGAGAATAATTGAAAGTGAGACAGAACTGGTGACACCGTGGCATCTTCTCAACTGGCGAGAACTTTACAATATAGCGATAAGCGAAAGATACCACTTATAATTTTTTTTTTTGTTTAGAAATTTCATTATTTAAAAATTTTTTGTTTAATTTTAAAAGCTATGGATTTAAGGTAGGAAAAGCTTGATTTACTAGACTAAGACCAAAATAAGAAAGATAAGTAATTTTAAAATGTCTCTTATTGGCAATTTTTCATTTATTGCAAAGAGTAAAAAACAACTTGTTATTGAAATAATATTATTTTTAACAAAGAAGTAACGATAATTATTTCATGAAGAGGTTTTTGGTAAATAAATAACACATAAATATAAATGTACTTTTATTTGCTTTTCAGTAAACATAAGAAATACACGAATATACATGTTTTGTCACTTCAAAAGGTTCATAGACAACTAAAGCAAGAACAATGTGGGACAGATTCATTACCATGTTTATATGTCGGCATTCTTTGTCTAATGTCTTCCTGTTAGTGTACTACACGCCTTAGACCGTCTTCTTTTTACGTATTGCCTATAAACCTTTTGAATTGGCTAAACGGGTATAAAAAATTTCAATATTTATATTGTCAAATAAATAAATCCTACAGTAAAAACTTCATATTAAACATGTATAAGAACACAATCAAAATAACATAAAAATCAACAGCATCTCCTATTTATATAGCATCCATTATATTAATATTTTTTCCACTAGCAACATTTATTTAATCAATAATTTAGTATATTTTGGTGAGTGTGCGTGTGTATGTATGTAAATCAGGAATTAAAAAGATAGAATGAGAATTTTTATATAACCACTTATGTATTATTACATTTGCTTAAAGACAGTTTTACAAATAATATTACATCATTTAATTTAAGATTTATTCTCACAAAAGAAAAAAAAGTCATTTGTAAATAAGTTATGTATATGAAATTATTTAAAACATATTATTATGTATCTCATAAAGAAATAAATACTAACAGACTACGCCAACAACGATGCGGCGCTAATGAATTGCAAAACAAACATATTTTATGTTTACTTACTTGTGAAATGACACATTGGGATTTAAAAATCTATTTTTTTGCATACTTGGCATTCACGAACCATATTGTCGGTAATATTGTCCAATAATTTACACAAAAAACACTATAAGACACATGAAAAACTGAGAAATTCACCAAAACAACTATTTCTCACAAGGCAACGCTGCAAGTAATGGCGCATGAGAGGTGATAAAAATGCTACGAGACTAGCCAATCCGAGCCCGCTTGGAGGCTATGGCCCGTAGCAACGTTGTCGGGTTGTTTAGTCAATTTTCTGTGATTTAAAACAAAAAGAAAAACCTGTAAATAATTAAATATAATGATAATTTAATATGAACATAATAATAACTATAGAATTCTGATATCTAAATCACGTTAATGTTTAGACGATATTCTTATATAGTATTACCAGTAAAAATTGTATAAACAAATAAATGCAAGCATGGCAAAAGCCATGACTTTTAATATAAAATAGCAAAAGTGGCACTAGCGCTTGCCCTATGACTTAAGCAAAATTATCTTGAAAGCAAATAGTCCAGTCAAATCAGAGAAATGTTTAATGTCTTATCGTAATCAAATGTAAACAAGTTTCGTTTCCTGTAAAGGATAAAAGGTCATTGGTTCTCACTTTTCTTGGGCCAAATTTGTCGATGTTTTTTAGGTTTGTTCCAGCAGGCTGTCAAAAATATTTACAACCGTTCGAAATCTGCGCACGTCAAATTTGTCGTTTCAGCAGTGCCATGTTTGTAACATTATACAATTGTTTGTTGTTTCAGCAGTAGTTATAAGATGTTGGAAACTGTTTGAAAACTTTGCAAACTTTCTTCAAACATTACTAACAATTTTTAACATAACCTTTCTTTTATTGACGTATTATCAGTATGCACGCAGAAAACTGTTTCCATTTCTGACTAATGTTTGTAACAATTTCGTGCGTTTTACGATTGTTGCTAACATGTTTCCAACATGCTGCTGAAACAAACATTTTATTTCCTTGCCATTGTAGGGTACTTTTTTGCCCCAGGGCCCCTGCTGACCTAGCTACGCCACCAAATCCTACCCATTAATATTTGTAATTTATAATGACATTTAAGTCAAAAGCCTATTTGTAAAGATTTAAGCAGAGCGAAGTTAATCACATTTTCAATTTATCTTGTTTCTCTTACAAACACTGCTAATTAGGTTGTATCTAAATCTACAGAACTTTCTAAGAAAATAATTATTTTCTAAGAGAAGAAAAGAAAACTAATCTTTTAACTTATCCTTCTTCTTAAAATCCTTTTTTTATATATTGATTTTACTTCATAGATAAGACATAAAACCAACACAAAATATACAGGGTGTTCGTGAACTGCGGTGACAAACTTTTCAAAAAAACTCATTTCGTTAACCTTGCTTTCGGGCTACAGAATTGGCTTTCTGTATTGTAAACAAAACCTGTTGTGTTGTGTTAATCCAAGTGTATTTAATAAACAAAGCTAAATGGCTGTGTGCTGCACAATTAATTAAATTTAAGGACAAAAATATTATTTATTTAAGGTAACAGGATGACAGGGGGGATCTATCCGGGTGTCTTTAAAATTACTCGCAAGCCTGAAAAGTGTTACACAATTTTAAAATTTTGGTCGGATATGTGGTTGGATAGGATGCATGTTTTTTGATTTTTTAGATTTTATGTGGCACATCCGGTTTAACCGGAAGTGCTCTCAATTTGGCTAGTCTATATATCTATCTACATACAAGAATACAATAGAAATGTTCTGTAAATGGTTAGATTATTACTCCCAAGGTTTGTTCTTTGCTATATAATATTTTACGCAAAATTAGAAATTTAAAAGCGCACTATACCGGGCTGCCTACGAAATTAGATAGGTTTATCCGGAAGTGCTCTTAATTTTGCTATTTTAAATGAAACACCCTACATATTTTTCTATAAATTATTTCTATATAAATTCTAAAAAAATTCATGTACGACATGTTATACCTATTAATAGTGTTTGAGAAAATAGCGTCTGAAAATGGCATTTTTTCCGCCATTGTTAAAAAACAAATGATAGTATAAAATGGTTATGCAATTTTCACACACCCTTGATAAACCTTATACTCCATCACCGTAAAGCACTTTTTCTGGTTTTACCGGATGTGCCACCGAAATTGACTTTCGGCAGTAAAGAACTTTAATAATTCAAATGTAAATTACTACCTTTAGCCCTAAATTTAAACATACCACTTATTTCTCAATCTGTTTTGTTAAATATACCTTATAGTTTTTTTTTTTTAAGATACTAACAGGAAAACATATTCGCCATTTTTAAGGCAGCCTAGCGTTTTACTATTAAGTTTCCATTTGAATTATGAAAGTTCTTTACTGCTGAAAGTCAATTTTGTGGCACTTCCGATAAAACCAAAAACTTTATTTTAACGTTAAGTTTATTAAATTTTTGTAAAAAACAGCATTAGCTCTTTTCTACCATCACAACCAACCAATCGGTAAAAAGACAGTTAATCTGACATTTTTAAACGCAATTTTCCCAAAAACTAATTAAGACAAGTATAACATATGATACATGTAATTTCTTGAAACTGCGTGCAGAGTTGATTTCTAGAAAAATATATAGGGTGTTTTATTTACAATATCAAAGTTAGGAGCACTTCCGTTTAAACCTATCTAATCTCGTTGGAACCCGGTATATTGTTCTTCTAAATTTCTAATCTTGCGTAAAAGAATAAATAGCAAAAGCAAACACTGCAAGTAATAATCTTACAACTTACAAAACATTTTTATTACATTTCTTGTAGATAGATTTACAGTGCTTGTCTAAAGTTAGGACCCTCCCTTCTAACTTTTAAATTTGTTGGTATTTTATAATTGAAAATTGAGGATTATAGTAAAACAACATAAGCCAAATTTAAGATAAGAAATGACTAACATAAATGTCAAACTAAGAGTTCGGCATCATTTTGAAAAAAAAATATTGAAAAAGGGGTCTTGTGGCACATGAATTTAAAGCTCCTGAGGAGTACTTTAAAACCTCACAATAAAAAGTAAAAAATTTTACCTACCATAAAATGGCGGTACTTTTAAAATTATAGCGGAATACCTAATTTGGATGGCCATATTTCCAAAACTAATAAAGTTTTGGAATTTGTTTTAATGGTGATATAATATACAGGGTGCGTCATAAAAAATTCTATGCTTTTGTCCCACCCTGTGTATTATCAAATATTATTATTATTATTACATAGATTTCGTAAAAGAGCTTAAAGAAAATACCATATTAAGTGAATCTAACTTTATTAGTTTCGGAAACATGGCCTTCCAAATAGGTTACTCAGGTCAAAGTACCATCATTTTGTAATAGGTAATGGTATTGACTTTTTATTCTGGGGTTATAAAGTACTTGTCAGAAGCTTTAAAATAATGTGCCACAAGTCCTCAAATTCCATTTAGTTCTTTTTCTCGAAATGGCGCCCGGCTCTCAGTTTGACATTTATTTCTGTCATTTTTTGCCTAAAATTTGGTTTATGTTTTCTTTCTAAACTCTTTAAATTTATATAAAAAATACCAAATAATTTAAAAGTTAGGAGAAGGGTCCTGAATTTAGACAAGCATTGTACAGTTAGACAGTCATAATTGGTATATTATATTAGTATGATACTGTTTAACCTAACCTTAAATTAAAATATAAATAGGTTTATGTGCATTTATTATGTCTTCGGAAAATGGTTTGTATTTTTATGATGTAATTGTATTTTTACCGCAACAACATTTTAGGTGATAATAGGTAAAATTCAACTGCTCTCTACATGAAGCTTGATCGTAAATAATGCATCATTAAATAATTTTTATAGCTGGTAATAAAAATTGGTAAGCAATTTTTATGAACGAAAAATAACGTAGAACATTTTGTTTGACCTTAATAGTCATAAACGAAATCCATTGAATTATATCTTTTGAATGAGTCTACCTAAACAAATAAATATGTTAGAGAGTGTACTCTTACATTTTTTAATAACTGAAGTAAAAAAATATGTAGTTTTTTTTCATTTAAAATGAAATCATGTCTTATTTAATAAGCTAGTAAGAGTTAAGAAAACATAAATAACAGGGTGTAATCAGTAAACCAAAATTTATGATATACAATTAGCTTGGCTTCTAGTTGGCCCTGAAGTCAAGATGCGGCGACATGGACAACCACACCATACTTACCCGTACTTAACAGCATTGTGATGATAAATAAAATATTAAATTCCTAATATTTTAAAATGTATAATTTTTAAAATAAACGGTATTTAACAAACTTACCCTTATTTTAAAATGCTAAATAGGATAAGGTAATACAACCTAAGAGTTTTCCATTTAAAAAAATTGACATCTAAGGTTTTTATCGATATATTTTTTAATAATTATGTTTAACCACTAAGGTTGCCTGATGAGCTGCTAAATAAAAACGAACATAAAAAAACATTAATATATTTTTAAAATCGATAAAAACGCTATTTATACCTATATAAAAAAATGTTACTTTAAACGTTTGATACAAGGCGTTACAAAATGTTGTTTAAGTCGGCGATGGCACACCTGGAAACTTTGATTATAGTATGTATGGTGTTACCCTAAAACAAAATACCATTTTTCTTAAATTATAGCTTTTTTCATCCAAGTCCAACAATAAAACCGCACATTATGTTGTCCGGTTTGTTAAGATTTTCCCGACCGGACAGACATCAGAAAAACCGGACTGTCTGGTCGACTACCGGACATCTTGCGCAACCCTTTAACCACCCTTTATTTATCAGTTGCTCAAAGATCTATGCAGTCTATTTAATAGGTTCTTTTTTACAAGGAATTTAAGCCCATTTTCATATAAAAGGCTTTATTTTTTAAATTATCGTTATGTATTTCTAAAAAAAAAAACAACATGAAGGGTCAACGTGACATCGTTTTGAAGATGGATTGTATATCTCAGATAAGGCGCAACCAATAGCCCATCTATTTAGCGGCCCAAAATGTAAAATTTAAGGTTAGAAAACAGCTCCAAATTGGTCATAAATAGTCACCAAGTGAGACGAATTGGTTGTGAGACTGAGTGACCAATCGTGACCAATTCGTGACCAATTTAAAAAGCATTGAATAAGCTCTAAATGTTAATATTGAGGTTCTACATTAATTTTTTCAAAAATCAGTGTACAACAACCATTTTATATTTAAAACAACTTATCATAATGTATATACTATTTTACTACTGACCAATTACTCTGACCTAATGACCAATGGTGACAAATTGTTATAGCTTGAAACGACCTCGTGAATAATGATGTTGAGGTGCTAAATATATTAATGTAGCAATTAGTGGCCTCGAAATTGTAAACTTTAAATATTTATTTCAATAACTTTGTTCAAATATTTAATATCTAAGACCAATTCTTTAATTGTTACTTACTATTAGAATTTGTTTTTTTAATTTAATTTTTTTATTTTTAGCCTTTCAAAATTTTTCTTCTTCTTCTTTCCATGTCTTTATTTAATACAGAACTCCTTTAATCTTGCTGACCAATTTATTATTCATACTGACCAATGTTGACCATTTTGTGGCCAATTTACATCCTTTTTCATTCAGCAATGTATGAATAATTTGATGCGCTTAAAATATTTTGATGAGCCTGATATTTTAAAAACTCTGTAAAAGTTGGGTATGAATGACCAATTCGTCACACTTGGTGACCATTTATCACCATTTCGTGACCAATTCAAAGCTGCTTTTAAACCTCAAATTTCATATTTTTGGCCGCTAAATAGATGACCAACGGATTGTTAAATACGTTTTTGTTAGCTAAATAGAAAAAATATTAATTAAGGTCATTAAGGAGGTGGCCGTCAAAAAATATTTTGTCACATAAAACCACATATTTGGATTTTGGTATTATTTAAAAGGATTTTGAATATTATTTTTGTCTAATTTATAAAGCTAATAAAAATAATATTTTCCAATGTTTTTCAATGGTTAATATAAAGTTGAGCCATATATTACAGGGTGTTACAGAATATTGTTAAGAAAAACCATAGATTCTACCATTAAAAATATTTAAAAAAGTATTTTAAAATAATAGGTCCGGAAATGCATTGTTTTCTAGATACGGGCTGTTAAAGTTTAAAAATAATCGATAATTTATTATTATCTTAAATATGCCTTATCCAATTTTATTAAAATAGATCCTAATTATTTTTGGTTTTAAAATGCTAATTAAGCTCTAACTCTATTAAGTTTATTTGGTCCAGTGGCGTCTAAAACAGTACGAACATTTTTGACAAAAAAATATACGCCACTGACTTTTCCTTAAATTTTATATTTTGTTTAGATAAAGCAAGTTAAACTACAAGATGTTTACCTTATAAACTATTTTTCATATTTCGCTTAGTTTTTGAAAAATAAAATAACATTTGCCTAGCTTCATATCTCTGGGGCAACCAAAAATATAAGCAAAATTTAAATATCACCTAATTTGAGAAATTTTGTCGATTTAAATGTTAAGAGTATTTAATTAGGTGTTTGTTGTTATTGTTATATATTAATTTAAAAATATTAAAAATAATTTTAAATGAAAATTGTCCCTATATTCCTTGCGTAGTAGGGGTATGCAATTAAGTGCATTTTATTTTAATTTTTTTAAACAAAAAGATAGGAAAAAAAAGCTGTATTTTAACTTGCTTAATCAAAATAAAATATAAAATTTGCAGAGAAGGCAGTGGTGTACATTTGCTTTGCAGAAATATTTGTTTAAATACTGCTTGAGACGCCACTGGACTAAATAAACCTTATAAAGCCTTACTATCTTTTATTGCTGCAAATAACCCTGGTAAATTTTATTACAATTGGAAAAGGAATATTCAAGATATTAATAAAAAACCGATTTAAAAAAAACAACATCCTGTATCTGAAAAACACTGCATTTTCAGACCCACGTTTAAATAACTTTTTTTATTTTTAATGGTAGAATTTGCCCCAAACTTTTTCAGTAACATTCTGTTACACCCTGTATTAATGATGAACCGTAAAAGATTTTTGACGTTTATGAAAATAAACTCTGATGTCTAACCTTTTTGTCCGTCACCCCGCCTCAAGTATACTTTAAGTTAAACTTCTATTTTGTGTATAAAATTGGTTTTACTGTTTAAGAGTCCCAGGCTAACAAAATATATAGCCGAAAATTTAAAACTAATAAAAAAGCAATTTTGATATTTAAGTTTTTAAATCATATTTTTTTATCCAAATAATATCGAATAAAATATTATACCCCCGGTTGGCCGGGTCAAACAAAATGACACAACTTTCTCATCCTACTACTTCAATAAAAATAACTTGCGAATTTTTATGACTGGCTATAAATATTTGATGAGACTCCATGTAAACAGCAGTTGGATTCAGCCAATCACAATTTCGGATTGTCTAGGCGCTAAAACTTTCTGAAAATATACATTGAAAACATGGAAAGATGAGTAAAGCTGGAGAAAATCGGTTTGTTTATTTGCAAAATGGTGCCATCAATAAAACCCAGGAGCATCCTAGTTGGAAAAGTTAGGTTTTTATTTGCTATAAAAATTATTTCTGTGAGATTTTAGGTTATAAGTAAATTTTAAAGAATTATAAATTGCCAACAAATGTACAGGGTGTTTCATTTTCGATGGTTTTACGGGATATCTCGAAAACCGTAATGAATATCAAAAATCTAATATGAGACTCCCGATCTCTTTTTTGAAAAAACAACTACAGTTAAAACACTTCATGGCTATCGAGATCCATCTCGGAGCTACAGGGTGATTTTTGGATTTTGCCCATTTATATATGTATATTTTTAACTCGTTTGCTTTTAAAGTTCTGAAAAAAGTTTAAATAGGTTAATTATGTAGTTTTTTTTTAAGAATATTGTGGTGTTATCAGTTTTCTTCTTTATTGGTTAGTTTTTAAGAAAATTATGTTTTTTTATGGTACGCCCTGTATATTTTTATCTATATTTATTAAGCTCTCTTTTGGTTTTTCAAATATATATATATAGGTATGTTTTTTTATTTAAAGTTTTACCGAAAATTACCATTTTCCGTAAATATTGCTTTTTTATAAAAGGCCATGACTAAAAATGACAAAACAGTATTTTTATATACTCAATTTTTTAGTTCCACTACCCCAAATTGTTTTTTTTAATTAAAAATCAATTTTTATATTTTTAATTTATTTAAATTTACCAACCCAAGCTTAAATAACTGTTTATGCAGTTTTTTATAAAATATTTCGAAAACTTGCAATATAATTATAATTATTACACCATAACAATAATGGATAAGTTTAAAAAATATGATACGTTTATAGAAAAAGCACTATTATAGAAAAGAAAATATTTAATAAATGGAAATAAAATAAATACACAACATGGAACATTATAATTTAAACATTTATTGTAATTTTTACTTTTTGTTAGTTTAAGTATGAACTCTTTGATATTAAATGTTTTATAATATGTATTTATTTTATTTTAATTTAGTAAGTATAACTTTTTTTTCTGTAGTAGTGCTTTTCTATGATAAAGTTATATTTTAAAGCTTAGCCAAGCAAATTGAAAAATACTGTTTTGTTATTATTAGTCATGGCCTGGTACATTTTTTTTACTTAAAAAAATTAATAAAGTTAAAGATAAATCCTTTTAATGCTTTTCATACCATTACCAAATTGGATGAGAAATATTTACGATATTAAAAAAAAAAAACAAAGCTTTCAACACTTTGTATTTTGAACACTATGCATTTTGGACCAATGTTTACATAAACTTTTTTTATGAAATTAGCTGATAAATATTTATGCAAATTTTACCGCAACACTTTATATTTTTGTAAATTGACTTCTATTTTTTAATTATTCTGTATAATATTATTACTGTATTGCTTTCTGCATATGCAGAGCATATTACCCTACTTAATTATATACTGTATTAGCAATAGCTAAAGGTATATCGGCCAGTAAAGTAACAACAAATGTTTACATGCTGGTATTTACGTTAGACTGTCTCCTTTTCTCACATTGCCTATGTGTTATGTTTTTAGTTGATCCGTTATAATAACAAAACTATTTTAGTGCAATAAGATTATAACGAGTTTTGTCCCAAAATCCTTCTCACCGCACTGTGCGTGACAGTTGATGTAGCGTTTACTGTCACATAAAATAAATTTATATTCAGATAAATTCTAGATAATAAACAAAACAAAAAAAAACATTAAGATAACAATAAACAGGATAATAGATGTTATTTTTTGGGTACATGCCAAGTCAGATTTAAAAAAAAACGAAAAAATTAAAAAAAAGTAAAATAAGTAAATAAAAAACTAAAAATCGACATTTTAAGTCAGGGTCAAGATAAAATTAAATTTAAATAAAAAATTTAAAAATTAATTAATATTTAGGTTTAAAATTTTTTTAGGTTTTTGTTCAGGAAATTCTGAAAACCTTTGACATTAAATGTCAAATATGTTTGTTTTAAAACATATTTGACATTTGTTTATTATTTTTTTGTTTTTTTCTTTAATTTGAATTGGCGTGTATCCAAAAATACCAACTATTAAAAGAATTCGACAAACCAATAGAGAACACATCTTCAATAAACAGGATTTTTTACGGTCGTGATTTTTTTCTTTTTTTAGGGTGAGTCTGCATTACCCTGTATATACAGATGACCTAAATGTAAAACGTAAGGGTCACGGACCAACAAAAAGAAAATTCTTGGACATGAACATGGGTTTTACTTTTTCTAACTGCTAAAGTTTTTCGCTTCGGGGCAGATGAATACAAATTCGAAAGATGGAAGGCAAAAAGAAATACGCTTTGCTTTAATGGTTGTTCATTGTATTTATCTATGCTTTTTTGAAGAACCTTTCTTAGCTAGTAAAAAAGTTTGATTTTATTAGGCAAGACAAGCTTTTACTTTCTAATGAATTGAAAAAGTTACAAAGCCTTAGTTTCATTAAATAATAGTTTAACCTTTAATGTTACAAAGTTATAAGGGATAAAATTTAAAAAAAAGCATTCATAAAACAAAAACAAAAGACAAAAAATGTTTTCATAAACTGTGTGCAAAAGCGCATTATAATTGTCAGCAAAAATAGATTGCCATTTGCTTTTTGTAAAAATGCAAACAATTTAAAAATATGTTTTTTTACCAGAAATAACAAATTTTAAAAACGCGATGCACGCTCTGATGTGAACGTCATGTTTTAATATGGAATTTTTGTAAAACATAATGAAAAGACCAAAATGTGAAACACAAAATTGGTTTATGTTATTTTATTGCTTGTTTTTTGTTTTTATTGCAGGTTACAAAAATAAATCTTCACCCCTGGTATTTAAATAGGTATACCGGGTGTCCACAAAACTCCTAGCAAGCCTGTTATTTAATTTAGAAATGTTACGATTTTAAAATTCCGGTGAGATGTTTGGTTGGATAGAATGCAGATTTCTGATGTGTCAGCGTTTATGTGGTATTCCAGGTTTAACCGAAAGTGCGCTTAACTTTTTTCTATTACTTGAAACGCCCCCGTATATTTTTCTAAAAATTGGTTGTACAGGCAATCCTAGTCAAATACATGTATTATATCATAGATGGCCAACTTGTTTAGAACCAAGATCGACTTTTCACTGATGACTTTCAGTGCGATTTACCAATTACATACTTCGGCAAGTTAAAAATGATACAAGATAATGTGTGCGGCAGTTGGTAATAACGTTATGACGTTATGCAGTATGCTATACGGATTTATACGAGGCGTGTTTGTAAGTACCGTTTTTAAATTACGCCGCCGCAGCGCTGCAGTGGCCGTTTAGCGCATGCATGCCGTGTAGCTACATCTGTTAAGAAGCTACAGACGCCATTACCAACCATCCGATCGAGTCTACATCTGTTTGCGTGATTTTAAAATGCCCCCACCTATTAAGTATCCCGCCAACTGCAAACTGCGTGCTGTAATACGGTTTTTCTATGTTTAAGACTTAAAATCAATTGATATTCATTGCTAAATCAGTGAAATGTACTGTAAAAACATTATGAATGATAGAATAGTGCGGAAATGGATTAAAACCTTTAAATATGTCAATATTTTTACAATCCACTTTTTGAATCAGATTATCGGTAATGACTGAAGGTCTACCACTTTGTTTCTCATCATGTATGTTTTTGCAGCCATCTTTAAAGGCCCTAACCGTACACTTCACTTATTTGGCAATGAATGTCAGCTGATTTGAAGTCTTAAACACAGAGAAACCGTATTACAGCTTCGCAGTCGGCGAGATTCTCAATACGTGGAGGCATTTTAAAATCCTGCAAACAGATGTACACTTAATCGAATGGTTCTGTAATGACGTCTGTGTTTTTGGGTTTGACACGATCGAAAGAAAATTATATAAAAATCAATGGAAGAAAAAGGCCAATGCCATTTTAAGACATATTTAAAAATGCTTAAATCCTATCCAGGTAAAAATACAATTTCCGGCTTTACCAGAAATGTCACAAAGACAGGCTTTTTGCAGTAAAAAATTTAATAATTTAAATTTAAATCCAAAACCTATTTCTTAATTCTTTTTGCAAATAATAATTTTAACTGTAGACCTAATAGTTTTAAAGATATTGATAGTAAAACGCTTTACTGCCTTGAAAATAGCGAAGAAAATATATTTTTAGGCGTTTCATTACTAAGATCCTAAAAAGTATTAGGTGGCACTAATATATTATTAAATAAAAGATTAGGAAATTTGTATTAAGTGTAAATTTAAAGCTTAAGGAAGTGGTTTTATTTGAATAAATAAAGTTCTTTAGTGCCGAAAATCAATTTCTGTAGCATCTTTCTATCATCAAATCGATGGGTTTTTGACTAAACATCGTAAGCGACATCCGTTAAATTTTACGCAAAACGATTTTTTCTCATTGCGTTACTTTTAAAACAAAGTTGGTAATTCTTTTGTATGTATATGCTTTATGTCAGTACTCGGTGTTTGTTTAAAAATAACGCAATGGAAAAAAATCGTTTTCCGTAAAATTTGACAAAAGTCTTTTATGATGTTTTTTTTAAAACCCATTGCTATGTTTTTTAACAAATAGATAAAAATGGTAGGTACGGTCACATTTGACATTATCCGACGGACGGTACGGATCAAAAAAAAATGGTTACAGTGAAATTAAATGAAGCAGCGCACGTACGTGCGGACGGTATGCACCAGATTTAAAAATTTCGCAAGAATAAAGCAACTTTAAATAAAATCCAGCCAAACTATTTTAACCCATATATATATATCTAATATATATATATATATATATATATATATATATATATATATATATATATATATATATATATATATATATATATATATATATATATATATATATATATATATATATATATATATATATATATATATATATATTAGATATAGAGTATTTGTCAAATTTCTATTTAAATATCAAACATAGCAAATTTCTAAATTTAAGATCTTCTTAAATTTGCGTATACTACAATAATTCGTAATAATTTGTAAAAAAATATTTGATAAAAATCGAAATATTTAAGAAAAAACTCGAATTATTCGACAAAAAATAAAATTATTCGAAATTTCTCAAATTATTCGAATTATTCGGAAACTTTTCAATAACTCGAAATTAGGAATTATGCTATTATCTGATTCGATACAAATAATTCGGAAGTTCGAATTATTCGCACACCCCTATCAGTGACTCATTTTTATAGGATTCTTAGCAAGTTAAACTAGCGCCTAAGAAGCTAAGTTACGGACAGGAATGCAGAAAATTGCCAATATTTTAAAAAATGGTTATGCCTATCGATAAAAACAAAGTTTTTTTAACGTAATATTTCTTTAAGTACCTACAATATAGTAAAATTAAAATATCAAAACAGTTTTTAGTTAAAAAAAATAATATTTTTTATTCATAACCCCTCCAGTATATTACGCTTCTGACTACAAGTTCAAATAATCTGATCTCATAAACTGATACAGCGTCAATTGCTTATTTAGTTTATCAAATTTTATAAGTTTGGTAAAAAGACTTTTAAAAATGTATAGTAAAAAGAATGCTTAGGACATCCATTTTAAAAAGCAGAAGCTCATTTCGGTAAATATTTTTATGAGCATTTATAAAATTAGCTCAGGACTACGCCCTTAAATTTTTAAACATGTTTATGAAACATTATGTATAAAATTAACTAATGGTTTAACTTAAAATGGGTTTTAGGTAAACAAAATATTTTGTACACGGTGTCCATAACTCTACCTACAACCTTAAAGGGGTAATTCTTCTAGGAAAAACAAGATAACCCTTTATGAACATACCTATATGTCGTAAATGTCTTTTTTTAAGCTGCAGGTTGTTAAAATAATAATAAAATATTTTATACTGTATTTTAAAAGGTGCGACGTTTAGGACATATAGTTTGTATGATTTTTGGCTTATTTTTTAATACAGAATTACCCTCTATACCTTATCTGTGGATTTTCTGGAGTCCCTAAATATTAAATCACTGTTTTTATATACATATAAAAAATTACATTTCTCTTCCTTATTTTGAAGTTGTTGCAAAACTATTATTTTTATAATTATATCATTACAAATAACATCATATATTTTTGCTAAAAAGCCACCATTAAAAAAAAGTATTTTTGTTAGATATATATCTTTCATAGCAGTGGCGGCTCGCGGGTCTAAAAACAGGTGTAATGCAGGAAGGGAAAAACGCGCCTTCACCATTTTAGCAAAATTAAAAATACTCAACTCTCAAAAGTCCTAGTAAGAAATCATAATATCTAAACTTTCCTATATTTGGTAATTTTCTAGAAACCTGCGGCAACTCCGATTTTGACGACATTTGATACACGGAGGCTTTTGGGGCGCTGATCACGAATCTAAAAGAATTTTTTGGCGAAAACATTTCGTTCTTGAAATACTCATCATCAGACTTAAAATTTAAACTAATCCTATTTTTACAATATTCCCCTGCTTTTGCACACAATTCTTGATTTAAAGCTAAAGGGGCACACAATATTTGATTTTAAAACCCCGTTTGTTACGTATTTTACATTATTTAGCTATACTTTGAATCATTTCAATCCCAGTGTGCCATGAAGCCCTATGTGTATGTATGGTTGCCACATTATCAAAAAAAAGCCACCCAATTTAATGCAAAAATAATGGAAAAAACGGGGTTTTAAAAGGTGAAAATCAAATATTGTGTGACACTTTAGCTTTAAATCAACAATTGTGTGCAATAGTGCTTAGTTTAAATTTTAACCTTGATAATATCTCGAGAACAAAACGTTTCCGCCAAAAAAATGTGTGATCAGCGCCTCAAAAAACCTCCGTATACAAAATTTCGTTAAAATCGGAGTTGCCGCAGGTTTCTAGAAAATTACCCTAAATTTTATACACCAAATCAATCCTTCTATCTTTTAATGCAGCAAATTTATCAATTATATCTTCATAAAATGGTTGAGTTTTTATTAGTTCCTGTAGAAGCTTCTTTTGAATTGAAATATTGGCCAAAGATGAAAGTCTATCTTGGGATATAGTGTTTCTTAAGAAAGTTTTTAAACGCTTAAGACAAGAAAAACTCCGTTCCACTAACCAGAATTAATAATCAAAATCCCGAGCACTAAAAAATACACCGCGAAAAAGTGCACTCCCCTAATGGATATTATTTATTTTATTGTCTCTAAAACAGTCAGTGTGTAAAGGCGCTAAGGCTAACGATTTACCAAGCAATACACCTGATACTTCCACCCGCGATTCTGGTGGCCGGCAAGTATAGCGTTGTCATGGCAACGAAGTGTCAAAGCGTAAACAAAACCCCGCATGAGGTGTATACTTCGGTCCGTTTTATATTTGCAATAAACTTGCTAATCACGGATTGTGATGTCGCGTTGCCGAAAGCGGAGGAAAGCGACTTGCGCCAGCGGTTAATTTATCTGCTAGATTTTCCATGGCGAATGTTACAAATAAGGAATAGAAATGAGAAAAATGAATTGAATAATGGTAATATGTTTTTATGTTTTATTATTTATTTTTGGTGAAGTAGCAGTTCACTTACTACACCTGAATATCCGCCACTGTTTCATAGTGATTTTGTAGAAACAATGCTCCAAATTTACATTGCTGCTTTTTATAACAACTTTTTCTTTAGTTTTTTTTTTAGTAACTTTGAATTTTTAAAAGCGTAAATACTTCTATAGTTTTCAAATAATTTGGCGAGCTTATTTGTCTCCAAACAAATACCGACAAAAATAGGTTGCGCCTCTCTTCAATATGAAAATGGAAAAACTGAAAGAGATTCTTTTTGTCACCAGCCCAATTACAGTTTTCAAAAAGCTTAATGCGTACTCTGATGAACATGTCATGCAATAATACTTTTTACAGAATGAAATGGGAAAACGAAAAAGCAAAGCACAAAATCGTGTTACCATATGTATATAGGTGTATTTTCAGGCGAGAAATTTATTGAGCGTTGGAAAATAAAACCATAAATTGTGAAATATGAGGAAAGTATGGTAAAATATGAATGTAGGTTGGCCACTGTGGAAACATAAAAGTTTCTTAAGTGTGGCGTAAAATCAAGATTGCATCATTTTGTTTAATGATTTACACATTAAGATATGGCACAACCTAAATATTCAAATTAGGTGCTTCTATATTTGAGGTTTTTACCTAATATTTTTAAATAAAGGTTATCTTTAAATACCCAACAGTCTTCTAAAGTTTGTAGTTAAAAAGATGCAAATTTTGTTATCATTTAGGTTATTTAAAGGTTTTAAACCTACGAAAAAACATTTTTAAATGAGACTATATAAAAAGATAAAGTAAAAAAACTTGAAAGTTAGAAATTATGCCAACTTTAAAACTGTATTACGAAGCTTTTCATAAATTGGGTCATTTTGTTTATTATTGGTCTTCTATAATGCCTAATAAATCTTATATCACGAGTAAGCAATATCTATTTGCATTTTATTAAAAAATATAAATTTTTACCTATTTAAAATTGTAGCCTTAAGCCGCGGCCAGACTTGCAACAATTCGCCAAACATTTATCTAAACTAACCAACCTGTTTGCGCGCTACTTTGACGACAAAAAAATCGACAAGCTTTGAATCACCGGCGAATTATTCGCCAAGTCCTTGTAACGACGTGAAATCTTTTGGGCTATGTAGCGCGGTATGCGGCATGGAGCGGCACGGCGAATTGTTGCCTGGATGCGGCTTCACAATACACCTAATACTAAATTTTTTTGTATAAATATTATAGCTTGCATAATTTAAATACTGACCCTAAAAATAATACAATAATAAATAAACTAGTAGCCGTTTAAACCTTTTTTTTCTTTTTGAAAAATATGGTCGAAATTAATTTAACACCCATTTTGAGCCACAATGACAAAGACAATGTGGCTAATTAACACAAAATTAAACAACCAATCACAGCCTACTAAAGGCATTTTAAAATAATGATCCAATAGGTTAGAGTAGATCCTATCAGCTGCTTTTAGGATTCACTGGGGCTTTTGTTATTTTCTAAACACGTATGTTCCATTTTTCTTTCATTTCTCGGCTTTATTTTAAAACATGACATAACCATTTTGCTTTGTTTCTGATCTTGCAATTTTTTTATTTTATTAAAAATGTTTTAAAATTTAAGCTATAAGTAATCAATAAATGTCAAATTATTGTTTGTTTATATTTTTTTCTTGTACTAAACTCGTTATAATTTATTAAATCTTGAAAATAAAACTGCTGATTTTGACATTTCTGTTCAAGACATTTAACTCTAGTTTTCACCTTGGTTAACAAAATCCAACCCGAGTTAAACGGTTTTTTCCTGGATCGGATAAACCCAAGATCAATATTTAAAAATGCCTTACGAATTTTGTGCTACAACCTTACTATTTTCTTTTATTTTGCATTTTACGCAATTGCTCTCCTTTTATTTAAAGACAATTTTTTGTCGAAAACCGTCGACTGCATTTTTTTTAATTTGTGTTATTTAGGGCCGCATGCACCGTTTTACAGATAAGCCTGGCTTTTATAGGCGGGCTTTATTATTTAAGCTTCGCTTTTCTCAAAATGGTTTTTACCGTAAAAGTTAAGCCAACTTTATTAAGCTCTGCATGTACAGAGGTGGGACTTTTTTCAAAATACAATATTTAACCTCGTTGCAAAAGAAATCTGTTTAAGCTACAATTAAGCTAATACGTTTTTGTTGTAGACCAACTATGCGAAATGATTCAGTAATAGCGAATCTGTCCACAATTTGAGAGTTTAGAAATTATAATTATTTTTAATAAATAATGCTCCCGAAAAGCATGCATTTCTCTCGATTTTAAAAATTACTTGTTGTTTCCTTTGTAAATCACAAATGTGTGGTTACCATGGTTGCTGTACTGAATGCTGACCAAACTTAACAGTAAAATAATTAAATATAAACGTATTAGCCTAATTGTAGATAAGTTTAATGCATTATTTTAAAAAAGTCCCTTTAAATCTATTTGAATAAAGTTGGCAAACCTAGAGAAATTATATCTACCTATTAGCCTAAAATATTGGAGCAACAGATAAGAAGTTATTATTAGTTAAAAAGTGTGAAAGTTTACTAATTTTAACCTAAAGTAAATATTTTTTTTGTTTCTAGGCAACTTAATAATTAAAACACCTAAAAATTTACCCTAAGACAATTATGAGCACCTAAAATTCAGGTATTTTGTTATTTTTGGTGCAGGCTTTAATGCATGCGTCTACTTAATAATATTTCTTACTAGTTTGTGTTTAGTAATAAACAAGAAAAGAGAGAGAAGGAAAAATTTGTCAAGTCACAAAAAAATAAACTCAATTACGGGTAAGCAAGACAAAAATCTTGTCTTGAAGGGCAATTTCTTGTCTGGTCTTAAAAAATAGGAGACCTTATCTTGAAGGTTTCTTAACTTGTCTTGTCTTGATTCAAGAAACTTTAAGACCTTTGAATCTTTTTTAATCAAATAAAAATAAGATCTAACAAAACTTTTATGTAATTAGCACCTCTTAACTTATACACCAAATACCCATCAAATCAAAAATAAACATAAAAATAAAAAGACTGAAATTGTGTCTTGCTGGCAAAAAAATATGATACAAAAATTAATCATAGTATTAATTCATTAATATAAGTTTTTAATAAATTGGCACTAGAGATTAAAATATATTTAAAATATTTAAGTTAAATAAATTAAAAAATTGGTATTTTGGAAAAAATATTTAAAGAAATAGAACTTTAAATCAAAGACAATATGAGCCGAACTGTTTCTAAGCATTTGATTCCGGAACCAAGTCTTGTTTCGAATAAAGGTGTGTTTATGTTGGAGCTGTGATGGACGATGAGAGCGGCGCGGTCGACTAAAGCAGCTCTATATTACTGCAATAAGCTGCGCGCTTTATTTATGGTCTGTCGTAGCATCCTAATAAGTATCTCGGATGCTTGTTTCTAGGAACAAAAGCTCAGAAAGTGCCCAGCTGATCATAAAGGTCAGATTTAAAAAATGAAATAAAGGCCATTTACATATATTTTTTATATTTCAAAGTTTTATGTTCAGCTTAACAAACAAAAAATGTAATGCCTGACTAGGATAAGGATTGAGTTTTATTGACCTTTTGTAGTTCTAACTAAAACCTTTTGCTTGCACTATTATTTAAAAGTATATATAAAATGTTTTATGTCATTGCAATTTCCTCTTAATCCAAATATTTTCAGTTGTGTCTTTGTATCTGGTTAAAGACGATAGTTGATTTAATTCTTCAAAGGAATTACTTTAAAGCTAAAGTTTTCTGAAAAATCTGTATAATATCACCTTTAATATAAAATAAGATATGTTCATTTTCGAAATTTATTTTTGGTATTGTAAAGAGTGTCATTTTTGACACAAAATAAATTTTGTCAGATACAAATAAGGTTACTACCCATTTTCCTTTAGACCAGCTTAATGATCTTAGGCTAGGAAATCATTAGACTGCAACTGCTCCAGTGGGCTGGTTATGGATGCACATTACAAGAAAGTAAACTAGAAATAAAAAGCAATATAAGCTTATAATAGTGGGACACACATTAAAACCTTTACCTATGAAAAAACAAGTGAATTAAAATTGGATGTAAATGACGTTATTTGTGAAACGCCGAAGAACTACATAATAAAAACTTTTAGTGCGAGTCAACGTCAGATGGACTGCTCAATGAGTTGGTTAGCTATTGTTTCAGTTACTTTAACAGTTGTTTTATATTAGGTATAATTACGCGGGTTTTCTTTTTATTGCCTAAAAAATCTAAAAGAACATGGACAAGGTTGCCTAAAATTCTAAAAGCAATTGCAATGCGCCTCCTTCCCTCCAAGAAAATCTTTAACAAACCAAGATGCAAATCATGTAGAAAGGTACATAATGCTCCCATATTGTTGCAAAACCGATCCATATCTCGCAAAACGATTAACTTTTCGACTAAAGGTAAAATGCGTTAGATCGTTGTATTTTGATCCAAGAAGTTTATAGTAACCTTTTTGTACAGACCTTTTAAAGACACCCTGTATATTATTAGTTACAAAGGGGTACAGTTTTAGTTCATTTTGTTTAATAATATTTATGAGACCACCGGTAACTATTTTTTACAGTTGTATACCATATGTTTTATTTCGATATTTCTGGAGACAAACCCAATAAAGCTAACCTAAATTGCGGAATTACAAATAACTGCATGACGTAAAGCATATTTACCGGATGTTTTATTTAAAATTTATCGGTTTTAACATGTTTATAGTATATTTTGGTTTTCTGTATAATAACAGGTAATTCATTAATTGGATAACTTTTATGCAATTTTTTGTATTTTTTTTTTAACTTTCTATGCCTAAGTATGCTGTATAATATACTATTTCATTTAATGTAGAAATATATTTTCACCCATTTTGATCACCAAGTAATATAAGAACAAATAAAGTTATTCGCTGATGCAGCTTTCGAAGGATATCTCTTTTACCTTGAGCGGCGCAGGCTGTGACCTTCGAGGGCTACTAAACCGAAATTCTAAACCGAAATTGCCAGTGCAGTAGTGAAAGGCGAAGCAACGACTCGGTAACGGTCAATGTATTTTACTTCTTAAATGAGGCTTTGTCAATGTTTGAAAATTTGAAAGTATTTAATGATCTAAATGAAGATGTTTACGAAAAAATGAAATTTATTACTGGTTTTAAAATTAGTATTAATTCTATTATCAATTTATGGAATTTTCTTCAAACAAAAAAGCTCATTTTCTTTTTACTAGACGACTAAATCAGGATCCATTGGAAATTTTTTTGGCATTATAAGACAGCAAAATACAAATTGCGTCAATCCAACTGCAAGACAATTCCAAACAAGTTTTAGAAAAGTTTTTGTGTCATATTGCTTAACTCTGGCACAGAAAACTGTGAAAATGATATGAATAATTTGCTTCTAAGAGTATCCGATGTAATTAAACAGAATGATAATTTTCCTATTATTAAACCTCCAACAGTGTCAGAAAGAGCGGATATACCAATTATTATTGACACAAGTTACCAAAAGATACACTGCTAGAAACTAATTTCGTAAGATATTTTGCTGGATATCTAATTAAAAAATGTTTAGCTGTACGACTCTTGTGAAATTTGTGAGGCATATTCAAAGGCATATCAAGATCTAGATGAAACGACTTTGTTTTAGTTAACATAAAGCATATAAAAATGCTAATTTAGACGTATTTGGAAATTTGAATATGCCTCACAATGACTTCGTAAAGTTTATTTCATTATTAGAAACTTTATTTCAAATAAATTTCGAAAGTATTGTAATACAAAAAATTAATTCAAAAGTTTGAAAAATATCTGCAAAATACTAGTTTTTACATCCTTGTGAAAATTTTCCAATTAATTATTTAATTAAATTATTTGGTAGAGTTAGACTATTCCATACACTCAAATGTATAAACAAGAACTTCAAAAATGTTAAAATAAGGAAAAATTGTCATATGGAAAAATAAATAGACACTTGTGTAAATTAGTACTAATACATACTGTTAAAAAACTGAAGCGTATCCAGAGTAAATATTATGATAGAAATGTCAAATTTGCCCGACGATTTTGGTTATTTTAGTCTCGATCCAATAATCCCCAGATTGATGAGAGAGAGATTGCGTGCGATCTGGTACCTAGGACTTACCGGAATTATTTTTTTAGGTTTTTAGTACAATAAAACCGTTTACACATAAAAAGTTTTATTTACATAATTTATTTTCAAGTTTTTAGTTTTGTTGTTAGTTGATACTTCTCATTCTATTGAGTTCGCCTTACTATAACTAACTTCAGAACGTAACCAACGATTCTATATTGAAGTAGTTGTGGAAAATATGTAATTCGCCATTTTGCAGCAGCGTCCATCTTGAATTTTATTTTTTTTTTATAGTGAGCTCTATCTCTACCAACCAAGGCCCTTCTCATTTGATACCCATCATTGAGGTAGTTGTGAGAAAAAATATGTAATCCGCCATTTGTGGCGGCGGATCTTGTTTTTTTACAGTGGCTCTATTCTACCAACCAAACCCTTTTATTTGATACCCATATTGAGGTAGTTGTGAGGAAAAATATGTAATCCGCCCATATTGAGGTTGCGGTAAGTCATGTAATCTCGGCCATTTTGTATCGGTCGGCCATGTTGGATTTTACAATCATAAAAGAATATGTCATATTGTACTGTCATCACATGACTAAGTGTAGGCCACAAACTTCCTAGCATCGGCGTACAGGTCAACTTCAACTACTAGATTTTGACCCGAAATGAATCACCTTGTAACTACATCAGGTCAGGTCAAAACCGTTTAAAATTAGTGTTTTTTTGCCATACCTTCGTGAACTACTCATCTCCGTTATTTGCACTAAAATGGCTTGTTACAGTTGAGACCGTATTCCATACCTCAAATGGACAACACAGAGAACTCTCAAAATAGCGAAAATAAAAATCAGTCATATGCGAAAAATAATGCACAGACATTGGCATAATAATCATTAATTATATCTCAATACGACATAGTTATTAAAAGCATCTGTTTTATTTGATTGCATAGATGTTTGTAAAACGCATTATAATAATATTAAAATATACTTTTAAGAGATAGGCGTCTAAACATAGTTAATTCTTAGGTACGCTCATGAAACGCCTCGCAAATATGCGTTCGAGGTCAGTTAGATAGACGCGCCAGGAGACTGTTCATGGAGGATCAGGATTAGCAACTCATATTTTTCCTGTAAATGTAATTAATGTTTTCTAGTTAGCCAAGGTTTTTGGTATTCCATCAGAGGGAAGTGAGATGTAAAAATTAACATAGGATTTGTAAGATTCTTCCAGGCTAAGAAATATGCATTTTCATTGCCTTGAATTCCCCTAGTGTAGCAGCACTAGGGTTGCCATCCGTCCCGAAGTTCCGAATATATAGCGAAAAATCCCGATTTACGATATGGAACAAAAATATTTTATATAGTAGAACCCACCTTTAATTCATCCTGAAAAGGATGCCGAAAAATAGGCAAAAAACCATAATGTAAACAAATCTCTTTGTGAACATTGCAGCATGAATTTTATAATGCATTAAACCACGAAACAAATATCGTGAACTCCCCCTTCCCCGCAAAACTTAAACGTACCAGAAATCAAAGTGTCCGGACATTGCCTATAGAATTTATAACAACCCTTAGCACCACTCGTGCAAGCGTAACCCCTTGTTACCAAGCTAACATAGCATATTAAAACAACAAAGAATATGCATGATAAGCCCCTTTGATATTATGATTGTAAAACTCTATGAAATGATAATTAGAAACCATTTAATTTAGGTAAAAAACATAATAAATTTAAATTCTATAATATACCTATTTTAATACCACTTGCCCCCGACTAAACGAGAAAAACACAGTCTTGATATTAAAATAATATTAGATGTTGCCATATATATTAATAGTGTTAAATACATATTTACATTTTAGTTAAATTTTTGGCTGTTTGCGAAAACAGAGTGATTGATTTCGTTACTTTAACGATCTTTGCCCAAAATATGTTATATTATTTTTTTGTTCTAGTGCTTTTTGTTATATAGTTTTTATTTTTCTGTACAGTGTAATATTATTTCGTCTAGTGTTATTGGTAGAGATTAAAAAATTGCAATTTGGAGACAATTTGAAGTGTCTCAAATAATTTTAAGCCGTGGCGACCATTTACGGACAGTCAGAAACTTTGGGGTCCCTATGAACTTAGTAAAGACACAAAAAGACGAGAGAAAACTAACGGTAATATTACCGATTAGACTGGAAAACATCTACCTCGCGAAGCTCAACAAGTACTATTAAATATTTATTTAAATCTAAAAAAGTTAGTAAATTAGCAAATATTTGTTTTCGCACTGCTGATAATATTGTTACCAAAGGTGTCACTGAAGAATGCAGAAAAAAAAATCAACCTATGCTTAAAAAGTGCAAACAGGCGTAAAAATGGAAATTATAAATATAGTTTATAATTTTTATAAGAAAAATATATCTCCTACTGCAAGTGACATTCTAGCTGAAGTAAGAAAAAACTTAACTTTCCTATAAATCATAAACAACTCTAAAGTACTTTAAAAAGAACTTAAACTCCGATATAAAAAAATGGATAGAAGGCAACAAAATATGGAATCCTCAGGAATAGTTAAGTACAGAAAAGAATACCTTTACAATATCGCCAAATACCGCAGCGAGGGCAAGCCAATTGTCTATTTAGATAAAACGTGGTACGATACGCACGAGATTAAAGGCAAAGGGATAGACGGACGGGACTGAAAAAACAACACTGGACTGACTGGATGTACCACCTTCTCGTTGAAAAAGAATTATTATCGTTCATGCGGGGAACGAAAATGGTTTTGTTAAAAACAGGTTAATGGTATCAGCCAATAACATTGCAAAATGTAGCGCTGTCTAGCATCAAGATGTGGATTCTGCACTTTTAAAACAATGGTTTTAGAACAACCTAATTCCAAATTTACAACCGCAAAGTGTTATAGTTCTTGATAACGCTCCATATCACTCAAAACAAGTACAGAAAAACCAACTACGGTATTATTGAGTGTTCCATTCTATAGAACATATGTGGCATTATTTGAAGAACTTCGTCCGAAAAAATAATACCGAACCCAAATTTGGTAAAAATGTGTTCAAACTAATAAGACAAGGAGGTTAAAAAAGTAAACAAATACTGGCCTGGGTGCGTAAAGCACGTGATAAAGGAGAAGAACTTTTAAAAGAAAGGTGCTAATATAAGGCCGTTAATAATCTCAGTAGGCCAATGTGATACGGAAGATGATAGTATTTAAGTATTACCACCTTCACCTCGGCATGGTAAGTACTTTATTTATATTAAAAATCTTAAAATAAAATAATTCGTTTATTGAGATAATCAACTTTAATTTCTATTAAACTATTATAAGTAAATGTTAGTCAACAACTGACTAAGCCGCCTTATTTATGGGAATTTGCAGGTGGCCTTTTTATGATTTTATATTATTTTCAAAGGGTGCCGAATTTGCGTTTTTAAACATCAGCTGAACCAAAGGGTCAAGATACCTTTGACTTGTCACTATTTCTTTTAGTTCATGTGTCACTAGTTTAAAAATTTGACAGTTTGCAAATAAATTGAATAGAAATTATTGAAAATTTATAGTTTTAATGAATTTGAATGACTAAGAAATTGAAAAGGAATTTATACTGTTTTAGTATTATTTCTACAAAAAGTAAGTACATACAATTTTCTAAAATTAAATAATAAATTCGTAGTTATAAAGAGAATAATTGTCTCTAAAAAATTAGGAGGCTATGATTTTTTGTTGTAATATAATGGATGTGCTGCAAAAATAAAAATTAATTAGTTTGGATAAATAACACATGAATAAAATGGTATTTTGGAAAAATTTTATACGGTCGTGGAAAAAATATAGTAAGTAGTAATAACACATGCATAAAGTGTCTTTTTTTTACTTATGGGATTGACACGCTCGCCTAACGGTTCGTGCTATTTAACTTTCCATTTGTAAAAAAATTATCACTTTTATGCACTTGTTACATAAATTACTATTTTAAAAGTCTGTTTTTTTTTAAATATCCTAAATACGATGCCAGATACAAAAAATGTACTACACTAACTTTAGACAATGTATCTAAGAAACGAAGCAACTCCGGACATATGTAGGTCTATAGAAACTTTTCTTTATAAAATGATATAAGAAATTACCCTTTTAAGGTTTGGTACCGTAGTTAGGAAATAACTCTTATTTTAATTTAAAAACAAGTCATTTTAAAGCTACCCTGTACATCCAACCTTTAAATATTTTTGTAGAAATGTATTTTTTATTAAGCAGGACTTTTTATAAAGAGACACTTTTAAGTTAATACTTAAAAAGTTTTCCATTTGGTAAAAACTTTCAAAGCCACGCTGTATAAAGGTTAAACTGACAAAAGCCACGATGATTTAATTAGAAACATAAACAACATGTTATCAACTACATATCATAAGCAGAAGTGACATTCAGATATGTTAGTCCAACTTTTATTCAAGCGTATATCCATCTTTTGGAAACCTAAATTAACATCTACCGTGCTTTGCTAAATACATATAGAGCTTTAAGTACAGAATGATTTAATGCGATAAACGGGTATTCGTGTACGGAAATATTTCATATTTAAAATTTAAAAATATACTAACCTAAATGTTTTTGTTTTTCTGTATTGTTAATGCATATTATTACATTTTTTTATTTTAAAAGCTTACGTAAAAAATGTTTTTAATCAGTAAAAATTAAAAGAGTCTTACGTGTAGTAAAACGAAAAAATAATATGGCTAAGAAAAAGTTTAAATAATATGGGATTTTGGCAACAATTTCTCAGAATTTTGTAGAAAATAGTATATTGCATTACATGTAAGAACAGTGATATACTTTCGGACAATGGAGGATTTTGCTGTACTAGGCATTAGCCCTGTCCAACAACCAAGGTATTGTAGAATGGTCATTAGTAAATATTTAAACCAGAAAAGGTACCTTTCCCGAACAAAAATGTTTCCGGCCATAGCCGGAAAAGAATTCTGCCTAACAAGAAAATATGTAGATTTCCGTCCGATCGGAGAAAAGCATAGTTTGTTGTACCCAAAGATTTGTATTTCATTGCATTAGGCCGGCCGCACACGTCCTACTTTTTATTTCGGACGATCAGGCACGATTATCTGATGGTAGACTGATTTATTAAATGTTCGACGTGACGTCTGATCCGGTATCTGCTTGAATGTATGCGTCTCAGTTAGAAAAACCGGCGCGGCAGGATAGATGCCGTTTTTGTCATATTTCGATGATAACGGTATAAAGTGGGTAACCAAGTATACCGAAGATAAGAGTCGATCGTTTAGTAAACAGTACCTGATGAATTTGTTTAATTTTTAAATGTCATAAGGCTATTATTCTATTTTCTTAAAGCCCTAAAATTTGTATATAAAGGTGTTTCAAAACCAATGCAAAATATTTAAATAGGTAGGTAATTTTCTGTTTAAAATACTGGGTTTTTTGTCTATAAGCATGGGATCAAAAGTTCTTAAGGAGATATCGTGACAACTAGATAAAAAAATATTTTAATTCCTTATTTTAAAAACAAAATGGGGTAATACTATAAAATTCAATAGAAATTCTTATATTTTAATAAAAACACATTTTACGAATATTTTTTCAAGTTTATTAAAATGTTTAAAATAGTCCGCCACTATTATTTTTGCCAACCAAATAAAAAAAAACAATTTCGCAACGAATTGGAAAAAATATCAGCTGATTTAATAAAACCTTTTTTTTTATCGTCTGTCTATTTTTATGAAAGTTACTATTATAAAATATTAGAATTAATTATGGACGTAATATTTAATGAAAAAATGGTTAATAAAGGATTTTTATTTCGAAACGTCGCATACATGCAAAGTGTAATATATCGTTGAATGAAGGTTAGAAAGAAAATTCGACTTTATCAGGTTTAAAAGCAAATATTCCGCCTATTTAAAAAAATACAAAGTTGATGATGGTGGCTTAAAGACAAAATGTCGGATCTTAAATTTAATGACATTATTTTATGGAACAGAAAAAGTGGCAATAATAATATGTCGTTTGTTTAAAAATATGTCTAAATGAAACTGAAAGCATAAAAAGTGCCTCAAAAAAGTGCTATTGGCTTTTCAAAATAATTACTAACAGGGCAAGTTGCAAGTTGTAGGCAATGTAAAGATGTACAACTTTTGTAATTAGCTTTTTTACATAACCTCACAATTTATGTAAAAATATTAAAAACCAAGTTTTTGGTTTTTTATTGTTGTCTTTTACAAAAACAATTACTTTTTCACAAAATTTGCTTAAAACGTATCTTTGTTTGTCTCAAATGGGCTGTAATTTTTTGGTTTTAAAATAATTATTTTTATTCTTTTTTGACATATTATTTAAAAAATACCCTTATTTTCAATCAAAATATTTTCTAAAAGGTCGAATGACGTTTTGTTCGTTAATATCTCTACTTTCTAATGGTGTTAAAAACATACATTACAATGGTAAATGTTCTCAGAAAACGCAAAAAATTTGAATCCGATTTTTTTAATCATTATTAAACTAGAGTCGATAATTTTAAAACCAAAAAAATTTAAAAGGATAAAACCCATTAAAAAATGTAGGGAAAATAACAAAAGTAGAAGGAAAAATAAATTACAGGTGATCTGGGGTCGAAAAGTGGAAGGGGGTCAGTTTTAAAGGGTAAAAAATGGTTTTTGTAGATTTCCGGCAAAATAACTAGTCCTATGGTTATTTATTTTCTGAGAATACTTACCGTCGTAATGTATACTTTTTTACACCATCGGAAAGAAGAGAATTTATCGATCAAAAGACACTTTGTTGAAAATGCTGATATTTTGACAGGTGAATTTTTGAATAAAAATAAGGGTACTTTTTTAATTTTAAACCAAAAAATTATAGTATATTCGGGACAAATAAAGATACGTTTTTACCAAATTTCGTAAAGAATAATTATTTTGTAAAAGATAAAATGAAAAAACCAAAAACATGGTTTTTTAATTTTTACATAAATTTTGAGGTTATGTACAAAAAATGTAAATACAAAAATAGTAGATATTTTTATTACCTAAAACCTTACTATTTAACATTTTTATATAAGATTTGTATTTTAACCTAAAATCCAGAAAAATTGTTTTTACATTTTAATCCCCCCTCCCCCTTCCAGAACTCTGATCGCCTGGAATTGATTTTTCCTTATATTTTTGTAATATTTTCTGCCTTTTAAAATGGGTCTTATGCTACTATATTTTTTTTTCGTTTCAAAAATTATCTACCCTGGTCTAATACCCAGATAAACCCTTATAAAATTAATATAGAAACTTAATTAATTTTGCGCTTGGTTGCTTTTTGACAAAGAATATTTTATGTACTTCCTGTTTCGTCATAATAATCTAGATAACATATAAAAATGAAGATTTTCTTTTAAAACGTTATTTGATAACCCTTAATTTGATATTTACGTCGTTTTTTTTGTCTTGATGGAAGACTGAGGTCTATCTGAGGTAAATATACGAATGAATTGTAATAAACACTCTCACGATATTTTTGGGGCTAATTATTTTTCCTAATAATAATAAGGTCATTATTTTACTAATTATAATAGCAAGCAAATTTTAAAAAACATACACAAGGTGTTTCAAATTTAAGGGGCACCATTTGAATCTCGGAAACAGTAAAATATACAGGGTAGCCGAAAAATACCGATATTTCGCAAAACGGTTATTTTTTTTCTCAGGTAATTTAAAGACATATTATTAAGCAAACGACATAATATTATTGCCACTTTTCTGTTCTATAAAATTGTGTCACTAAATTTAACATCCGACGTTTTGTCTTTGAGCCACCACCATCAACTTTGTTTTTTTTTAAGTAGGCGGAATATTTGCTTTTAAACCTAACTTGTATACTTGTATTTTAATTCTAACTTTAAGTCAACGATATATTACACTTTACATGTATGCGACGTTTTATGCTAAAAATCATTTATTTACCATTTTTCCATTAAAAACTACGTTTACATTATATTTTGGTACTTTAAATCAGTCAATAATTTTAGGCGTTCAACCAATTATAACCGCCGTAGTAATTGGTGACAACTTTGACGTATAATACATTGCTTAAACGTCAACATAACCAATTGGTAAATACCGTTTTAGAATTGGTTCTTCGCCTAAAATTGATGAGTATCTTTTACAAAAAAGATAGACCATAAAAAAATGGTTTTAATAAATCAGGGGATATTTTTGTTCCAAGTCGTGGCGTAATTGTTATTTGTTATTGTAAATTAAGCTGATAAATATGTTAGTGGTGGACTATTTTAACACGTTTTTGGAAAAATAGTTAAAAAATGCGTGTTTTATAAAAATATAAGAATTCCTATTAATTTAATTGTTTTAGTCTTTTTGTTTGCAAAATAAGGAAAAAACAAACCTTAATTTTTCATCTAGTTTTCACGATATTTTCTTAAGGACTTTCGATACCAAGTTTAAAGAATAAACACCCTATATTTTAAACATAAGAATAACCTATTTAAATTTTTTGCATTAGTTAAAAAACACCTTTATACAAATTTTAGGGTTTTTAGAAAACATGATAGTAAAATGGCCTAATGACATTTAGAAAATTACAAAAATTAATTAGGTACTGTTGTGTGTACTAAACGATTGACTCTTATCTTGGGTATACTTGATTGATCAATTTATGCCGTTATCATCAAAATATGACAAAAGCGGCATCTATCCCGTCGCGGCAACTCTTCCGCTTTACCCAATAGGTTTTTCTAACTGAGACGCATACATTTGAGCAGTTATCTGATTAGACCTGACGTCAAACATATACCTAATAAATAAGTCAACCATCAGATAATCGTGTCCGATTAAGGCCAGCCGCGCACTAGCATCTATTTTTCGGCAACTAAAATATTGCGATAATAAAACATATTTCTTTTTCTGTGATACCGCGCATTAGCAGGTTTTATATCATGGCAACTTAAAAATTACATCGTAATCTATTTTGAAGGCGATTAAAATTGACTACGGTTTTTGCTTTTTTTCCTGTTTTTAAAAATAGCAGTAATAATTACTGATGCTGTCTTAGTAAAATTCGTGTTAAAAAGGCAACACCCTGGTAGGCAAGTACACGAAACAAAAATTTATTAGCCAATTTTTGGTTGAATAACTTTTATGTTGGTCAACAAAAAAGTTGCTAGTTGCCGGTCTAATATAAGTCTATGGCATACAAATCTGTAGGTACAATAAACTATTATTTTTCTCCGGAAGAAATCTACATATTTTCCTGTTAGACTATCGTACATAATTTTTTTTTTAATTGACCGGAAAAAAAACTGTGTAAATTTTTAGTGTTATATTTAAACGACAATAAGGCAAGGCTGCTTCAATTATTTCATCTGGATTTTCCATGTCTGACTCCATTTTGGCAAAATGATAAAATACTTTTCCGGCTATGGCCGAAAATATTCTTTTCCAGAGGGTCACCTTTTCACAATTTAAATATTTACTGATGATGATTGTAACAATATCTTTGGTTGGTGGGTCGTTGGACTCGGATAATGCCTAGTACGGCAAAATCCATCATTGTTCGGAAATATATTACAAATAAGTTAAATAAATAAAAAAAAGTCCAATATCTAGGTTTATAGTTTTAAAATTTTCAGCTTTTTTGGAAGATTTTAAAAAACCTTGAACATTAAAAGTCAAATATGTTTGTTTGGTTATAGTGTCATAGTGACATATATAAATGGTTGCTGGTGTATTTATATATATTATTTTTAATACAAAAAATGTGATAAGTTAGTTGATTTTTAGTTTTCCCAAAAATACTTTAGTTTCAAGCAAAGGTAGCCAAGTGTGATTGAAATTAACTGAAATTAATGCTATACAATTATCTTTATTTAATATTACATACGCACTTTCTTTGATTTTGCGTTTTTTAAGGAGACGATTCCTTTGCTAAAATGCTCGAAGCATTCCAGTTTATTCTATAATTGTTATCACATACGTGTTGACAGATTTTTGATTAATGAAATTCTGTGTTTTTAATGTAGGATCTAGAAATAAATAGAAAATAAATTTAAAATTCTCACAATCTTTAAAACACAAAACACTATTAGATCTCAATTAACAAAAACAAAACCATACAACCTAAATAAAACACAAAATAAGTCATTTATATAATACCTTGTAAATGCAATAGGTTTTATTTTAGGCAAAACTTGTAGACCATTAGCTAAACGCATAAAAGAACACAAATCATACATTAAAAACACAGAATTTTATAAACTAAAAATCTGTCAACATGCATTTATAAAAATCATAAAATAAACTGGGATGCTTTGAGCATTTTAGCAAATGAAATTTGTTCTAGGAAACGCAAAATTAAAAAAAGTGCGAATATATTATTAAATATAAAGATAATTGTGTAGAATTTATTACAGTTAATTTAAATAACACTTTGCTACCTTTGCTTGATACTGTGATATCTTTAAAAAACTAAGAAGAAAAGAACAAAAAATCAACTAACTCATCACCTTCCTTTGTATTATAAATAATAAGTACACCAGCAACCAGTTACGTATGTCACTATGACACCAAAACCAAGCAAACATATTTGACATTTCAGAGTCTCTTAAAAAAGTTAAAAAATTTAAATTTTAAACCTTAATTACAGGTTATTTTTTTTTTTTTTAATTTAATTTATCCTGACGACGGCGGCAGACTTGTCACCGAAAAGTTGATTTAGTTCTTTATTCACTTGTTTTTTTTGGAAAATTTAATTTATTTTTGGCGTGTATCCAAATAAGTACCATCTATTATGAATCTGCAGAACCAATAAAGAACACTTCTTTAATGTTATACAGTATACTATATTTTATAGAATTCTGCTTATTTGTTTCCAAAATTCCATATAATGAAACTTTCTTTTTCCTAGCCATAATTTATTCTATTTTTTTGTGTTTTACTATACGTACCACTCTTTTTTACTGACTAAAAACGTTTTTTTAAGTAAGCTTTTTGAGAAAAAAATGTAATAATATGCATTACCACTACAGAAAAACAAAAACATTAGGTTAATATATTTTTTAACCACAATTTAACCAATAGAGCCTATTTAAACAATTATTAAATTTTTGTTTTAAATGTAAAATATTTCTTTACACGGAAAACCGTTTATCGCATTCATTCTGTACTCAAAGCTCTATCTGTATTTATCAAAGCACGGTAGATGTTAATTTAGCATTCCAAAAGATGGATATACGCTTGAATCAAAGTTGGACCAACATATCTGAATTTCAGTTCTGCTTATGATATGTAGTTGATAATATGTTGTTTATGTTTGTTATCAGATTCTTGTGGCTCCTGTCAGTTTAACCTATATATACTGGTAAATTACACGAATATACAATAATCTATCCTTCTCATTCTGTTTAAAAGGGTTATGTGTAAACGGTATTTTTTATAAATCCCTAGAGAACTTCAAAACTGAAGAATAATATTTTGGCCTGTGATTCCTATGCCCCTGTCTATTAAACAAAAATAAAAACATACCCCTTATATACAGGGTGATTCCAAAATCGATCACGAAACTTAAGAGGGTGATTCTACTTGACAAAATAAGGGTAGAGCTTTATATATTTTTTTTCAAAATTTCATTCGTTTTCGAGTTACAAGCCGTCAAACTTTAATTTTTATTTTGGTTTTTTTGCCATATTGCATTTATTTTTTAATCAATCCAGTTGATATTTGGCACACAAATCAAACTTTGCAGATTCTAAAATTTTAAGACAAAAGTACTGTTTTTAAGTACCGCCCGAGGGCACTTTACCTTATACCTAAAATTTATTTACATCATAATTTTTTATTTTGACAGATATTGCAAAGCTGGGGGCGCCATTTTATAGGCAATCAAAAGCTTAAAAATAAAGTACTCTTTATTAAAGTCGATAAACCTCACTGTTTAGGTACCAAAAGACATCAAAGTTTTCATCAATTTCAATTAAATTACCTACATACATACAGGGTGTCTAGTAACTCAACCGACACACTTAACCAAACGATTCTACAATAAAAATAAGAAAAAGGCTTCATATACACATAATATGTCCTAAACGTCTTAGTTTTTGAACTACGGGGTCTTAAAAATTAAAAAAAGTTTTTGTGTTCATCGTTTTGGTTTTTTGTTTTGGTTTTTGGTTGGCTTTAACGATTTAATTTCTGAAGAAAGCGTTTTCTATTTCAACAACAGTTCTTTTCAGAACTTATTTTTTGGATTCGTTAATATTATTTAACATAACCTTAAAATGCCAGGAAAACGTTTAATTTTTTAGGCTTGTATTCTTGTTGAAAATTTAATCGCCTACTTTATGTCTAAAAGAGATACGTAATAGTAATGTAAAGAGTGTTCACAAGAAACGATGCGAATATTTAGCGAATTTTTTGACAAACTGAAAGGAAGTTATAATATGGGTTTGATGGATATAAAATGATAACAACTACCTAGTAAGATTTATAATTTCCATTTACTTATTAAATGTAAACACCAAAGTAATATGAAACTGACAACTAAATTAGAAATGCTGTCTTTCTTGTTCTTGTTAATCCAATTAAAATATTGGGTGTCCCAACTCCATTTATACACAATATAACTTTGCTTCTGTAGAATATACAAAAATTAACTTAAAATAAAAAATCTTCATTTGGATACATTTTTTTTTACTGACAGTACTAGGTAATAAACAATGTATCTCAAAAACATAATTTTCATTATATACTGTGTAGGGCTTTCAAGGCCATCTTCTGCAAAACTTATATTTTTTGGTATGATATTCCCGTATTGCGAAAGGTATCATTTTTTATTTTCTATCTGGTCGAGGATAATCAGATAATGACTGGATTTGGAACTCAAATTTTCTGATGGCACAGCATATACTCATAGATAACCTACATTTAGATCCGCAGTGGCAAGAAGCATTTTTCGGATTTTTACGACCTCGCGCAGTAAGCAAATCGAGGGTGGACGAACATGTGCACTGGGAGAATACAACACCGGCACACCGTGCCTCCGTCTGCGTTCTGATCGTGACGCCCATTTGCTACCATACTAATTCGAACGGAAAACCCAGGCAAGGCGTCGTAAATTCTTTCCGATAATGCGGATAGTCTGTTTGGCGCCTGCGAGTCAACCTCGGGGATGAGTGGTATTTAAGCCCACAAACACATTTTTTCGCCAATGAAAAGTAACTTTTGTATCGTGCAGGCAATAACACTGGCAATCCATCGAGATCAGTAATAAAAACATGCTCGGACAGCCTGCCGCAGTTCATATTTTGTCTGGCGCTGCAGTCACACTCATTGCAAATAGGCTATTTACAATATTAACAATAGTTTTAAAAAGAGTTATCTGCAACTTTTATTTTATAAAAATAAAATAAAGTTTAGAAGGCCACCCTGTATATTACAGTGGTCAAAAGTTTTTTTCTGTAATGAAGTAAGGACATAAATAATAATATAAAATGCTCTCTTAAATGCATTATCATTGGTTAGTTTGTATTTGTCAGGTCAGTTCCGCTTTTCTAAAAGGTCTCATGCTGGGTTAAAATTTGTATTTGCAAAAGGCAGGTAAATAATAACACATTTACTATACATGAATATATTTCATTCGAAAATATACATATACATACTATATATTTAGTTAATTAAAATGAATATATATTTAAACAGAAGTAGAATTAGCGCTCTGCTAGTGGATTTACATTTAAATGTATAAAAGCTTTGCCTAATAAATAAAATACAAAAAATCAACACTTATAATTTATGTTAATGTATATTTAAATAATAGTTATTTTTTATTATTTTAAGTAAATTAGTATTTCACTCTAAGTGTCAACATCAGTGACGGAGAAATACAATTTATAGTATTATTAGAATAACCTTTTACAAAACACTTTTGAACTATTATTAGGTTGCAACCTCTTCGACTCTAAATAAAAAACCTTGGGGATTACATCCTTGCACAAATATCACTTTAAAAACAATGCAAAACAAAAAGATAAGATCCAGACGCTACTGGATTAATTATCAGCTGTCAAAATATACAAACTTTACCCAGTCTTGCCAATTTTTCCCGGTACAATGCTTTCCCTTGCGTTTCCGACCTTGAACCGCCTAAAGTCGAGAATGTATCGCAACCTATTTCCAGTTAACCTTGCTTGTCACGCACCCGTATACTTTGTTTTTTAGAAAAATATGTTATTCGCCTGTTTTTAGATAAATTGTCTCTATCAACTTCTTTCGGTCACAGCAACCAAACTTTTAATTGCCTTTTCTTAAATTCCATATTCTTAACTTCTTTAGTGTTGATTTCTAAGTAAATAAAAAGACCTAAAAATTTTAGCATTTAATTTTTTAATAGAAAAAAATACGATTAATAAAAAACCTTAATTTATTTATTATTAACAGACTTTGCTCTCAAATGGTTCTCCATGTCAGAAAAACACAGAAATTTGATAAGCATTTAATTCCCAGCGTTATTGAGTTTTTGTCAAGCGTTTTTATCTTTAACAATTTTTATTGTAAATTTGAGCTGTATTACTGTTTACAAAATAATGATACACTATTTAATAAATGTGCAAAATTAACGTAATAACTTTTTTATCTGATTTTTACGAAAGTACTACACAAAAAGTTTGTCTCATTCACCGATTGGGTGAATTAGTTCCAGCTATACTAGCTTTATTTCAAAATCCATTGGATCCAGATTATCCTAACCAAGAACTAATTTTCCAACAAAATGGTGCTACTTTGCACTATGCTGCAACTGTTCATACATTTAATATAAAATCTTTTCCAATCGGTGAGTAGGAAGGTGAGGACCCATCAAATGGCCTGCTAGGTCGCCCGACCTAACACCAATGGACCTTTTTGTGGGGATGCCCCAAGTCAAAGGTAAATACCTTATTAGGCTAAATTATCTAGACGACATGAAAGAGAGAATTCGCAGACAAGGGCGCGCCATAACTCGGTCAATGATTGAAAATGTGCAACGAGAGTTTATTGATCGCCTTGGATATTGTCAGGCCGTAAGAAGGAACCATTTTGAACATTTAATTTAGTTTTTGTTCTTTTTTTTATTTGTTACATAAATCGTGTGTTTTCGATAACTGTTGATTTAGGGTATAGGACATGGTGCATGCAACATACGTAGCATTCCACGCAAAATTCAAAAATTTAACAAAATAAAGGTGCTTATTATTTGAAAAAAAAAATTGGTGGTTTAAATTTATTTTTGAGCAATTCTGTATATACAAACTTACATACAAAATGCGCACCTTGCGTTGTTGCAAAAACTCATCGCCTAATTTTAAATGAATTTAGACATAACTTTTGGGACGCACTGTATATTAATATATAAATTTATACGCTGGTTTACTAATTTTACATGTCCAATTTGGATTTAAAACTTTCCACATTTTCATTTAATAGTACAAGTAATATTTACATTTAAATATGTAAAGGCAATGCTTAAATAATATTTAACTACTTCTAACCAACGTTTCCGAATATGACGTTTGCCTATGATGAATGTGTGCTATATATTATTTGAATAACGTTTGCACATCAAAATACACATAGCGTTCCGCTAGTGCACTTTGTACATGTTTGTAATTTATATTTTCTATTTACATTATGTATTTGGTGGAGGAGAGGTCTATAGAGATTTTATTTAATTTTAATAATGGTAAATTTTTAGTCAGTTCACGGATTGAAAATGTTTTTGTGTGACAAATTTAAATTTAAAGTGTTATATGTATGGGAATGTTTTGTAAGAAAACTATATTATACATCATGAGCACAGTTATTTTTTAGGTATGACAATTTAAAAGTATAATTTTTGTGACAAAATCGCCATTCGGGTTTTCCGCACATGGATCGGTAAAACAGCGACGAGAATGCGATTTTTACAGGCATCTACAGCACGTAGGCATATTAGCGTGTCTGATCTCAGCAATATGCGTCCTCTAGTAAAAAAACAATACACAACCTTTTGCATTTGGTTAACAGTTTGTAATTTATACTGTGATTTTGTCTGGTTTTAACACGTACAAATTAAATGGCTTGGGGAAAAAAGGTAACAAGCCACATTCTCATTTCTGCGTTATTTCAACTTTATTATTTTAATTAATTCTAAAATCGTAATAATTAGGCTTTTAGAAAACGGCTTTTGTAGTAGTATATTTATACAAAAATGTAATCAAATGTGATATCAAAATCAATACATTATATTAGGTAACAAAAAAGTATTTTAAGTTTTTAATTCCATTTTGTAAATTGTGTCTTGTTACCTTCTTTCTCCAAGCCCTTTAACTAGTACTACGTCAAAAGAAAATTGTATCAAAGATGCATTTGTTTAATAAATTAGATTTGTGGACAAGGCTTAAAGACGTCCTGTACTTTATAATTATATTTTAAAATAATGTTTGAGAAAAGATTACACAGAAAGAGCTTGGAATGAAATAGCAAAACAAGTCTGTAAAAAAATGTTTGGTAGGATTTGGGCTTTTGGGAACTTATGGCACTCTTTAACCCATAATTTGTTAAAAAATATACAGGAAGTTCCATAAGAAAAACATTAAGTTGGCATCGTTACTTTTTACCGCAACCCTACATAAAAATCAATTACTTTCTGTAGATTTTACGTAAAAAGTTCTACAAAAATTGTCTTTATGGTTTTTTGCTATATCATGTATTAAATGATATATAGGGTAAAATTTAAAATGTAAATTTTTTAAATTTTTCCTCGTATCTCTTAGAAATAACTTTATTAAAATTTTAAATACGTCATTTTAGATTTCTTCAGAAATAAGCCCATAACACCTACATCGGTTTTTTAATAACTCCAGTAACAACTGAGGTAACCCATAAAAACGCACAATTTTGCCCACCCTGTACACCACTAAATTCTACGTAATAATTCCTAAAACTTTTCTACATCTTTTTTATCTTTTTTATCCAGCGAGTTACAAGTGCCTGACTAAATTGACAAAGTTTGAAAATTACTCTGTATCTCCAAAACAAATCAAGTTACCTTTACGACTGATTGAGATTGTGAAATAAGATTTGTTCTATCTATTTTAGTTTTCGCTATACCCTGCAAGGTCAACAAAAAGGCGCCACCCTGTACATCGGTTTATCGCTTAACTTAATGACTCATCTTTTAAAACACTTTGTATGGAAATAGTTCTTACTTATTGTGTTTTTTACCTGTTACTAATTTATGTCGTAAAATGTATTTATTTTGTTAAAAATTAATTTTAAAAATTCCTTCTGCAAAACCGAATATCTCTGGTATGCAAGGTTTAAGGCTATTTCATCTCCCTTCAGAAGCAACATATTCCGGAAATTTTATACAAGCCTAATTGTATCCAGTCATAAATCATTCCTGTTCATATTAAAAATTTAATATTTTTTGGTTTCTTTTTTAAGGTATTTTTCGTTTATGTCTCGAGAAAAGAATTCAATACCGAAACAATAATGTTGTGCTTACAAAATTAATAAATAGGGCCAGCTTATCACCGCATTTTAAATTTTATTTAATTTGCAATAGATTTTTTTATCACAAGTGTCATTTAACATAACATTTAACAAACATTTTTAAATTATTTAGAAACCGGGAAGCTATATCATCAATCTTAATAGAATTAAGACCAAGATGTAAGAAGGCAAATCCTTATTTGTGGGTTTTTACCTTAAGTTTTTAAGTCATGGGTTTTTTTAGGCATCAGCAGATTTCGTGCATATTTTTAAGGTTAGGGGTCAAAACCCCTTGCAAGGACACATTTGTGGGTTTTTATTGGTTGTTTAAATTTTAGTAATGTTTTGTTATGTTGTTAAAAATTTACTGTTTATATTTTTACGTGCACACAACTAAAACCTTTAGTGGGTAATAGATTTGCAATGACATCAAAGATTAATATGAGTAAAAGGTGTGCCTAGAACATTCATAGCAACCAAAACTCCGCAACAAACAGTAACTTTTCCGTACTTTTGTGTTCGGTTTTTTGTTTAAAACCCCTTTATAGGTTGGAACTTGTCCTTAATCGACAGATCAAAACCCTTTGATTACACCCACATCACAGGTGCATCATTGTAAATCTAAAACGCAAGGAGGTTTGCTCAAATTACGTTTAAAAAAATTAAAATACTTTATTGGTACTAAAAATAAAAAAATTATTACACCTCCATTTAATAACAGATACGGTTACTTAAAAATACCTTTATTTTTCAACTTTTTTAAGGGTAATAATGTATGTTGCATGAAAAGAATTATTAAAACTAGGGCAGGTCCGGCAAGCCTCGCCCACCTAAGCAAATTTAAATATTGTAAAGTGTCAATAAAATGGGGGTTTTTATTAGATAGTGCGTTAATTTCTCAAATCTATTGCTTATGTTAGAGAATGCTTAGTTTTTTGATTCCAATGGGCAGAGATGCCCGATAGGTTGGATAACTCCGGCTACCTAAGGTGGTCTAGGCCGCCCATCAAATAAGACATGTTTTCCATAAAATAAAACATTTCTAAACTTAGTATTTAGTATCTCCTATAAGTCCTAAGTACTTAGATTCTTCTAAAAATAAAATTATGGGCATAAGACTACATAACTTAAACAACCCAACATAAAAAAATTATTTTTATCATATTTCTTATAAAAATTTAATAGATGCATTACATTGTTGTTGATATTATCCATAAATAATATATATAATAAAAATTGTTTATATACAAAATTTTAAAAATCTACACAGCTTAATGGCAAATATATGGATTGGGGCCACCTTAAACAGAGCAATTTTCTCTTGGTGGTTTTACCCGATAACGATTTTTTTTTAAACCGTACAAAACGTAATATTTTAATAATACATAATAAAATACAATTATCTATCTTATATTTTGGTATACCAATGATGCCAATTAACACAGTTATATATCGTAGTAACCTTTGAATTTTCACAAAAGAAAAATAGATCAACCTACCTCGAAAACGTTTTTGCCCACTGAACGATTAAAAGAAGTCTTGCGAAGCGCAAATCATATAATTTAGAATTTTACCTTTAATGTCCGTATTGAGTAATAGATATCGGACCGATTAAAGGTTGCGTTTAAAAATTATGACGGTGGACGGCGTTAATGGCTGGGCGGGGCTTCCCGGACCTCCCCTATATGGTTACAAAAACTGTTTTTATTATTATCACTACTGATACAAGTTCCCGCTATTGAAATTTTATTGGATCCATTCAATAACGATAAAATATCTTTTTTAAAAGTATAACCAGAAATTGCAAAACTATTTTTTTTAATTAAAACAGTGTCCTATAATTTTAGTCTTTACACCACTGTCAAAGAATTCAACTTTAATTAAAATTTGATAAATTATTATTTCTGCCAAAAAAATTTTTACTGCCTATTGGATTTTGAAGTCAGGCGTAGAAATTTCCATTAAGTAAGGATGAGAAATAGTCAGCTATCAAATATTTTTGGATGAAATATTATCTGAAGCAACTTTATACGTGCCAAAAATTTAGATATATTTTAGTCCTAAAGTTATAATTCAATATTGACCGTATTATATATGGATGTGGAATAGGTTTAAAATAAAAGGCCAATTTAATATTGAAATGTTCGTTAACAAAATATTTTGTAGCATTATTAAAATCCCATTTTATCAACAAAATTTGTGGAAAAAAAATGGTCTGTTTTTATTTACATCCTCAAAGATCCTTTTTCCCTACTATTATTACTTTAAAGTTGGATCTATTTACAGTTTGTAAAGTAAATATAAGATAGGACTTGACAGATTTTATTGTACAAAATTTAGGCTTGTATACAGGGTGACAGGGTATTTAAGAATATGTTGGCAATCTCCCGAATTCATATAGAACCCATTGATATTAAGGTGTTAGAACTTAAATTATAATTGCCTTTGTCTTTGTTAAACCATAATAATATTTCGGTTTAAAGCACATCCAACTTAATTAGTTTATTAGTCTAAGTATCGATTTAATTGTGATTAGCTCTACGGTTGGTCACTTTAAACAAGAATTTGCATGCCCACATTGATATAATACATAATTATACATTAAATATTGATATCCTTATTCCAAATATTTTGTTTTAAAATGGATAACTACGACGGTAAAGGAAAGGTTATTATTTAAAAGAAAGATATTAAATTAAACATCTAACTCTTTATGAAATTTTAACTATTAATATTTTGTCCAGTAAATTTTATCCTAAATAAAAAGTCGAAGAAAAAAGTAGTAGACCCTGCTTTTTCTTCAAACCAATTTTTAAAGTACTTAATAACTTTGGGGTTAATTTACTTTTTGATATTTTTCCTTACGATGAATGGTTTTCGTATAAAAAAATAAAAGCCATTTTGATATATGGCAAAATCGCTTTTTGACTGTCTAATCAGGGCCGCTCAGAGCCGTGTCGGCCGTGTCGGGCCCCGGTACAGGTAAAAGTTACGGACCCCTTTAATTAACAAAAAAACACATATTACTTTAAAACAATGTGCAAGTATTATTATAATTATTTATACTATTATTTATTATTACAATTGGTATATTTTAAAAACAGCGTCAATTTAACACGTACACTTTTTTCTTTTTAATCCAAATTGTATTAACTTATAGCTTAAGAAATATCTTGTTTTAAAGGCTATTTAATTGCCTTTTTAAAATTTTAAAAAGCTTAAAACTAAACATTTGTTTAGTACTTTAAAAAAAAATCAGAAAAAAATAAAGAACTCATTAAGTACTACACTGCAGATTAAAACTTTGATTTTAAGTTGCAATAAAACATAAACACTATAGAAATACTTTAATTTATATGGTTTCCTATTGTCCCTTATTTTATAAGTTATACGTTAAATAGTTTTTGCTGTAAGAAAAATCTACTTGTATATTACAATAGAAATGTTGGAATAAGTAAAGAAATTGGTGAAGATGAATTATTATTGTTAAAACTTATGTTACAACATGACGTTTTGGGTGATCTCAGTAAATGTATTATATTGAAAGTGTGGCCTACTCGAAAAGGAATAACGTGTACCAAAAAAACTAGGATGTTGATCTGATCTCCTATTGTAACATCTTACGTGATGGCCGATTGCTTGTCGATTATGACTCTTGTACTGTTTACGATGATGTTGAGTTAAAAATGTTGTGGTTTAAATCATTATTCAATAAATTGTAAAGGTACCACGTAACGCTGCCCTAAATGTTTTTTGATCATAGTAGAGTAAATAACCCTTTTTTTTAAATACGTCAATATGGTAAATTAAAAAGTTATGCCTTATTACCAAGTCATGGTTTTTATTTTTGTTTGGAAAATTTTGAATTAACCCTGTATGATAAAGATTTTTATTATGGTCTCTTAATATTTCTTCAAAGCAGTTCCAACCAACTGATTTTAAACGAATTTAATTAGATCGAAGCGAATTTGTAAAATTGAACTGAATTTATACTTTTTTAGCTAACCGCTAACTTTAAGGATATTTAAAGGGCCCTAAAATTATACAAATATGCTTTTTATTAAGGCAAATATACTTACTATAAATAATAAAATGCGTACAAAAGTTCCTTTCTTAGCTTGTAAAATATTTGTTTCATATTTTCATGAATGTGCAGAACAGATAATTTTAAACTAAAAAATAAATAAATAAAAACTTAAATAGAAAACCATGACTTGCTATTTAGGCTTAAAATTTATTTCCAAGTAATTTCTTTATTTACCATTTATTTGTATTTTTAAAAATAAGGGTACTTTGTTTACAGTACAGTTTTTAATCTTTTTGAGCTACCCTGTATACCATCGAACTTTTAATAAAACTACTGCTTATAAGTTTAAAACTTTCAAAAAGAATAAAATTTTGTGACAAACTGCAAATAAAAAAGTTTTCGATTTATTGCACACTTAATGGACCACACTGTATATACAAAGGTTTAAGCGGAGAATTTGTTTTTTTGCTTTGCAAAAATTTTTGGAGACCAAAAGTTGTGTTCATCACTTGTTCCTCAATTGATCGTTTTCCACTAAAGCGGTTTAACGAGGTGGGGACTTTTTTGCTCTTCAAAAAAAAATCGTTCATCCTATTACATATTTTTTCATTTGTCCCGCTTTGTATGATTAAAAACGGGAATACTTTCCAATAGATAGAATTCAGATTAGAAGAACTAGAGTATCTCAACGAGAGACTTGAACCACTGTATCAGCTAAAATGCATATAATAGTACCTACTATTCTTTGTTCGTTGAAAATATTACACCACATAATCGCGATAAAGGTATAAAAAACGCATTGTGGAAAAACATATGCTGTTCTAGATTAACTTTATTCCAAAAACTTGGGTCAATTACATTAGAAAGCAACAGTTATTTTTCTAGAAAAAAATGTTTTTTCGAAAGAAAACATTTGGCCTATTCGATTTGATAGCAATTGGATTATTAGAAACGGGTAAAGATATTTGTTTACATAAAAAGAAACTACACGTTCTTTAACGAATTTCAAAGATATCTAATTTTGTTATATATTATTATCATATTTTAGTCTTTAGGGACCCCACCCCAATGGAAGTTGATTAAAATGGAATAGAAGAAAATCTCCAATTTAAAGGATGTTCTAGTTAATTTTTAAGTATACAATAGTATTTTACGTTATAAGTCCGGTAGGTGACTTATTACCAGTACGAGATGTTTACGGACGAGGCGGCGCAGGAGCCGAGTCTGTAATATAAACGAGTACTGTAATAACACCTAACAGACATGTATCATATGATATTTTATTCCATACTGTCTTTATGAAAATTAATAAATAAATATTATTAATTTTTTATTAAGAAAACATGTTGTTAGTTTCAAATTATTTTACTTAAATTACGTAGGTAACAGCCTTGTTCTCCATATCATAGGTAACTATGATTATTCTTCGCTTATCTCTGTCAAATTGATGAAAAAATATTATATTAGTTGTAACTACTAAACGGTATTAAATTTGTTAGCAAGATAGGTCTAAATTAAATAGAAATTACCAAATTTAGTAAAACAGAATATTTTTGAAAATATAACAATGAGTTTGTTTTATAGTAATATGATAATTTTCATTTACTAAAGTTGGTAGAAAAATATATTTTGCAAGTAGAAGTTCCTAAATGGTATCAAATAGGTAACGCTAGATATATATGTTTAAATAAAATAGAAATTACCAACTTAAGTTAAACAAAATACTTTAAAAAATGTAATAGGAAGTCTCTTTGGTAGTAATCTAATCATTTTTATTTACTAAAATTGGTAAAAAAATATATTTTAAGTACAAGTAGAAATTTCTATATATCCTAATATCAGATGAGAATCGCTTAATATATGAGTATTTAAAGATTTAATTTCATTTTAGCATCTTAAAATAACATTAATTAAGGCATAACAACAATAATCACGTGGACTTTTATAATGATACATGATAGCGTTGCTAGGTAACACATTACGGTACCATCGTGCAATTTACCGGCCCCAAATTAATTTAGGGTAAGTGGATTTACTGTACAGTATGAAATAAAAAAATTCTTCTGTATCCACTGCACTTGCCCCTGATCCAACTACTATAAATGCGGACATGTCAAATTTTTCTTTTAGAAAAAACTGTTTTATATTAAGAAAGAACTGTCGGTCTCTGTTGTAATTAACTCAAATATTTGGAATAAAGTTATACTAAAACAGAAATATGTTTTCCACAATGCGTTTTTATACCTGTACCGCAATTATTGATGTAATATTTTTGACCACCAAAGAATTCTGCTAATATCTGTATTTTAGCTGATGCATTCGTACAAGCCGTTGGCCTAGACACTCTAATTTTCCTAATTTGCATTTTATCTATTGTGCATGGTAAATTGTTTTTAGACCATAAGAATCATACCAGTATCCTAGAACAACGCAAGTTATCGCCAGTACCACCATAAAGGTTGCCGAATGGTATTATCATCACCGCGCTATATTTAATGAAACAATAGCTGGAGGCGGACAATTTTTACATGTTTGAAAAAACCTTCATGCATATAAATTCAGTTATAAAAAAAATACATTTTTAGTATACCATAATAAACAAGTTAGGCTTAAGGCATAATGGAAAATATATATTTTTAGATTTTTAAATTTAGTTAAAACAAAACAACATTATTCACATATTTTGCAAACTCACCCCAATAAGAAACCTGAAAATAAAAACTTAGGCCGATCAAATTTTTCCACGACTTTTTGTATATCCAGAGGCACATTTTGATGACTGAATTTTATATTTAACGATATGAAATTACCATGCCAAAAATAGTTTTTAATTATTTACAGGAAACTTTACATAAAAAGGCAAGAGGTCGATTTTTTAAAACTAAACAGGAGCTTAAAAAAGTATTATTATCTATAAAAATGCATTGGCACCATATTTGTTTAAAAAATGTTTACCCTAAACCCCTTATGGACGTCACTGGTGAAAAGATTTTTTTAATTATGCCACAAAATATATTCTAATGCATTGGAGACGTATCCCATTTTTTTAAATATTGGAATTGGAATAAAAGTTATTAAAACATGTGTTTACATGAAGTTTTTTTTATTTTCATTGTAGATTCACCCCTTAAAGTTTGTCGATTAAGATACTGGACACTCTATTAAATTAACTATAATTCTATAAACATAATAAGTTAATTAACCATATAAGCATATGATAAATTTAAAAAGGTTTTGTAACAATATGCAATTTCATTATCTTTTATTACATTTATGAAAAAACGACACGATAAACACACCAAAACAAGTATCTCATACAAAGTTTACGTCGGTATTTCTAAAACTTTATGATAAACTTAAAGAAAAATTAAAAATTAACTAATACTCCACAGATGTATTATTATGTCATAAAGGATGAACATGTAGGTACTGGAAAGCTTTAATACTATAGACAAGAGTAGAAGCGTGTATACCAGCGCAAGTACGTAACATACACATTATTGAATGTTCTTGTATCTAAATATAACCCTGTGGCATTATAACAAAGCTTTATTAAATTTCTAGTGGAGAATATATAGCAAAAAGGAAACCTTATATTTCTTTTTGTGCCTAGGTATCTAAAGTTAGCTGCTGTCAGTTTAAATTAAAACTTTATAATAATTATTACGATGTAAAACTTAATCTTTACTTTTAAGATTAATTTATTATACGGGGTGCTAGAAAAATAAGGTTCATAAGTTCAAGAGGTAATTGTTTGCATCCATCCAACCAAAAAGTTTCCGTATCACATAATATGTCCCAAAATCAGCCAGTTCGGAAAAAAAATGCTAAACTTGTTTTTTTGGCTTAAAATCAATTAGTTTTGCACCCTAATTATTTAAAATTATATGCCTAATGGCGCTAAATAAATTATACATACACATACATACAATAATATATCAGATTTATTAATCAACTGTCTCTAAAAAAATTGTTTTTGCCTATTAGGTACAATATTTTAAAGAAAAAGAGACAAAAAATACTTTACACAATTGGCAACGTCGTCATGGAGTTGGTAGGCAAAAAAATAAATACTTACCTCGGGAAAAAAGGTGTCTAATGGCTCCTTGCATACAATATTGCAAGTAATGTTTACCCGAACTGAAATTACATTTGATTTTTGGTATGTATTACTGTTGCGTTACAGTGCCTGCATTTTGATAAGAGAGATGTTTTTGGTACGCGACTATCCCGTTATGCTTTTTATTTACGAAGAGGCTTATTGCAATTCTAAAAAGCTAGACGCATTTACCAAGAACGTTTTTCTGTTTAAAGGATAGCAGCTAGAAGAATATTTGTAGAAAACTCTCAAAGACTTTATACATTTACATTAAACGGTGTGCAGCTGATGGAACAACCCATAAGCACCAAACAGAAATAAAACGACCTCAGTAAAAAGTATATGGTTTTTAAGATATTGACATTATAATTCCACAAAATGTTACATCTAAAGAAATTATTGTTTTAAGATTTTGATTTGACTTTGGAGTACTAACAATTAGTATCCATTTCATAGATAAAAACCAACAATAAACTAAAAGGTATCTTTCTCTTTTAAATTACCGTTACAGGAAAATTACAAAAAAGTCTAAAATATAGGTGTAAATTATGGTTTTTCAAGATACAATAAATTATATGCTTATTTAAATAGTGCTTTTTTAGACACAGTTATAAAGCTAAATTTGTCTTTTAACAAACTTAAGGCGTTTTTTCGTGTTATTACGGTTTAAAACATTTTAAAAACATTAGATTACCTACCTCTATCTAACTCTCAAATTTATATTGTCATTTTAAATGCGATTTAAACCAGTCCGATAAATACGGTTAACACGAAAAAATGACTTTAAACAACAACAAATAAAATAACAAAAAAAGAAATACAATAAGATATTTATTTAGCCAAATACTCAGCATACCGCTCATTGTTCGAGCGCTTCAACACCAACATCGAGTGAGTAAATGTCTCCTACTTTAACACCACGTAATAAATATTTTGCCGTAGTTAAACTTGTCTCTAGCATAAAGCATGGCGTAGTTAGAATACCAGAGGGACTCTAATTTTATTTGAAAACTTATACCTTAACCCTGCTCAAAATTACTTACTTACGGTCGTAACATTTTTTTACATCATACACGCTTTAAAGAATATTAATGTTACTATTTAAAAATAAATCATGACTTGATATTATTTTGTTGTCATATATATCTAATGATCTACAAAGTAGAAGAAACAAACGCAAGAAAGAAATCTACCTAAAATTAAAAATACGCGCAAAAATCAGCTGACACGTCCATTGTAGCGGAAATATTAAAGCGTTTATATGGTGATTTTATGTTAGAATTTTCTTTGGTTGATACTACGGTTGTGAAGGTCACTAGATGTCAATCATATCTGTCTGTGGGATGGCAAATAGATTGGATAATGGATAATAATAAATCCCGCAAATTAGGCAACTTTGGTAAATAGCTTGTCTTAGTCTTTTATTTACCACATACACTTTTTTGTTACCTATTCACCTTAGAGTACAAGCTAGAGGCTCGACTGCAGTTATTGGCTCACGAACTGTGTGGGACTAGTAGTTAACTCAACTTTCTGGAACAATTTGTCAAAATGCTCCTTTGACATTTTTAAATAATTGAAGTGTTTTTCATCATAATGTTGTCATAACTCCTTTAGTTAGTATATTATTGGATATGAACTTTTCTTTCTAAAAAAATTTTTTTAGCCCAAAACCTGTGCCTCCTTTTTTGTCTTTTTGGTCGTATTGAAAGTAGGATAAATATCTTTTTTTTTCGCAAAATATCATACTGAAGTAAATAATTAAAATAAATGTAGGTAATGTCGTCCATAACACTTCTTTTATTTAAAATGGATCTTTAACGTCTTGTCTTATCTTGAAGCAACAACTCATCAAGCTCATTAAATAGTTCAAGGTTATAGTTTCTGGCTATTAATTTGGAAAATCCGCACAATCTAGTGAAAAACGCAAAAAGTTAACTTCATCTCAACTTTTTGCGGATCCGCGTCGAAAATGGCGAGATAAACATTTTAAATTTGCACGTACCAATCGCAACGCTGATTATCATCCGCAAGCGGAAAACCGCACTCATGGACAGCCGGCTTAAAACATGTGTTTGAGCCTTATGGTTTCGTAACTATAACCCTTACCGATTATAGCACGATGTTTAAAAATTGCATGTTAAAAATTGTAGTTAACTTGTCCGGCAAAAAAGTGACGCGTTTGCTCAGTTCGACACCCGAAACATGTCAAAATTGACACACTGGGTGTTAAAGATTGCCCAATTTTTCTGGATGCGTTTTAAATCATCGAACCATAGTGTGGATGGTATTCCCGTATTGCGAAAGGTATCATTTTTTATTTTCTATCTGGTCGAAGATAATCAGATAATGACTGGATTTTAAACTCAAATTTTCTGATGGCAAAACCAGGAATTAATATTTAGGTGTTTTGTCAAACAGTTTGCCTATTTATTTCCGTGCATGCCGATATAGTTAAAAAATATTTAAAAATCAGATGGGTTTTTATAAATCACTAAATTTTAAATAAATTTGTTCGAATGTGCGTGTCGTCCCAAATTTCTAACTGCTCACTTTAGGTATAGGACGTCGTACATAAAACGTAGTTAAAATTTAATGCAGAATTAAAAATTGAAATAAAAAATAGTAATTTATGTAATAAGTGAGTAAAGAAATACTTTTTTACGAATGGGAAGTTTGACAGCACGAGCCGTTAGCCGAGTGCCGCAATCCCGTGAGTAAAAAAGACACGTTATGCATGTGTTACATACTATATGTTTTCCACGACCGTATGCAAATTTTCCGAAATACCATTTTATACATGTTTTGTTTATGTAAACTTATTAATTTTAATGTTTGCAGCACAGCCATTATATTGCAACAAAAAATCATAGCCTCCTTATATTTAGAAGACAATTATCCTCTTCATAACTATGCATTTATTATTTAAATTTAGAATTGTATGTACTTACTTTTTGTAGAAATAATACTAAAACAATATAAATTCCTTCTAAATGTCTTAGTCATCCAAATTAGTTATTTATTAATTTTAAATAACTTCTAATTTCTATTAAATTTATTTGCAAACTATTAAATTTTTAAAACTAGTGACACATGAACTAAAAGAAATAATGGCAAAATCAAAGGTAACTTAACCGTTTGGTTTAGTTAATGTCGCCTTTACTGTTACATTGCATATTGCAGAAATTGATATTTAAGTTTATTGTATATAGTGGGCGTTGAAACAAATCACTAATTTAAAGTGTGAAAAAAGCTTTAAAGTGTTAAAAAAAAACTTTTTAACACTTTTCCTAAATTTTAATAAATATAAAATAAGATGATTTTCGCTAATTTGGGTTCTACCGTTTAAGGTAAATAAAAAGTTTTTTTACTGTCACTACAATAAATATGTCACTTGCAAAACCAATAGCAGTTTTTAGAATGACATCATAATATGTATCACACCAGTGTTGTAAAGTACTTTGCAACACTAGTGCTGTAAAGTACTTTGCAACACTAGTGTGATATAACGCATTTTCTATGCATGAAATCAGTGTGCTATTTGCTATTTTCACAAGTGGCCGTAGGAAAAAAATTACTTTTTTGTGTAGTGTACTAGAATGGAGCACTTTAACTTTATGTTAACGGTTAAAAAAACCGCATTTTTTTAAAGGTTGTGGAAAAAAGATATTAAAAAAATTTAAGTTGATGGTCGCCGCCTATTTTTGGGGCATCCTGCTGAAAATGGAAAACGCCTAAACATGCAATTGTATAAAAAACAAAACACAGAAATTTAATACCTAAATGTCTTTTAACCCAAAAGACCTTATATTCCACAGCTAAGACTCAGTAATTTTCTTTTTACTTATTTACTTATTTTCTCCTAAAGCAAAAACTTTAGCAGAACATACATAATATATCGTTTAACTAAGTGTGACATGAAAATAATTTAACGATAAAGCATAGCTACTATTCAAAGATAATTTGGAATTCATCAGTGTACATTGTAACGAACAAAGATAAGATTAGGTAGGTAATAGGTCCATGGGGGAAAGCATATGGGAAGGGGTTAAAGAACTAAAACGGGGGATTATTATTGTGTGTAAAGTAGGGTATAAATAAAATGTTTGTTGCAAAATTTGGACTTATTTTCTACAAATATTATAAATAAAAGTAAATTAAAAGATTTATTACGTAAAATATTATTGAGTTAATATCAAAGGGTAAGTAAGTAAATTAATGTCTGGTGCTAATGGATTTGGTGATGAATAAGCACTGTAGACTGGATATTTATTATATTCACATATGTATTAAGCCAAGTAAGTATACCTACTATAATTAATTACTTACTAAACAAGTCATTCAAGTCGTAAATAGTTGGTAGAACTTACAGTTTTAGTTCGTAGATCACGGTAATACACCCAGCGCTAGTCTTAGACAAGGGTTTAATTAATTTTTTATGGCTTTATAGCAATTTTGATTTGCACATATCCTGATAGTCCTAAGCATTTTGTATTAAAAAATAGTTTTTGGTCTACTTTATAATTTTTAAATGGGTCTATTGAGTGTTTAGCAGATTTATTTAAAAGAATATTATTGCGTATTAAGAAAAATAATTACTTAAAAAAAATCCAAAAATTATGGTAGCATTATAAACCTATAACACAACACTACTATTTTACTTCTAAATTAAGAAATAAACATGACCGATATTTGCTTATGTTTAAAATGTTAACAGTGTGGGCCAAATTAGGCTTGCACAGTTTTTACTAATAATGTCTTTTATCTGTTGCGCCCATCTTTTTAGTTTTTGAGGGGCTAATAGGTAGATATGTTTTCTCTAGGTTCTCAATTTTGGTGATATAGATTTAAACAGGACTGGACTTATGGGACTTTTTTCAAAATGATTCATTAAATTTCGGTTCAAAAAAACTACAATTTAGCTAATACGTTTATTCTTTAATTAATTAACTGTTAGGTTTGGTCATCATCCAACTTAGAAACTATGGTAACCTCACATTTCTGATTTTTAAATGACACTACAAAAAGTTCTTTTTTAAAATGAGGGGAAATCCATGCTTTATGGGGAGCATTATTTATCAAAAATAAATATAATTCCTAAATCCTTAAATTGTTGACAGACTTGCTTTTACTGAATCATTTTTCATAGTTTATCTACAAGAAAAACCTATTATTAATTGTAGCTAAATCGGATTTATTTTGCAACGAGGTTAAATGGAGTATTTGATCAAAATTGGAAAACCTAGAAAAACACATTTACCTACTAGCCTTTTAAAAATAAGAAAGATAGGCGCAACAGATAAAAAGTTAGTATTAGTTAAAAAGTGTGCAAGTTTAATTTAGCCCACCCTGTATACCAATTGATAGATTTTATTTATTTGGTTACCTTGAAAGAACTAAACGTTTTGTTGAGGTAAATGTGATTTTTATAAAACAAATAACAAAGGGTTATATTTGTTTTAGGAACATGCCGTCAGTTTTCTGATTTATAAACACTAATACATTTTTAAATAAATTTTACGAAAAACTGTCATTTGTATCTGTCGTTTGGAATTTGGAGTATCCTGCGTCTGCAAAAATACTTAAGACGATTTAAGAAAGATTTCCTAAATCGATAGCTTTTAAGGTCAATTGCACTGTCGAATTGGCAGCATGCATCAGTGATAAATTACTCCTTCTTTCGGACAGGCGGAAGATCCCGAATCTCTGATTTTCATATAATTATCATATTCTTGAAATGGGGTCCTTAATTTTATTTTTTTTTAATTTTACCTTTTATTATTTTATTCAAAGCCTTTAAAAATTAAAAGTTATAAGGAGTTAAGTTAAATCGATTTAATATAGCTTCTTTAAGCAATGATTTTAGTTATGATATAATTAAAAATCAGTTACATTTAATAAATAAAATAAATTTATAATTAACATTGCATCTCAGAAAACCGGCATTAAGTATATTAAAACTTCTAAAAATAATTTAATACAACTGTTACATATTTTTGACGATCGGTATTCAGTTTATTTACCTCAGCTGTTTATTAGACAATTAACATACTGAGAGTTACACTGCACTACCTCGTAAGTACGATTTAAATAATAAACTGTACAGTTACAACTGCGAAGGAAAACCTGAGTTTGTGTAAGATAAACATGTACAGTTTTTTTAACCCATTCGGGCAAAAAATTGAAAATCACCACCAGTTAAAACTGTACAGGTAAACCTGATTGCCTTACCGTTCAGGTCTTAGGACTGCCTGCGCAGTTAAAAGTATAGGGGTTAAATCTGACAGCTCGATCGGAGTGTGTGTGCCCGCGGTGCATGGCATCAAGCATTGATTAAAAACGGCTTGCTTCTAACTTACGAGGTACTACAGCGCATGGACGTATATATAGCATTTTTATGGGGTGGAGGGGTTTTGCCATAAACAAAAAAGTGCCTACTTTCAAAACACATTTTTTCTAATCACATTAGGTTTTTTTGTATTTAAAATGTTTGAAGAGCAAAAAAATAATACTGATATTTGTACTACAACATGTTCTTTTTCTTTCTCCTATATGCTAAGAGAGGGGTTTATATAACCATTACGCATTAAACACATAACAAACAAGAAATTTTTCCATTCAATTTTTCTTTTTTACTTATGCTAAGGAAAGAGGAAGGGTTAAACCCCCAAAACCCCTTCCTTCCTTATACAGGGTGTCCCAGAATAGGTGTTAACAAGTAACAAGAGAACAAATGAACCAAACATTTTGAATTCTAAAATCGAAATTTTGGGAAAACTGTTCGCATGGTCCAGAATGAAGAAATACGTAATTTTACTTCGATTGGTAATATACATGGCGAGTTAAAACTAAAAATGAAAATGTCTATGGGTCACCTACTTAAATTTTTAAAATAAGAACAAAAGTGTAAAAGCAAATGTTGTAGAAAATTGAATTTTATGTCAAAATTTAAAGTTAACGCATGAAGATCAACAAAAATGTTATTGTCATTTTTTACATTACCCATTACAACTTAAATAATGGGCAAAGGAAAGTAAAATTAAAAGAAAATTGTATTATTTTAAATATCTTTTTAAATTTGATGCCCTAAGCTAAGTATTTTAAAAATGGTTAAGGTGTAATATAAAAGATTGACAAAAATATTTTTTTATTTAATTCTTTAACTTTAACTTAGTTATTACTCACCTGTATTACCAATCTCAGTAAAATTTTGTATTTTTAATTTGGGATCATGTAACTAGTTTTCCAAAAGAACATTTTAAAATTAAAATGTGTTTGGTTCATTTGTCTTCTTGTAACACCTATCCTGGGACACACTGTATACGCACATGGGTACTGCGATGTGTCCCTCGATAAATGTGCGATGTAGCCTCTGATAACTAACCGAACCTGTTAAATTTCTTGGAGTACATCTCGATACCAAGCTCACCTGGGAGGAACATGCCAGTCAAACAGCAAGACGGATAAGTAAAAACACATATATTATCCGAAACTTAAAGGGCTGTGTGTCCGAGAGGGTGCTCATGAATGCATACTATGGGTACATACACTCTCATATCAACTATGCAATCCTGTGTTGGGGGCATTCTGCCCACGCAACTAAGGTGTTCTCTGCACAGAGGCGATGTGTGAAGGTAATTGCTGGGCTTAAATACAGAGCATGCTGTAGGGGAGCGTTCATCTCCCTGGGGATACTTACCCTGCCCTCTCTATATATTTTTGGCTGCCTTATGCATGTTAAAAAACACCTAAGTGGCTATAGCCAGAATGGGGACTCACATGGGTATAATACCAGGGCGAGGAATGATCTGTCTATAAAATATAGTAGAACTTCCAGGGCGAGGGATGGACAGAGACCACTTTGGCATAAAGTTCTTTAATGTATTACCGGAGAAGATCAAGCACCTTGATCTAAGAGCTTTTGAGAAAAAAATAAAACAATTTCTAAAGGTAAATGCATTCTATAGTGAGACTGAATATATGTCTATAAGTACTTCTAGATCAGATTGGTAGTATCAGAGAGGCATTTGCCTGTTTAGTTAGATTTTAATGTAATTATTAATTTAAATTATTGTTCTAATTTGTTATATGTAGTGTGTAAACAAGTAGTTTTTTGTAATGTTTAATTATTTTAATTCGAAAAATTCATATACTTATTTTAATCTAGTGTTTGTTACATAATAATTTATATACTTATATTTTTTGTAACCTGTGACGTGTGAAAATACAATTTTGTATGTTTTTCATCAATAAATATTTGAATTTGAATTTGATAATGGTATTTCTGTATTATCTACGATTTGCTTCGATAACTAAATAGGTCCATTACAGACATTTTTAAAAATTGATCTCTGGGTAACCCGATCCATAAAAACCCGTTCAAAAAAGGGTCGGTCTGTATCTATCCGTGGTCATAATTTGATCGGATCCTTTACTGTGGTTAAATTCTGCTGACCCAGGTGAAAGAAAGTTAGTCGGGTTAAACAGAACTGTTAAAATCAGCTCTTTCGTTTTTGTGGTTTTAATAATTTATGTCGTGTTAATTACAAAAGAAAAAAGTATAAAAACAATTATTTGATATTTATTGATCATTTACAACTTAAATATTGTAAAAATCTTTAGAAATAACTACACAACTTAGAACAAAACAAAAAGGCTAAGTTTTTTTTTTTGACACAGAGCCGATGAATAAAGGCCAAATGTAACATACATGTATAGAAAATAACGGAGATCCCAGTGAATCTTAAACATAGATGATTGGATTTACCCCAAACCAGCGGATCAATATTTGAAAATGCCTTATATAATGCAGATGACATTTCTTGTCTCAGTTGTGGTTTTTAGAACAAACGAGAGAATTTAAAAAATAAGGAATATTTGGCAAGACAACAGCCTTTTTCTTCTTTTCGTCTCAAACCTTAGCAGGAAAAAATTAGTCTTTGTCTCGGAGAGATTAAATTTTAATCAGAAACTTTTTAATTAAACAAAATGGGATTTTTTTTTCAAAAATATGGTTTGTATAAATTTTAAATAATTCTTGAACTGCTTTAGAAAGAAGTCACAAAAGAAAAATTTATTTAATTGACGATAATTATTGTGAAAGCAGAAGCAAGATTATTTTATTAAGCTTAAAAACATGTTTTTTTATCTTTGGACAAACCACAAAGGCTAAAAGCCTAAATACTAACGTACCGTGGGTGTCTTAAGCGAGGTAAGAGGGAGTTTGTTGACATGGGACTTAAATACTTGAAGATTTGGGGGAAGGAAAGACCTCCGCGGGCAGCAGGTTCCACAATCTAGAAACTCTAGGAATAATCTCTGTTGGGAACCGTGGGTGGAGGAACTATACTGGACAATTCTTCAGAGCAGAAGCCATGGAAGTACCTATAAAAAGCGCTAAATCCCTCACAGCCCGACGATGGGCAAGAGATGGAAGCCTTTATGTAAGTGAAGGATCATTAATGAGACGAATAGCTTTTCTTTGAATAAATCAAGAATGCTTAGGGTTGTGGGGGACGCCATGCCCCAGATATAAGAACAATATTCCAAGGGAGGTCGGATTTGGGACACATATGAAGTGTATAAATTAGAAGCGGAAAAATACTTTTGGCTCGAAAGAGAAATTCAAGCTTTTTGAAGCTGCCGTGGCTATAGATACAATGTTTTCATGCCAGTTAAGGTTACTTTCAAATGTGACGCCCACAAGATTGAAGGTATCTTTGCTCTGTAAAACTTGGCCGCTCATAAGTAGAGGATGAGCATTTGGTAACTCTTTTCGCGACAAGAAACATGATTTTGTTTTGGATGCATTAAAGTGGACGAGATTTTTGGCGCCCCAATCCAATATTAAATTAAGATCCTGCAAAAGAGATATCTACATCGCTCTGCGTTTGTTTTCCAAGTCAGGTTTAGTGATGGGTTTAGGAACCTGAAAACTGGAGTGAAGGGTACTATCGTCGGCGAAACTATGAATGGAATTAGTTGTGGACGAGAGAAGGTCCTTGATGTGAAGAAGAAACAATGTTGTTGCCAGAACTGAGCCCTGAGGGACTCCAGCATTTACTTGGTGAAAGCTTGAAGAATGGCCGTCCACAATAACTGATATACGTCGATCAGATAGATAACTAGAGAGCCAAGTACAGAGTTTAATTGAAAGATCATAGGAGAGAAGTTTATTAAAAAGTGCGGCATGCCAGACCTGGTCAAAAGCTTTGGATATATCAAGAGCACCGATCTGGGACTCACCTAGAAACTCAAGAGACTTATTCCAACAGTGTGATACGAAGGAAAGAAGATCTGCTGTAGATCTTTTGTGGCGAAATCCATACTGCCTGTCATGCAAAATTTTGTGTTTTTCTAAGTACTTAAGAAATTGTGAATTAATTTATTTTTCATTTAACAGAGATTTTGCTGACACAACTTTGGCTTTATCTAAAGGGTGTCCTCATATATCATATAATCTTGTTTTATGCCTTAATTAAACCTATTTTTCAGTTTAAATAAAAGGTATTGTAATGTTTGCTCCTTTAAAAATACACTACAATTTTAATATGTTTTTTAAAAACTAAATGACCTAAATAACTGAAACCTCCATTTCCTATTTATAAGTGGGTAAAACATATTTTTTAAAAAGGTATTTTTATTTTTTTACTGGTAAAGTCTTCCATCATTATATACCGGGCGTGACTAGCCGGTGGCTCACCCTTATATCATTTTTGTTTTTTGGGATATTAAGATAATATTTAATACATACAAAGAACTAAACTTTTTATTTTTAACGGGCCCCCAGTATATTTTTACTTATTTGAATATGAAATGACATTGCGAGTAAAATGATACTAAATTTGTTACTTTTTACCATCTAACCTTTAACTCATTTGTTTAAATTTTTAATTTTAAATTAAGAGTGCCATAAAAACAATAAAACAAAAATTTTGGATAAAGTAGTCACGCAAAAATGACAGTCTGTTGTTTTTTATAGCCTCCACAGATTTGTCTAGTTTGCAGCATCGTATTTATGGCGTTAAGTATTTTTTTAAAGATCGATGGGGATTAACTAGAACAGCTAAAAAATATTTTTTAACCACCAATTTAATACCACACAATCAATATTTTAGTTAACAGTATATAACAAAAATCCTTATAAGCCGATTTTTTAACTAATAGCATCAACTAGCCTGTAACCGGCAGGATTGATAGAAAGGTAAATTGGCTTGAAAAATAAAATAAGTTGGTTATTGCATTAAATACTTCCTAGTTTTTGCTGTATAATTACCCATTAGAAATTATAAAAAAAACAGGTTAGGGTGGGGTTAATGATATTAGGAAAAAAAGTAAATAAAGATATTTAGGATATATTTTTAACTAAATTATTAATTGTGTGGTATTAAATTAGTTACAAAAATACTCTTTTAGCTATTATAGTGAGCCTTCAATTCAATTGAAAAATGGCTTAAGGCCCTAAATACGATGTTAAAAACTTTTGACAAGTCTGTAGAGGCACACATCTATTTTTTCGTAACTACTTATTTCAAAATTTGCGGTCTTATAGCATTCATGGCACTCTATATTGAAAATTAAAAATATAAAAAAATAGAGGTTAGATGTCAAAAAGTTACATATAAACTGTCATTAAACTTGGAATGTCATTTTCTATTAAAATAAGTAAAAATATACCGGAGGTCCCATTTCAAATAGAAAAGTTATTGTCATTTCCGGTTAAACCGGGAGTGATAAAAGACAACTAAATACGTAAAACAAAGTATATTTATTTATGTTATATACCAAATTATATTTTAATACCTTAAAAAATAAACACGAACCCCCGATATATACTCAGCAGCGGCTGATGGTTAATGGGTCAATACCATCACTATAGTTAAGTTAAATTATTGTTTTAAATTTTATTTTGGTCTTTTATTATAAGTAAATTAGCATTTTTTAGTGCCAATCTGTTAAAAAGTAGAAATAATTAACAGGGTATTTTGAATTTACAGAGTGTGCGGATATTCCTGTCACCGACCGCTGCTGAAAATACCAAAAAATAGTGACATTAAGATACATGTTTTAAAGGCTTCTAAGCTCCCTATTAAAAAAAAATGTATATATTATAAAAAAGCTTACATAGAGTCATAAATTTTATAATGTAACACTACCTTTTATAAACTAAGTTATTAAAATTAAAATTACATCTTTTTCAGGGTATATATGTTTGGTGTGTTTTAATTCATAAGAAAAAACTAAAGACGTTCTTTATTTAACACCTATTCTAAATGTTAAAAGTAATCTGGTACTTAACAGTTAATTCTGCTTTAACATATGGATCGTCCCTAAGCTGGGTATACCTAAATATGTTAAAAAATTACTCATTGACCAAGAATCCTTACCGGTAACGAGGCTTTTTCCTCGGCGGTGGTTTCCCCATTGGGTGGCACATGTCCTGCCTTAGCTAGGAGCCCCGCCGGCACCCGCACGGTGAGGCAGTCTGGCACGTCTCCCCACTCACACGTGGTCTAAGCCAAAATTAACACTTAACTATAGTTTTAGTACATCACACACTATAGAACACATCAGTCAAAAACACTGTAGAAAATTCCGCACTTAGATTTAAGAAATTATTCAGTTTACAGCTATCGTCGCCTAGTATGAAAGGTGGTTCTAACAAATTACAGGTAACCATTCACGGGGAATGGAACATAAACATAACCTTTTAATATATTCAAAGATGGATGATCACGCGGGCAGTGGAAAGCGGTGTCGTAGGGTCATGCAGTCTGCGAATTCAGGTGAAGTGGCTTCTTCTCCCTAAGAGGTCGCGTGTCTCGTTGTTTGTGCGTGCAGTTGCGAGCACCAGGCGCCGAGAGGTTTTGTGCGGCACTGGCGCTCGACGCCGCTATCGAACGACGCCGACGCCAACGCAAGGTACAGGGACGATACATTAGGGCACAAGACTTCTTTGAGACGCGAAAAATCGGAAATAACAAAATGTATTTTTAGGCTTAAATTATAATGGAAAATGTATTAATATTATCCAGTCAAGCTAAAAAGAGTATAAACTATAAACTGTTGTTTTACGTCTTAATGACTTTTAAGACCTATAAACTAAAATAATTAGCCACGCGACAGGACGCATAATGGTTTTAATGGAAAAACGAAGCTGCTAGACTAAGGTAAAATCAAAGCTTAAAGGAAAAAACCCCATTTAAAGTATTTTGGCTTGGATTAAAGGTTTCATTAAATTTATGTGTCATGCTAATACTTTTCAATCCCTATAATTAATGTGTGATAATTTAATGCACAATGTGACACTTTAACACCATTAGGCAAGGTGCATCACGTGCGACGCGATACAGCATAGCACGTACTTTTGTATGTGTAAATCAAATTATATTACGCAAATTAACTAGCGACATGACGTGGCGCGAATCGCATCCTTGCGTGCACGCGTTGTTTCTGTAGTACTGGCATAGTTTTTTCGTGTCGCGCGCGCCTTGTTTTCAGGAAAATGAAGATTTTTTGTTTTGTTTGTTGTCGACTTTTTCAAATTTTAAGGTAGCTTTAATTACTCTTTTGTGTGATTATAAAAATGACCAGTATTATATAGTTATTTAAAAGTGTTGTTTTTATCAAAGTTTAAACTGAAATCGTTTACCGACGTTTCGCCATCAACTGCACAATAATAAACAAAAACACGCTACGGTAATTACGACAAGGGTGGGTATATAAACTCTTGATTTGAGATCCATAGCTTATTAGAGAGACCAATCTCGCAGAGTAAAGATCCCTTAAGATGCCTCATGCAATCGATGGCGAAACGTTGATAAATGATTTCTCGAATAACGCGATCGACACGTCAGGACCAGGATTATTCACTATTTTAATTACTAACATATAAGAAACCGTTAGGTATAATAGCAGTAATACTAAAACTAATTAGAAAAAATGGTTCCTCTATGGAAAGAGTGTTATTTATGTTTGGTAAATAAGATGTTACATATTGGACACTAAACATATGTTTTCTCATAGTATATATCTAACAGCAGATAAAATTGTATTAGTTAAAAAAATAAACATTTATGCATAAAATACTACAACCTTTTTTTTCTAAAACTGCTAAAATTGACGAAATTATGACAGAAAAACATTTTTTTAAATTATCGTTTCAAAAGAACTTCGTTTTTGTCTGGTACGTAGAGTTTGTTCTTAAACCTTAATGTGTGTCAATGTCTATCTTTTAGCATCCCCAAGTCTTAAACACTGATGTGTAGCAACATTGTTTTACATAATAACGGACAACAGAAGCACAATGTATTCCTATTAACCGTATTTTAAACGGTTTTTAAGGTTCTTTTTAAAGTACACAAAGAAATTTAAAATTGCTGCCGCCACTGTCTTAAAGCACTCGCCATCACCGATGCCTGCTACCTGCTGCTTGCGCGAGACACGCGTGCTGCCGCGATTTTGGGTTGTTGTTTTTCGCGATGCCATCACCACCGTTCACAAGAAATCACAGATGCAGATGACACAATGTATTTAAAGAGGGCTGAGAAATATCGCAGAGTACTATATTTAGAATATTAATGAAGAGAGCCAAGTATTTTAGTTTGTATAACGTAAAGAATAGTTATTAAGGGTATTTAAAAAAGTATTTTTTATTATATTTGACATATTATTTTATAAGGCTACATACGGGGTGGGCAAAACGTAACATAACTTTATAAATTAAAATAACATTTTAACGAAATATCTTTTTTTTCAACTGGCGTTACAAACTACACTTGTAGAAGATTTTTACTGCCTACCCATGAAAAATGGTATCCTTTTAGTAACCCACGTTTTTTTCTTCACAAATGACGTGATCCATTACTTTTTGCAACGTGGCTCTGTCCAGTCCTTGAATTTCCTGCCAAATATTATCTTTTAGTTTACGAATAGTTCGGGGCCTGTTAACATATACCCGATCCTTTAAATAACACCATAAAAAAATCAGGAACGTTCAGATCCGAAGAACGTGAAAATGTCGCATTTATGCTCGCTGCAGTGTCGTTACAATGGGGCAATGATTTTCAAAATAAAAATCAACATGTTTCACACGTTGTTGAAATGGTTATTTTTTCATATTTTTTTTTTCAAATTATTTTAATTTGGTAAATATCTGAATTAAAAAGTTAAAAATATGATATACCAAAAAAGTTATTCAATTTTTAAATGGTAAAGCAACTTTGGGCCCACCCTGTACTTGTTGAATAGTGATATAGTAACTTTGCTTACAAATATTACTATTAAACAGCAAAACGTTTGTAAAATAATTTTTAACCGACTTTAAAAATGAGGAGGTTTTTAATTCGCCCATGTGTTTTTTTGTGTACGTTACGCGATTACTGTGGCGTTTGTGGACCGATTTTAAAAATTATTTTTTTATTTAAAAGAATGTACTTTTGCGGTGGTCCCATTAAAAACCATGTTAGGATCGCGAGAGAAAAAGGTACTAGACCAATTTGTTGTCTTTGCCGTAAGTTGTTCGTGCGGCAATGCTGCCTCTAGGTAGGAAATATACTCGATAAAAAAGGGGCGCATTTAGTATCCACTACCTTGGAGCAAAATCAACCTTTTCACCGAACTAAAAGAGGTACTAGTATAGTGTTTTTTAGATCACAGTAAAAAAACAAGCACGTGTAATTTGATTGGTTAAAAATGCTACAGATGATCATGCAACACTGTCATATTAGAGGGTCATTATTAGTTCTGGTTAGTTAATTTTTTATTTTATTCTCATTTTAATTCGCTTTAAACCAATTAAATTACACGTGCTTGTGCTTCTTACTGTAGACTATGTTTTTAAGTGTATGTTTACCGATTTAATAGTAATAATAATAAACTATAAAGCAAAAAATTAACAGTTTAAAAAAATAAATGGATTTCAAAACAATAATAAAACTCACTTAAAAGTAATATAATAATATTAATAACGCAAATTAAGGTAAAAAATAATCCAATTTTATTAGTATTTTAAATTATTGCCCTATCAGAAATGTATCACACTTTATATTTCTTCTCAGCCCAGTGCCGGATTTAAGCATTGACAACATAGGTAGTTGCCTATGGGCCGCCGCAAAAGTATTTCTTTCCTTTCAATTTATATAGGTTGTATAAGTCCCAAATTCTACCCTCTCTGGAATACTGTTCTCATGTCTAGGGAACGGCGTCCCCCACAACCCTCAAAATTCTTGATGTCATTCCAAGAAGAGCTGTTCGTCTCATTAATGATCCTTTACTTACTGAAAAACTTGCTTCTCTAGCCCATCGTCAAGCTTTGGGAGATTTATTGCTTTTTTATAGATAATTTTACGGCTTCTGCTGCGACAAATTGTCCAGTATAGTCCTTCCACTTAAACACCCAACAAGGAAAATCGTAGTGCTGCTCGTATGCACGAGTTTCTAGAATGTGAAACCTGCTGAAATCTTCAAGTTTTCAAGTCCCGTGCTAACTTTCTCTTATCTTGCTTAAGACATCCACGGTACGTTAGTATTTAGGATTTTGGCCTGCGTGGATTGTCCAAAGATTAAAACATAAAAAATAATAATAATAAGAATAATAATAATGGAAAACTACACGGGGTGTTCCATTTAAAATTTCCAAAAATAAATAAATTAGTCAAAAATGTGCCACCTTGGAAAAAAAATCATATCTGCAATGTGCATAAAAGTTGCTAAATAACTGTTATAACAGAATTATAAAATCTTTAAAAAGAAAAAAGGTATAAAGGATTAAAGAAAACGCAAGAAATTAAGAAACACGCTGTAGCAAGTAAAAAACGCAAGATGGCGAATTGCGGTTTTCACTAGTAAATTTGGCCTAAAATTTGAGCCTCGCAAATGGGCGTTAGTTTTTTTGTTAAACATACAAAAATATGATAAACACCATGCGTTCTTTTTTTTCCTATTATAACTGTGACCTCAGTGAACCAATTTTCGCAAAAAGAGTGGTTGGCTTTAATATGTGTCCGTCGGATAACCGGCTGAAATACGTAAGTAATTATAGTAAAAATAATATTTTTTAATTAATTATGGTGTTCTGAATAATATGGATCCTGCTGTTTGATCCTGGTAGGAGGTCCGAAAATCCTCGCCCACAGGGTAACGCTGTCCACCGTCATAATGTCTAAACGCTCATCTCTTATCGGTCCGATATCAATCACTCAATACAAACAATAAAGCTATAATGCTAACTTAACTGGTTTGCGCTCCGCGAAACCGCTTTTAATCCTTCAGTCGTTAAAAAAATTTGGATGCGGTATTTTTTCTTCTGTGAAAATTCAAACCTTACTACGATACATATGCATTAATTTAAATAATTATTGTATCACTTGTAGGCTAACAATGTAGGTAATTGGTTGTATTTTATTATGCATTATTTAAATAATTTACAGCGTGTCTTTAAAAGTTCTTACCAAATCGATAACTTTTTAATTAATTAAGTCCTGCTTAATGAGAAAATCGATTTCCACAAAAATAATTGTATGTTGGATGTACAGGGCGGGTTAAATAGGAATTGTTACCAAATTAATATACAGGGTATTTTCTAACTATGGCACAAAACTTTCTAAAAGTTAAAGAAGAAATCGATATTTTATAAACAGTTTAAATACCCCCAAACCGATTTGGTTGAAAGGGTGTAGCAGGATAAAAATTGTGATTCTGCCCCCAATGACAACTTTTGTTTACTTCTGTGTTATAGTATCGTCTCGGTGTATGTATGCAAATTATATGATTTTTTTTTGTTGTATTCCGATTTATTATGGAGATATGGGTGTATGTATGATTATCCTTCAAACAGCCATATCTTAAACACTAATTGAGCTTGAAAGATAAATCCAAAATAAGGTTATGGGTAACGTTAAAGAGTATATTTGGTATTTTTTTAGATTATTTAAATAATTAGAAGCATCATTATTCATTAAATAAATATTTTATCTTTCATTTTTTTAGTGTTCTTGGAGACTTACAATCACAGAAAAAATATGTTACAGTACTTGATAAACCCTACTTACTCATAAAAATTTTATTAAAAAAAAATGCAAAAATTTTTATAGCGAATTTTTTTTTAATAATTTGCACTCTTGTAAAACCCACCCGTGGACAGTCTGTATATGTATATAGAACATAAATCAATTTTTAATTTATTAATTAACAAACTAATTTTATTGACTATTCTCTACGGTGTAGAAAAAACTATGTTTCTTTTAGATTTTATATTAAACATAGGTGCAACGATTTTATTTTATTTCAAAATGTTGCACCAATTATTTTTCAATCAAATTTTTATGAGTAAGTAGGGTTTGTCAAGTACTGTAGTATATATTTTTTCGGTGATTGTAAGTCGCTGAGAATACTAAAAAAATACAAAGATAAAATATTTATTTAGTAATTATAAATGCTCCTTATTATTAAAATAATCTAAAAAAAATACCAAATATACTCTTTCCAAGACGATACTATAATACAAATAGGGACAAAAGTTTACCCTATACCCTTTGGTATGTTTATTTGATGTAATTAAGCGTGTGTAAAGCTTTTACTTAAATGACTTTATTGGGTCCAGTAGCGTCTCAGAGAGCACTACAGGCAATATTATTGAGGAAATAATTTACGCCACTGGCTTTTTATATCGTTTGTATACTTTTTTCTATAAAGCAACCAACTTTTGACGTACATTTATATTATAAAATACCGACTTTAAAAAAAATGAACGCCCTGTATCTCACAAACGAAGCAACTCCGGACATATGTTTATCCTTATACGGTCCAACTGGACAGGCCCCGAACTTCTCACTTTGTTCGTTCTTTTATCCCTAGAGTTTCTAGATTGTGGAACCCGCTACCCGCAGAGATCTTTCCTTCCCCCAAATCTTGAAGTATTTAAGTCCCGTGTCAACAAACTCCCTCTTACCTCGCTTAAGACACCCACGGTACGTTAGTATTTAGGCTTTTAGCTTTCGTGGTTTGTCCAAAGATAAAAAATAAACTTTTTGAATTAAATGACATAATAAATCACCCATTAATGTTTTGTACCGTAGTTAGAAAATAACCTTTATATTAACTTGGAAACAAGTTTTTTTAGGCCACCCTGTACATTCAACCTACAAATATTTTTGTGAAAATGTATTTCCTTATCAAGCAGGACAAAAATTGCATTAGAATTACTCTGGCCAAGGTGGTACCAAATCATATATTTGACAGTAAGCTGTAAAAATATTAAAAATTTTGTAAGAAATAACAATATTGTAATGTATTTATAATAATAATGTAAAAATATACTAAAAGTATTTTGTGTTTTTATGTAGGGTTTTACTTTTTAGTCTTGTGCCCATAATTTTGTCTAAAGCCGCGTCCAGACTTGCAACAATTCGCCAAACATCGGTCCAAACAGACAACCTATTGAAGCGCTTTTTAATGCAAAAACCGACAAGCTCTGAATCACCCCGGAATTATTCGCCAAGCCCTTGAAACAACGTAAATTTCGTCCACGTCCACGCCCGCGCTATGTGGGGCTATGTGACGCGCTATTTGGCGCGGGTAACTGTTGTAACTCTAGACGCAGCATAAGACTTATAATAAATATTAGATATCAAGTTATATGGTTCAGTTTATTTAATAATTAATAGTTTAAAAAACTAAAAAACACGCTTTTATATGCAACCGAACTAAAAATTAGAAAATAATTTTTCATTAAAAAAATATTGTCATTTCATAGTAAAAAGCGTGGGGTGCATTTTACTATTTTTTCATAACTTTTCCATCATAGATATTTGCAAATATAATAATTATAACATTTAATATATTTATCACCCCACGCTTTTTACTATGAAATGACAATATTTTTTTTAATGAAAAATTATTTTCTAATTTTTAGTTCGGTTGCATATAAAAGCGTGTTTTTTTAGTTTTTTAAACTATTAATTATTTTTCATTTTTAGTTTCTGCTACTCTTGACAAAATGGCGAAAAAATTTTTTAATGAACAAGAGTGGCAAATTTTAAAATTTTTCCAACAGATTGCAACTCACTAAAAATTTCTTCTTCATTAACTAGCAAAGTTTGAAATTTTGCCAACAGATGGCAATCCAGGCAATGTTTGGACCGTTGCCAATATATTGCAACCCACTAAAAAATTTCTTCTTCATTTAATAGCAAAGTTTGAAATGTTGCCAACAGATGGCAACCTAGGTGTTGTTTTTATAATATAATGGAATTTTTTTCCTGGCGATCCAAAAAAATATAACGGGATACTGTTTGCAGATTATTGCATTGTCATGTTTCCTTAATACGTGTGCAAAGTTTCAAAGAAATCGAATAGCTGGAAGTTGGTTAAAATTAGGCTCAAAGATTCCGTTACATAGCCAGATAGTTACAACCCAAGTTAATAAAAGCGTGTTAACGGCATTTATTAACTGTTATTGTTCATAAAAATTGAACACCAATGGTGCAACTAACCCAATTGTGTAAAAGAACTTATTAAGTTTTATTGTTCATAAAAATTGAACACCAATGGTGCAACTAACCAAATTGTGTAAAAACTAAAAAATTTCTTCTTCATTTAATAGCAAAGTTTGAAATTTTTCCAACAGATGGCATCCTAGGTGTTGTTTTTATAATATAATGGAATTTCTTTTTCTGGCGATCCAAAGCAGGATAACGGGATACTGTTTGCAGATTATTGCATTGTCATGGGTCCTTAATACGTGTGCAAAGTTTCAAAGAAATCGAATAGCTGGAAGTTGGTTAAAATTAGGCTCAAAGATTCCGTTACATAGGCAGCCAGATGGATAGATAGTTACAACCCAAGTTAATAACGTGTTAAAAATAATTAGGTTTATATTAAAGACAAAATATCCTTATTGGTGGGCAGCCTTGTCCATCCTAGGTGTGCGGCGTTAACCAACCCATTGGGCATCTCAGCCCATTGGTAGGGTTTTGAAAACGTAAAGTTTTTTTACTAAAAACGCTGATATATATATACATATATATATATATATATATATATATATATATATATATATATATATATATATATATATATATATATATATCCAAAAGTTAGACATACCTTCATATAAACAATAGTTTTAAGTAATTAACGCCGTTTTTAGTAGAGACCTATTATGTTAGTTCTGGTTTGTGTATATGAAAAGTACCTAAAGTGGATTTTTCAGGTTTTATTGTTAAAACTGTTTAAAGTTCTCCGCTCATTGCAGATTACAATTAAGTATCAAGAAAATATTTTTAAAATAAATAAATAATCCAAACAAAAAGCTCATAAAATAATTGTAAGACTGGAACAAAAGAGTTGATTGACTGGTTTCTTTGTTATTGTAATTGTACTTATAGCATTTTCCTTTTGTAAACTATACATACATATTAGATAACAAGAATATTTAGTTGACTACAACTTTATCTTTAGATAATGTAATTATATTAAATTATTTTAAATATCTTTTGCTACATCCCTGACTAATGTCAAGGCGAAAATAGTTAACGTTAACTAGCTCTCGAGCAAAGCACAGTGTTTAGTGACGTCAGCGTGAAATTAATGCCGTTTTAATTCTTTCAGTTTCAGTTAACGTTATGCAAACGAGTGCTTTTGCGAATGTTTTGTTAGTTAAGATAACCGTGTTTTAGATTTTATAAATGATTCCAGACAATTTTCAATTACGAATGCAAATTTTCTTCTGCGGTAGCTCGACGGCACCCAAGATATTCCATTCAACTTACCTGCTTACTTTATATGCAGTTATATAGCTAGTTCTCTAGGCGAGAAATTGTAAAATATGTAAAATACTTAGGAGCTCTAATAATTAAGCAGCTTTTAATCAAGGAAAACTTTGTCAAAAAGGGGTTTATGAATAGTGCGCTAAATTTTGCTGTAATTTTTATTGCAAATAAATTAATAAATGTGGAGGTAATTTTGATATTTAAATGTAAATTTTAAAAGCAAATGCAAAGTTGTGAGTTTAAATATTTCTCGTATATTTTATCTTTTATTGCCCGCTTTAATCTATGTCTGTCACAAAAATATAATAATGTTAATAGTTATTTTAATGCCTTAAACATGGTAAGTTATTATAGATGGTATAGTTAAGTACAGCCGTAAACAAAACTGTATTTTTATATCTGGAAACATAATGCAATTTTGTAATACACACACCTCCAAAATTCTTGGCTCCCCCTGGTATTTAAAACTGCAATGCAATTAAAGTGTAAAAGTGTAGTACATTTAATAAATTGATTTATTTCTAACATTTTGTACCTTCAAATATTTTTTTGCTGCTTTTTTAAAAAAATAATATTAAAAGTTAAAAGTATGTAAAAAAATTAAAACATTAATAATTTCTTTAATAAAAAATGTAAGCATACAACATAACAAAACATTAATAATCAGTATGGCCATCCCTTTACTTAATGAGTTGACCAACACGTCTTGGCATACTGCGAATAAGTTTGTCAATATAACCTTGATCCATGTTGTCCCATTCCTCTTGGGCGGCTATAACCAGTTCCTGAAGGGTTACAGGAGGATTTTCTCTCTTTCTTTTATTGCTCTAGCAATATGGTCCCACACATATTCAATAGGATTCATGTCTGGCGAGTTCGCAGGCCAGTCCAATCGTTTGATATTTCCTTCTCGAAGCATGTTCTGTACCCGTTGAGTACGATGTGGCGTGGCATTGTCATCTTGAAAAATAAAATTTTCACCAAATTCGTTGCGCAAGGGTTGAAGTTCGATAATGTTTTCGGCGTATATAGCACCTGTCATGGTCCGCTCGATAAGAATAAGTGGAGCTCGCCGCCCGTACATTATTCCGCCCCAAAACATGATTGTCCCCTTTGGTACGGAGCATTCTCTGGAAAAAATAAGTCGTTACAGTCTGCCTGGACCCCTCCATACCCTTTCTCTGCGGCTGTCACTTACCAGGCCAAATCTGGTCTCATCAGAGAAAAAGGACATTTCGCCATTGTTGAAAATGCCAATTTCTACGCTCCTGATCCATTGCAATCTAGCAGCAATATGTCGAGGTAAAAGCGTAGGCACTCTTAAGGGTCTTCTGGCTCTTAAATTGTTAGAATGTAATCGCCTTCAAATTTTACTTATTGAAATTCTTCTCCGGTACGTACGTAAAAAATTACTTCAAGGGGCTGGTACTGTGATTCTCCTATTCATACGATCATACGGTCTTCTCTATGTGTGGTTACTCTAGGACGACCAGTTCCTCGCCTTCAGTTTCTTCAAACAAAGTTATTATGCGTCTGACTGAGGTCCTAGGGATGTTAAGACGGTCTGAAATTTGGTGCTTTGACACACTTTCTTGGTGTAAAAGCCATTATTTTTAATCCGTTAAACAAAGAAATCGGATTTCCCGGCATTCTAACAAAAATTGTTTGTGCGTATTCTTTCGATTAAAATTTTAAACTGCTATCTTTTAAAGATATCCCCTTATTTTCGGACTTTTACTATTAATTTTTGTTTATTTCTCGATAAGAATATTTGACGTTTAATTGACAATTAATGTAGAAATTTTTATCGTTCTATAGTTACGGGTTTAGGAATATATCAGGGGGCCAAGAATTTTGAAGGTTTGTGTAATTTCTTTTATTGAGCCCTATGAGAGTAATAAGATATTTAACCCTTGCTTTTTTTTCTAAAAACACTATATCTTTAATCTATATTGTTTAAAAATTAACGACCCAATTTTTAAGGTCACTAAATCCCCGTTACACTGACCGACTTGTATAATTGAAAGTGTTGGTGGGTCGATTAAATTATATTTATATAAGTGCGGAATCACTGTGTCCATGGCAAAAAAGAGAAAATATATATATATATATATATATATATATATATATATATATATATATATATATATATATATATATATATATATATATATATATATATATATAGATATATATATATATATATATATATATATATATATATATATATATATATATATATATATATTAAATGTGTTAATAGTCACATTTTTTATTAATTTTAAATAAAACAAATACTAAAATAACTAAAAATTATTGTTATTATTTCTTTAAATTATGGTTTCTTTATTAGTTCTTCAAGTGATTTAAAGTGACGTATATAAGTTTACTCTTGGTCCCCATGCAATAATAGTATATCTACCTTCATATTACCAAAGACAATTATATGAAACTATAATTGTCTTTGATATTACAAAAAACGCTTCTGTTTAAGTAACTATAATTTTAAAAATTGATATAAGGGTATACTACTTATTAACAAAAAATAAGCTTTATTTTTTTAATTGTTTAGTTTGGCGATCTGTAAAATATTTAGAGCTTTAATAAATTAAGCAGCTTTTAATCAAGAAAAACTTTGTCGAAAAGGGGTTTATAAATAGTGCGCTAAATTTCGTATAATTTTTATTGCAAATAAATTAATAAATGTTAAGGTAATTTTGATATTTAAATGTAAATTTTAGAAATAAATGCAGAGTTGTAAGTTTAAACATTTCTGGTATTTTTTTATTGCCCGCCTAAATCTAGGTCTGCTACAAAAAATAATATTAATACTTATTTTAATGCCGTAAACAGGGTAAGTAATTTTAGGTATTTAGTACAGGATGACGCATTTTCGTTGATCTTGCAGGGTATACCGAAAACTATAAGAAAAAATCTGATTCCACAATCTCGATTTTGATTCTAAAACAAATTAAGTGTTAAAAATTAATTATGGCTTACTTAATTCGTTTTAGAGTTACACAGTGTTTTTCAAATTTTGTCAATTTTGCCAGGCACTTCTAACTTAATTGATATTAGAGATAGAAAAAAATATGTAAATAGAATAGTTTAGGGGATTTTCACGTTTAATTAAGTGGCGTTTTTTCCATAAACTTTTATTTTTAGGCTATAACCCAAAGTTAGGTTTTTAAATGGAACATCCTTTATATTTTATCATCAGTTAAAATATGACACATTATAAATCTCTTTTTTATAGTTTTGAAAATATGGCCATCATCACTATTTTTTTATTGGAACACCCTGTATATTATATTACCGTTGCAAAGATATTTTAAAGGGGTATTATACCATATTAATTTAATTTATCTACTATAGTTTTAGAAATATGACCATAAAAATCTAATACCTAGTAGATACGCACTTAGATTTGAAATCTCATATTTTCGGAACTGTTGGAAAAAATTATTTTAAATTGGTAAATTCATAAAGGTCTTTAAAATGTCTTTTAAAGGTGATACAATATATTTATTAAAATACCTCAACTTTATGTTATAACGTTTAAATTAAAGTCAACGGATAAAATATAGGTACGGCACTGAATTATGCGTAAAAAAGTACCTAACCAAATTAATAAAACTCTACACCTACAATACGAATTAAGTTAGCCATGACTAACTCTTGCCATTAAATTTGTTTCAAAGATTAAAATCAAGATTTCGCCATTTGATTTTTTCTTTAATTTCTAGTTTTCGCTATACCGTGCAAGGTCAACGAAAAGGCGCCAGTCTGTACAGGGATCTCAGAAACCGCTGCATCTACATAGATGCTTAAACGGAAAAAAAATGTACTTTTGAAGCTTCGCTTAAACACACTTTTTCAAAAATATCATGTCTTACTAGATAGTTTAAAGACTTTGTTTTTTTTTTTCAAAAATCGTTTTTTCTTTGTAGTTCAGCCACCTGCGGTATGTTTCACAAATTACAAACAAAATTACTTTTTCTACCACTCTGTATGCAATTTTTAGATAAAAACTATTATTTTTCATTTTTCTTACATAAAAAGTTATTCTCGGTGAAAGTTGATTTAAGCAGCTGTTTTTGAGATATCTAGTTTAAACCAATCATTTTCTGTATGGCCAGGTCTAAGCTAAAGAGGATGTTTTAGAATTAGACGCTTATCTCTAATGTTGCGTCTAGAATTCGCCACGCCGAATAGCGCGCTCCATAACCTCACATAGCGCGGACGTAGACGTGGACGGAATTTACGTCGTTTTAAGGGCTTGGCATATAATTCCGTGGTGATTCAGAGCTTGTCGGTTTTTTGCATCAAAGGAGCACGCAAGTAGGTTGGTTTTTTGGACGGATGTTTGGCGAATTGTTGCAAGTGGACGCGGCTTAAGAGTGTTCATCCTAAAATTATTTTAAGAAAAAATGTTTAAATAAACATGTGCCTTAAATATCTAAACTTTTAGTAGTAGCAAAACAACACGTTTTTTTTAAACTTTACCACTCTGTATCTTTGGGCAGTAAAACGATCTGTCTTACCAACTTTATGTATTATTTTGGCGTAATTGTTACAAGACGTGTTTGGTGACGTAAGTATTCAGAGTTATCATAGAACGATCATAAATCTTTAACAGCACTGAATTGCTTGAATGGTTTCTGAACTTAACGCAAATTTTCTTATAAAATTAAATACACACAGGCGCATGATAGATGACTAATTTTTTCACAAAAATTTACATAATACAATTAAAAAAGCGCTGAAAATCTTATTTTCTTCAAAAATGTCATTTGACTGGTTTTTAAAATAAACTAATAAACGATTTAATTATTTTTGTAGAATTTAAATTAAACTTACTGCTTAAATTATAAAGATGTGCTTTTCTTAAGTCTAGCCGCGCACTAGCAACTTTTTTATTGAACAAAAATAAAATTGCTCAACCAAAAAGTTAGCCACTTTTTGTGTTTTTTATTTTGAAAAAAGAAAAGCCAAAAGCGGTATTCGTTCTAAATTGCCTTCAAAATAAATCAGGATGTTTTTATCTAGTAATCGCTATTAATAAGTTGCAAATGCGCGGTATCATATAAAAACAAATAAGTTTCTTTATCTTAATTTTTCAGATGCCAAAAAAAGTTGCTTGTGCGCCGTTCAGTTTCTTAAGATTTACAAAAGTTTCTTTGGTATTCTTGTTCACCTAAATTTAACTAAATTAAATCAAAAAGTATTTTAACAATCGCAAAATCCTATGTGTGATACTATTTTTTTGTTTTTACTTGGGCTTTGTTTTGTACAATTCTCTACTTTATAACAATCCAATTTTCAAATCATACTACTATTCAGACATTTCTTTTAATGTCCCATAAAATAACTGTCACTATAAGCTGAGTTAGAAAGTAAACCTAAAATTCGGTTTCAATTTTGGCTGTCAGGCATTCAAGGCACGACCTGAAAATAAAAGAAGTAATTAGATTTGACGCCTATCTTACAGGTATATTGGTTTATTCATTTAGCGTGTGCTTCCCACCTTAACTTAATTTATATAGGCTACACAATATTAAGTTATTTAAAAAAATATTTTTTGTATATAACTCAGGTAAAATACAGGGTGGCGAACCACAATCGCCTTAGTTTCTAGTACACAAAGTATTATACAGGGTGTCCAATAAGCTTACCGACAAACTTTAAGGGATGATACGTCCTATATTTATATATATATATATATATATATATATATATATATATATATATATATATATATATATATATATATATATATATATATATATATATATATATTAAAGCAAAAAGGAAAAATTCCCTACTGTCTTGGTGTATAATAAAAATATTTTACTCCCTTTAAAGACAGTTAAAAGAAAACGTCCTGCTTTTCTATGCTATCCACCAAGACTCTCTCCCCAGACCGGTTTCGCCTGCCTTACAGGACTCCTCAGTGAGGCTGTATCGAGTCGTGGTGAATAGCATAGGAAACCAGCGTCCTCTTATTAGACAAGTTTCGTTGTCCAGCGGTAGGATATTAAATCCTGCCGTTGATGCCCTACTGAAATCGCATTCAGTAAATACGAGCATCAATTGTAGCGGGGTGGCTATGTATGTTAAAGCAAAAGGAAAAATTCCCTACTGTCTTGGTGTATAATAAAAATATTTTACTCCCTTTAAAGACAGTTAAAAGAAAACGTCCTGCTTTTCTATGCTATCCACCACGACTCTCTCCCCAGACCGGTTTCGCCTGCCTTACAGGACTCCTCAGTGAGGCTGTATCGAGTCGTGGTGAATAGCATAGGAAACCAGCGTCCTCTTATTAGACAAGTTTCGTTGTCCAGCGGTAGGATATTAAATCCTGCCGTTGATGCCCTACTGAAATCGCATTCAGTAAATACGAGCATCAATTGTAGCGGGGTGGCTATGTATGTTAAAGCAAAAGGAAAAATTCCCTACTGTCTTGGTGTATAATAAAAATATTTTACTCCCTTTAAAGACAGTTAAAAGAAAACGTCCTGCTTTTCTATGCTATCCACCACGACTCTCTCCCCAGACCGGTTTCGCCTGCCTTACAGGACTCCTCAGTGAGGCTGTATCGAGTCGTGGTGAATAGCATAGGAAACCAGCGTCCTCTTATTAGACAAGTTTCGTTGTCCAGCGGTAGGATATTAAATCCTGCCGTTGATGCCCTACTGAAATCGCATTCAGTAAATACGAGCATCAATTGTAGCGGGGTGGCTATGTATGTTAAAGCAAAAAGGAAAAATTCCCTACTGTCTTGGTGTATAATAAAAATATTTTACTCCCTTTAAAGACAGTTAAAAGAAAACGTCCTGCTTTTCTATGCTATCCACCACGACTCTCTCCCCAGACCGGTTTCGCCTGCCTTACAGGACTCCTCAGTGAGGCTGTATCGAGTCGTGGTGAATAGCATAGGAAACCAGCGTCCTCTTATTAGACAAGTTTCGTTGTCCAGCGGTAGGATATTAAATCCTGCCGTTGATGCCCTACTGAAATCGCATTCAGTAAATACGAGCATCAATTGTAGCGGGGTGGCTATGTATGTTAAAGCAAAAGGAAAAATTCCCTACTGTCTTGGTGTATAATAAAAATATTTTACTCCCTTTAAAGACAGTTAAAAGAAAACGTCCTGCTTTTCTATGCTATCCACCACGACTCTCTCCCCAGACCGGTTTCGCCTGCCTTACAGGACTCCTCAGTGAGGCTGTATCGAGTCGTGGTGAATAGCATAGGAAACCAGCGTCCTCTTATTAGACAAGTTTCGTTGTCCAGCGGTAGGATATTAAATCCTGCCGTTGATGCCCTACTGAAATCGCATTCAGTAAATACGAGCATCAATTGTAGCGGGGTGGCTATGTATGTTAAAGCAAAAGGAAAAATTCCCTACTGTCTTGGTGTATAATAAAAATATTTTACTCCCTTTAAAGACAGTTAAAAGAAAACGTCCTGCTTTTCTATGCTATCCACCACGACTCTCTCCCCAGACCGGTTTCGCCTGCCTTACAGGACTCCTCAGTGAGGCTGTATCGAGTCGTGGTGAATAGCATAGGAAACCAGCGTCCTCTTATTAGACAAGTTTCGTTGTCCAGCGGTAGGATATTAAATCCTGCCGTTGATGCCCTACTGAAATCGCATTCAGTAAATACGAGCATCAATTGTAGCGGGGTGGCTATGTATGTTAAAGCAAAAAGGAAAAATTCCCTACTGTCTTGGTGTATAATAAAAATATTTTACTCCCTTTAAAGACAGTTAAAAGAAAACGTCCTGCTTTTCTATGCTATCCACCACGACTCTCTCCCCAGACCGGTTTCGCCTGCCTTACAGGACTCCTCAGTGAGGCTGTATCGAGTCGTGGTGAATAGCATAGGAAACCAGCGTCCTCTTATTAGACAAGTTTCGTTGTCCAGCGGTAGGATATTAAATCCTGCCGTTGATATTGTAATGTCAACATATATATATATATATATATATATATATATATATATATATATATATGTTGACATTTTCGAATGTTTAAAAGTTTGAAAGTGTCACTTTTATAACTTTTACTATTAAACCAAGGGAGGTAACTTTACCTTTCGTGGGCTGAAAGTAAAAATAATCTCAGCAACAGTCACAAAAATCCAAAAGTTTGCCAACTTGACAACTTGTCTGTTATTTTAGACACCTTAACGCTCGATAAATGTCTGGTGGAGTAACTATTTGACAAAATAAAAACAATTTTGTTAGATTTGAAAAATTTTTAATTAAAAAAATAAATTAAATAAAATTTGTTGTAAATTAAAATCTATACAAACCTCAGGGAAAATCTTCGGTACTGTCTCGTAAAATCGTTAACCCGCGCCTCTGTAAACCATAATTTTTCTTGACAGTAATGAAACACTTTCCACTTCGGTATGTAATGTAATGTATGTATTTCGAGTTTTTGATTTGTTATACTTTTTGGCAAAATATGCTTAGATATGACAAATTTTATTAGAAAATGTTTAATATTATTGGAAAACCTATTATGTGTGGTGTAAAGCAGCATTTTTTAAAAGTAAATCTTATTTGGTTAAAATAAATATCTTTTGTTTCTTTTTGTAACACCAGTAGAACAGTAGCGCGTAGATCGTACATTCGGCTGGTCGAAACCTCATAGCAAATACAGATAAAGTTTTTTTGTGACTTAAACAGCCTTAGGTGTTGTTCATTTGTACTTTTATATTGAATTCAGAAATAAAAATATTGGTAAACTACACGCAATACGCCTAGTTAACTACCTTAAAAATGACCCCTATATATATAACCACAAAAATAGTTTAACTTTCATTGGACGTAACGACGTAACAAAATTAAAATAGAATTTAATAATTTCAATGCAGCCTACAAATTAATTAACCACAAAACATGCATTTTATATAATGAATTTATTGCCTACATTCCAAAATTATTTGTTAAATAAAAAGAGGTATATAGACACATATTTTTTGGAAGAATATTTGCTAAACGAAATTAAAATAGAATATCATAATGCAATATCTGTGTACCGATATACCCTTTAAATATCAGATCCACAAAGTAAAAAGGGGAGTCCAAATCAGTACCTAGACAAATAATAATATCAGTCTCCTTTCAGGAAACTCAATTACCTCGCTACGTCCCTATAAATTAGGTAGCGTTTGAAATAGAACCATATGTTTACAAGGTAATATAATGCGAGCAGTGTCTGAGTAGGTCATGTATTCAGAAACTGTAAAGATAAAGAAAATGTAAAAAGTGCTGTAGTACCATCGACCTAATATCTTTCTGTAAGGGATAAAAGTTGAGTAGTATACATACTGAGGATAATGATAGTGCATGTGAAAAAAATGTGTATATGCAAAAGCAAATCACATGAATCAACATCAAAAAATTTCCCCGAGTATTAAAACTAAGAGAGAATTAAAACTAGCATGACACAAAACAACCAGTCCTTTGTAGAAGCAAAGAAAATTTGCAGCAACCCCTCCTATTTCAATGCACTTACACAATTTTATTGAAAAAAACGTATAGTCTAATCTGACAGAACTAAATGATTTGGACAATAATAATAAATCTTCGTGTTTATCTGTTTTTAATAACATATCTAAAAATAACGAACGAAAAAAAAACACCTCAGCAACTCAAAGCAAGAAACTTCAATAGTTCAATAGAGTGAAAGATTAATTATCTCGAACAAACACAGTATATCCCAAAATTTTACTAACCAGTCAAGATGACATACAGGGCCGTATTAACTGTTTGAGGCGCCCTAGGCTAGAATTCCCGGGGCGCTATTTTCCACCAAAACAATTTTTAAAAAGTAAAAAAAAACAAAAAGGAAAAGGTGCTTGCCTTCCTAGCGCTTATTTTGAGTGCCAGGCGCCTTACTGCCTTACGGCCTTACTTTACCATCCAAAATAAAATTTGATGACCAAAAAACAAAAAAAAAACGGTCATTCCCTCCTTTTCCCGCCTATTTCATTCCAAAGCACCTAATTCACAAAAAAATTAGTCATCAAAATCCCCACCCGACATAAACTTTTTTAAAAATTCCCCTGTCCAGCGCCTGTTACTCCCCTGTCTGGTGCCTATTTTTCATGGCGCCCTAGGCTGTACCCTGTTCAGCCTAATGGATAATACGGCACTGATGATATAGCGCTTTTTCTTTAAGTCTAATAACCACAAAGTTTTTACTTCTATTGGCAAATATTGTCAAAAAAATAGGTTAAAATATATTAACTAAACTGTGCATTTTAATAAAAAAAAGTATTTCCCTTATGTGTCTTCCTTTTTAGTGGTTTTCTTTGTGCGTGTTGCATTAAAAGTCATTCTGATGGACCCCAGGATGTAAAGAAGTGTCCCTGTTCATATGTGTTTATATATGTAAGTAAAGATATATATATATATATATATATATATATATATATATATATATATATATATATATATATATATATATATATATATATATATATATATATATATATATATATACAGGGTGTCCCACCATATTCGACACGGTCTTTAGCTGGATAACCATGGGGTTTTTAAAAAAGTAAATACTGGAACATATACAGGTCGGATAAGATCTCAGTATAAAATTATTTTAGTCTATACATTGTGTCTCAAAAAACTGTGACGTATTAAAGTTAATTTTTTTAAATGGAATACCCTATATTTTATGACAGTTTTGGATTCTACTTTAAAAAATAACTTAAGTTTGTTTATAGTACTAAGTGTCTAATTTTATTCGTTTTTGTGATATTTGATTTTTTTAAAAATGCAGAGGTAAAATTAAATTGATTTTACTTTAACACTTTTAACACTTTAAACTTTAAAATGTTTAACAAGATTAGAAAAAGTCTGCCATATCATACGTAGCTCAAATCAAGATCAAATATTGTACAGGGTGATCAAAAAATAATTTCAATTTTTCAGAAAATCTAATAGCCATATCTCCCTTATTTTAAATGGAACACCCTGTATTTTTTACGTCACATGATGACAAATAAATAAAATACTCTTTCAAATGGTGTATAGGTTGCGTATACCTATCTTTTGTGCTTTTTAGTAAAATCTGTTTTTACAAATTTTTACTCCAAATGTTTATTTAAATTAAAGTTGGCTGTGACATAGCAGCCATTAATATTTTTCTTAAGAAAATAACAACGACCATTTATTGATTACTAGTGTTTTAATCAGTTAAAAAGAAATTTCAATGATTTTAAATAAAAACCCTTCTTCTACAACAACAAGATGATATAATACTGGTAGAATGTGAAAAAATGATTTACTTTAGTCTAGAGTTAATCTTGAAAAATATTCCAGGAGAAACCATTTGATAACCTTAATAGTTGCTTTAAAAAATTTGACACAGTGATTATAGATAATGGAAGAAACGAGTTATAGGTCACAGAATGTCGTCATAACTGACCAAAGGTGTTACTAGGATTGTTTAAAAACACAAGTTTTATCATTACCACATTCAGCTGAAATAAGTGTTATTGGAAGTAGCATTATAGGCAACTAATTAATTTTTTTCTGTGAATTTTAAAAATAGTGGCAGATAATACAAAATCTTTTAATTCTGTGCTTTTTTAACAAATTTACATTTTGCAATAACGGCTTAGTAAATAGGCATAGCTATATCACAGCCTACTTACATTTAAATAAAATTTCACATTTCGAATAAAAATATGTTAAAACGGTATTTACTTAAAAAGTAAAAAAGATAGGTAAAGGCAACCTATACACCATTTGAAAGAGCATTTGGTTTGTCATCATGTGGTGTAAAAAAATACAGGGTGTTTTATTTAAAATAAAGAGAGATATTGCAATTTGACTTTCTAAAAATTGTAATTTTTTTTGATCACCCTGTATAATCTATGATCTTAATATGACCTACGTATGATAAGGCAGACTTTTCCTAAACTTGTAACAAATTTTAAAGTTTAAGGAGTTTATATTGTTAAAATAAAATTAATTTAATTGCAGCCCTGCATTTTGAAAAAAAATCAAATATCACAAAAACGAATAAAATTAGACACTTGGTACTATAAAAAAACTTAAACTATTTTTTATGTAGAATCTAAAACCGTTATAAAATATAGGGTATTCGATTTAAAAAAATATAACTTTGATACGTCACACTTTTTTGAGACATTCTGTATAGAGTAAAATAATTTTATACTGTGGCCTTATTCGACCTGTATATGTTTCAGTATTTACTTTTTTAAAAACCCCATGGTTACCCAGCTAGAGACCGCGTCAAATATGGTGGGCCACCCTGTATATATATATATATATATATATATATATATATATATATATATATATATATATACAAGTAAATTAACTAGTTTGGTGGCCAAAACACCTAGTATATAAGGCCAAACCAACCTAGATTCAAAAAATGTACCACCAATATTATCTCATTCAAATTATTAACACAGTGGCGCATTTACCAAAAGGCTGAGTAGGCTGGAGCCTATGGCGGCATTTTTAGGGGGCGGCAGATTATATGTTATGAATAATTTTGTTGCATTTTGAATTCAATTTTGTACCTAGAATTGAAAGAAATGGAAGTGAGGAAAGAAGAAAGGGGCGGCGAAAATAAAATAGCCTACGGGCGGCAAATATGTAAATGCGCCTCTGTATTAACACATTTAAAAGTATCAATCAGGTCAACAAATTCATACTTTTATTGATATTATTACTGTCACTAATATACAGCACTTTCTAAAATAAGGAGGTTTTTAAAGATTAGCAAATTATAACATTATTAATTTTAACAAAAAAAATGCTGTATATTTTTACATAATCTAAATAGATATTTAATTTAATGTATTAATAAGTTTCCTAACTTAATTTTTTCTAAGTAAGTAGTAAATAGTAAAATATTTATAAGAATAAAACTTTCTACGCCGAAACTTCATGTATCTTTAAATTAATATTCGCATGCTTAAAGCGTCCTCCAAAACTAAATTAGGAAACTTTTTCGGGTTTTGCAAAATCAATATCTACTTTGCGTCGAACATGCAAAGCTTTATAACCAGATACATGTTTACATACAAACTTTTTCCCAATATATAAGGATTAAGAAAAGATACATGCGCAATAAAGGTAATATAAGCCTTTATGCCCTAATAAAAAAAACTATTTTAAATGAATACATGTTATTTGAGTACACTTACGTCTTGTTGTTAAAAGTATCTTGTCGTAAAAAGTATTTAATCAGTTTGAACTTTTTGGGTATTATTTACGAGTAGTTTAAACAGGTTTATACAGGGTTATTTTTGGGTTAATACTTTTCTTTCAACACTTTATAAAATGCAAAAAATAAGATTATGTCCAAAAATGCTTTCTTTTCGAGATACGGGGTGATAGTGTTTTAAGAAAAAATGCCTTTATAACATAGCTTTCCTACCACTTTACAAAATTTGCAACACTTCTTTTAACCATTACATTACACTTTTTCTGTAAAAGTTTTTAAAGCTTTTACGAGTGGCATTCGAATAAGATTTGTATTGAATTTCTTTAAAGAAAAAAATCTTTTACGCCACTGCTTTTTCTTTAAATCAGTTTTATTTTTAAAATACTTAATTAAAGGGTTATTTGTTATTTGTTTTTTTTGTACGACGAACGATTTTCGTTAAAAAAAGTAGTTATTTAATTTTGTGCATAATCGCTAAAATCTGATATGGCGTTTTATATGTAAAATTTGTTTTTGTCCAATTTGTATTAAAGTAAGGACAAATACTTACATTGTTACAATTTTAATCAAGTTAAAAAGTTTTTGCCTTTAGGAAGCTATTACACAGTCAAAAACCTCACTTAGAATTTAAACACCATATCTGATTTTAAGGTTTTGTCATACAAAATTATTAGCTATTGCAAAATAGCTCTTATTTTTAAAAACAAAAACCGTCGTACGAAAAGATATCAAGAACCTAAATTAACCCTAAAGTAAATTATTATTTCAAAAATTATATTGATTGAAAGAAAGCAGTGGCGTTTAATTTTTTCTTTAAAAAATCTGAATACAATTTTTTTCGAACGCCACTGGTCTTTTTTGTAACTTTTACAGAAAAAATATTATGTTATGGTCAAAAAATTATGATAAAAAGCCATTTTTTTCTTAAAACACAAAACAACGAAGGTCTGCCGGTCACGGGCATCTTGGTCTCTATGATCATTCGTTAATTCTTAGGGGGTAATGGACCAAAAATATAAGCTATTTTAATTTTCTTAAAATTGACATGTAAATTTCTAAAAAAACACCTCAGTAAAAAGAGTGAAGATAGTGTCATGGTATGGCACTTTTTTTCAGGGCATGGGGTGGGTCCGCTAGTAAAAGTTCAAAGTAATATGGACAAATATCATTATTTAGATATTCTTAACAATAATATAACACCCTATATAAGAAAATATTTATTTTAACGGGAAAATAATGTGTAGCATATTGTAAAAATTCTAAATATTTGTTTTCAACTTATTTTTAGCATGGGAGGCTCAAAGTCTCAACTTAAACCCTATAGAAAATTTATAGGAAAAATTGTAGCTAGATGTCAGACGTAAAAATTCCATTAGAAAAAAAATTAAAACTGCTTCACGCATACTACGCATGTACAGGGTGTTTGTTTATATTTTGAACAGGGTTTTCACGCTTTATTGTGTAGAGATATACAAAAATTTTAGGGTGTTATAAGAACCGCCAGGATTTGCTAAAAAATAAACAAATGATAATCGCAAAGTAAACAAATGAGCATCGACTTTGTTATTTTAAATGAAACACCATGTATATTTTAGGTTCATTGAAAAGGGTTTATTTACCTGTTTTTAAAAACATATATTTTGTCTATGTTTAGACCACCAGTTATCGCAGAAAATGACTGAATCCTGGAAAAGTCAGCCGCTCTGATTCATAGGCAATTTAACATGGGCGGCTTTGGTTTTATTTTCTCTTTAAATATGGCCTTTCTGTTATTTGTTTTGGTTAAAATAAAGAAATTGTCTGAAATAATAAATATTTTAATGTAAAAAAAAATGGCGCTACATGTTTTTGTTTTCATTTTTTAGGTAAACAACTAACTTTATTATTAAATAATTTTGTTTATTTATTGTTAATAAAGTTATATAAGACTGCTTTAAGTTGTTTAAGTAAAAAATAATTACAAAAACATGTAGCTCCATTTTTACATATATTATACATATATTATTTCAGACATTTTTTTATTTCAACCAAAACAAATAACAGATAGGCCATATTTAGAGAAACAAACAAAACCAAAGCCGCCCATGCTAAATTGTCTATAAATCAGAGCAGCTGATTTTTTAGGATTTAGAGCCATTTTCTGCGGCAACTGGTGGTCCAAACATAGACGAAGTATATATTTTTAAAAACAAGAAAATAAACCCTTTTTTTTTCATTTAAAATAACAAAGTCGATGCTTAGTTGTTTACTTTGCGATTGTTATTTGTTTATTTTTTACAAATCCTGGCGGTTCTTATAAAACCCTGAAACTTTTGTATTTAAAATAATTTTCTATCTTTAACAATAAAGCGTGTAGACCCCGCTTAAAATATAAACGAACACCCTGTACGCATGGCATAAAATTTCAGTAAAAAATCAGAAATTTATTGTAGTTAATATTACACAAGTGTGCAAAGGTAATTAAAAGCAATGGTTTTCAACGAAATACTGACTTGACTTTGAGTATATACAATATTTTTTATAAACTTGTCCTACTTTTAGCCGTTAATTATTTGTAATGTTTTAATTACTTTTTTATTTAAAGTATTTTTTTATACAAAGTCTTCTTTTTTAATTTTGCATTACTGTACTACACAAAATTACATTAAGTCGTAGACTCTCTTATGAATATCGATATCTTTTTTAGAAAATTAAAACTTTCTTTACTTTTGGCCGCTTCTGTATGTAGATTTCCATCCGATCGAAGGAAAATACATTTTTATTAACCTTTTGCCTTGTAACGTTTTGTCTATGTTGTCTGTATGTTATATTAAACTATCAGTGTATCATATTAACAATTATGTATTTTATTATGGTTAGAAAATGTTGCTCGAACTGTTGCACTGAATTATGATGGTGGTGCTCTACACCATATTCCAAATATGGGTACTAAGAAAATTTAAGATTTGGATAAACATATTTTCGAAACACATAAAGATAATATTAAATATGGAATTTTTTAAGGGCCTTCAAAAGACCTTTTTACTAAATATATATAATATACAGATTGTTTTATTTTATTTGGTCTTTTGCAATACTTTGTATATCGTAGAAGATAATAAAAATCCGATCACTAATGCGTAATCTAACTTAACAAATTATTATATACATATTTTTTTATTCTATACCACAAAAATTGTATATGGTGTAAATTATTAACTTACAACAGGTAGGTACACAAATGGTTTTCTTTTAAAAAATGTGTTTTTTAAAGATTGTTATAAATAAAAACAAGAAATGTTAAGAAAAATTAAGGTTTTATTATTAAATAGACTGGTAAAAAAATAGAATAGTAAATTGCTTTATCCCTTACACTGGGAGTTAAAAACTTTGGGTCACAACACAATATTTGGTTCTTCCCTGTATAACACCAAATCCAATAAAACGTTTTGCAATTCCGGTATTAAATAATAATCTTATAAATAATAAAATAAAAAAATAAATAAAATTGGACAATTAAACCTAGAAGCAATTTAAAAATAAAATTACGACTGCATTGCTTCGTCCAGAATTCGGGTTCCCTTTTTTTTAATTTTAAAAAATCGTGTTTTTTTAAATTTTGTTTTTAAATATCTAATATAAGCGTAAATAAAATTTATGCCGATATGTCATTCACTTAAAGCAAGGGCTGTTTTTAAATAGCATCCATAAATACAAATTATTTCAATTATTTTTTTACCCTATAAAACATTTTAGAAAATAAATTGAAGACAAATCAAATACCACCACTTAAAATATCTAACTGACTGAAGTAATTAATTTTAAAACGTTCAACACAAAGGAAAGAAGTAAGATTTTACTTTATCGTACAAAAAAACATAATTGGGCTAAATAATTTGTAAAAAACTTTATTTTTACATTTTTTTGTACGTTTTTTTTAACATTCTTATAGCAGCTTTTTTTAATAAGCTTTTAAGAAAGGCATTTTAAGGTGCTAGTGCATTTATATGTTTTTCTGATAGCGGGTTAGCTCTAAAGGGAATACTATTTTTATTTATAAATTACACAGCCCTACAAAAATATAAAAGTTGGTGGTCTGAAAGACTAGACTATGGTATCTTTATGATTTTGGGGTCGCTAAATCCGAATCTGGGGTCGGTTTAACCCTATTGGGTCAGGGTAAAGGTCATTTTAAGGTCAATTACAGTCCAATAAGTAAAAAAATAAGCGGGTTAGCTCTACAGGGAATACTATTTTTATTTATAAATACACAAAAATATAAAAGTTGATGGTCCGAAAGACCAGACCATGCCATCTTTTTGCTTTGGGGTCGCTGAATCGAATCTGGGTTCGGTTTGACCCCATCAGGTCAGGGTCAAGGTCTTTTTAAGGTCAAATCATTAAAATTTATCGAAAAGCGACCACAATGGTGGTATTTTTATGTTTTTGGAATCGCTGAATCCTAATCCGAGGTCAGTTTGATCCCGTCAGGTCACGGTCAGGGTCATTTCAAGGTCCCATCATTATATTTTATTAAAAATAGACCACAATCATGATATATTTAGGGTTTTTGGGGTCGCTGAATCCGAATCTGTGGTTAAATTTACCATATAAGTTCAAAATCAAGATCAAATCATCAGAAGATATTGTAAATACACCAAAATTATGATCTTTTGGGTCGCTAAATTCCTATCCGTAGTCCGGATTTGGATTAAGCGAGGCCAAAAACCGACTCGTACCACGTTTGTAAGCTATTTTCAATGAATTTTAATGATTTGACCTTGACCGTGACCTGATTTGGTCAAACCGATTTCGGATTCGGATTCACCGATCCCAGAAACATTAAGATACCACGTTTGTGATCTATTTTTGAGAATTTTAATGATTTGACCTTGAAATGACATTGATTATTACCTGATGGGGTCAAAACGACACCAGATTCGGACTCAGCGACTTTAAAACCTATAGATACTATGGTCTAGTCCTTCGGACTACCAACTTTTTATTTTTGTGGGGCTGTGTAATTTAATAATTGAACATTTTCTCATTTTCTTTATAATAAATAAAATACGATTTAGCTAAAACTTAAGGGTAGTATTTAATTTTACCTTAACTTTTTACGGCCAACGAAAAGCACTTTTTATAAGCTTTTTGAAGAGGTGCAATATAAGGGTCCATTTAAGATTTTTAACTGACTGGGGTGCAACTTAAGGGGTTGATAGAGGTGGTTTGGAAAATACGTAATTTAAATTCTCCCCAGGTTTTATAAAAATGTATTTTTAATTTTTGATATTTCCCTTGGTTAAAAATATTTAGCCATTGTAAGTTTTTAAAAATGCACTCTGTACAGGGTGGCGCATAATTATTGTTATTATGTAAATGGGTTTTGGCCGTAAATAAATATATAAATAAATAAATCAATAAATTAATTGTTTTAACTTTTTACATCTAATTTTATTTTCTCTTTTGTTTTAATTTTTTTAAAGAGGAGCAATACACCATAGCACAAAGAATCAAAATCATCGAACTTTTATATGTTAAACGGAAAGTCAGTTATTCTGACACAGCGGATGTATCGCCGATATTTTAATGTACAGGGTGGACCCTCAGCGCCAACAATCAATCGCTTGGTTGCTAATTTTTTGCAATTTTTATGGGAGCAAGTGCAATGTGCCAAAACTTTTCGAAGAGACCTCCTTAAAAACCTAAGTTGTACATGACGTCTTCTTGTGGCTATAGTGTATGGCTTTATTTTAAATTTTCCAAATCTTCTTTACAAATTTCTAAAACCAAAGGAAAACTTTAATTATATGCAGTGACCGGCAAATAGTTTGCAACATAGGGGATCTTTTTTATCAAATAATTTTTTTCTCGCTGTCGGCTTTGCATATCCAATGACCTAAAAATCTATTTTGACCCATGTCATGGTAACAGCAGTATCGCGGAAAACTGAAATGGAATCACAAAAAGTGGGGTTAGATCACAAAATATCAAAACAACTCCATGAATGTAAAGTGCTTAGAATTTAATTCCAACCACAAATTCAAAGTTTATACATCCTTTAGTATTTTAAAAAGTAAATTCACAATTTTTAAAAAGAAATTTTTTTAATGTATTAATGTATTATTTTATTTACCAAACTGGCTTTACCTAACTAACCTTTATGTGTTTAGGTCAAAACAAGACATTTTCTTTTTTTTGGTACATAGAACAAAATATTTTAAAAACTGGTTTTTACCAGTACACCCGGTATTGCAATGGTCCATCTTTTAAAATTTCCTTAATATTTCACCAAACCAAAAACGTTTAAATGTAATTAAAAAAAAATCTTTTAAATTATTGATTTATTTTAATGTTATCTACGTTTATTATTTTTTTAGTTTAGCAAGTAAAATAAACAATTTACTTATAAAAAAGTAGGTAGTAAATAATTTTAGGCACGCTTAATTTCTAGCTCTTATTGTTATATTTTAAGTGAAAAAATATATTTAAAACAGCCTATTTTACTTGATAAACTAAAAAACTATTGGATGTAAATTACATCAAACTAAAAATAAATAAATTGAGGGGTAATTTTTAATTTAATGCAGAAAATGTTAAAACTCTTTTTGAGGTATAAGTTGAACATAATTAAAAAGATTGATTTTACCATTTCTAAATATTAGGAAAAATATGGATAAGATTTTTGAAAATAAACAATTGCAACATCGGGTGTATTGTCAAAACCCCGTTTTTTTTATTTATTTGCTCTAGTTGTAGGTATGTTTTATTTTAACTTACACATATAAAGTTTAGTTAAATAAAGCTAGTTTGGTAAATAAAATGGTAAGTACAATTGTACTTAAAAAAATGTAAATTCACTTTTTTCAAAAGCATACTTCAAACTTAGCATTTGGAGTTAGATTAGATTTTAAAAATTATTTACTTCTAATTTTTTTAATATTTTGTGATCTGGAGTTTATCTTATGTGTTTCTTTAATTTACCTGCAGAGGCGATCGCCAGAAAAAAATGTTTCAAAACGTTTTGCCGGTCACTGTATAAAAAAGTTTTGGCCACGTTGTATAATAAACATGCTATTTAACTTCAATAAAACAAATATAATAATACTAGAGTTGTCGGTTATGCTGTTGTCATAAAAACATACACAGTAGATTACACAATCAGTTCGCAGTCTCATTTTAGAATGGCCGCAGTGCCAACCGCAGCAGCGCCGCCTGCCGATTGTTTAATTATAACTGCACCAAATCGACTTTTTGACTATATTTCATAATCTGCATTATATGGATACGGCAGTCTGCATCATTTAACGTATCGCCAATTTGGCTGGAACCGTTGGACTTTTGATTATTCCTTTTAGTGATTTACAGGCAAAGTTTTGTCGGGCCTGGAATAAACTCGTTAATTTATTGCTAGTCCGGGAGATTTTTGTTGGTCGGAAATTAATATTCATACAAAAGTGACCTATTTTTGCCAGCTTTAAAAAGTATGTTTAATTGCCATTTTAAAATAATGAATGCTCACAGGCTTTTATACGGCCAATAAATATACGTTTTATTTGATTAATATCACTTTTATTTTATTAACTAATTATATAGTAATTTTAAAAGGACTGTACAAGATAATACTACAAACTTTCTAAGTCAAAATAAAGCGATCTAACCCAATTTACTTTTGTCGGTAAGTTGATCGCTTGCGAGATACAGGGTGTAAAAACTTTAGCTTTATTTTATTTATTTTTAACCTAATTAAGCGCGCCGATGTACTTTGTCCACCAATCTTAAAAAATACATCACCATTTGCTCTGAAAACGATTTCTTTTACCACAAATCTATCATTAATTTTAGGCGAAGAACCAATTCTAAAACGGTATTTACCAATCGGTTATGTATTATACGTCAAAGTTGTCACCAACTATTACCGCCGTTATAATTGGTAAAGGCCTAAAATTGCTGTATGTATCTTAGCAAAATGATGTCGTTGGTGTGCTGTGACGGTCTTAGTTGAAAATAGTATTTAGTTTGGTTAGTTCGGGTTAGAAGTTTTAATGTAAGTATTATCTGACGCAGTGGGCGTTTTATTTTTTTCTTTTGTAAAATTAAAGTAGGGTTTTAAAAAATATACAAATACCTATTAAACTTTGACTTAACGATTTACCGACGCGACAATTTAAATTATTAATTTACCAATTAAACAACTTTAATAAAAGCATATTTAGGATTAAACACGATATTTGTTGCAAATATTTGCAAGTTGCTTTAAAACACTTAACTTTTCATTAGTGTATTAAATACACCACGCAACCAAATATAAAAAGGTCCTAATCAAGAGTTAAATCTTTTGTTTAATAAAATTATTTTTTTACAAAATTTGGTATAGAAAACTTTTTATGAATGGGAATCGAAATTAGCTTATATTTTTGTTTAAAAATAAAAAAGGAGCCACATGCTGTCATTTACTTATGTTTAAAATGCCAAAACATTTTTGTGTCTTAGTATATTATGCCTTTGGTAAAAATATATATATATATATATATATATATATATATATATATATATATATATATATATATATATTATTTTACATTCTTTTATCAAAATAATATACGTAGTTAATATCGCTATAGGAAATCGTTTTTAGAATATTTCAAATAGAAAGTTTTCATGGAATAAAACTTTAAATTTCTGTTTCTTCCAAACGATCAACTTTTCGACTAAGGAATTTGTAGTAGCATTTTTACAGACCTTTTGTACTGCTTGAGCAAGCAATTTTGGTACATCAGCGAGTAATAGAATAACAAAAAAGCAGTATTGGTCACGTATGTTTACATGCCGATATTTAGTTAGATTGTCTCTTTTTCTCACATTTCCTACGTGTTATGGTATTTAGCTCAACCGGTATACACCCTGTAATAATAAGTGATATGGCAGGAAAAATTATTTTTAAAGATGTTTATCATAGCAGATTAAATTGTGAGGGACATAAGCTAAAATTATCCAAAGAGTTTTTTTTTAACGTTGATTCATCACTTGGTTGCAATTAAAAAACTTAGAAAATACAAGAATGTAACAAAATTTGTTTATGTCAAAGATGCTAAATTAAGCAGGTATATGTAAAAAAATAATAGCAAAATGAAACTCTTACAAAAACCCGATATTTTTAATCTGTGTGTGCATAAAAAATAATTTGTTTGTTATTAAAACTGAGTTTGTTTAGTTTTGTTTTTCTTGGTTTTATAGTTTTTGTAAAATTTTTGGTTTATCCAGAGGTACATCATTTTGTACAATGGTTTCGATAGTGCTGACATTAGTTTTCATTTATGGGTGTCTTGTTAAATAAAAATGATAAAGATTTTTGTATGTTGAATGTTGCTCATCGGTCGGCCGACTTATTGCTAACGCCATGGCAACATCCGTGTGCGTTTTCATGCCAAGAATCGGCAAGATACCTGTTTTCCATTTAATATGGAAAACATTTGCAGGTTTGTACGAGCTTTAAAACTAGTGTGGGCGCGAAACACTTGTATCTGCAAATGTTGGCCAACTTTGTTGCTGAAAAAATTTTTGAACAAGATACAGTCGGCCGATAATGTTGTCTCGATTGTATCCAAGTCTGTACATGGCTATAGTTTTAATATTATAACTAGAAACATGATGTTTTCGGGTAATGTTTCTTCAGTATTTAAGTTAGTAAATGGTACAAAAATTTTAATTTAAATTTATTCTGGAGTTACGCGGTTCCTGAATTAAGGTAACGACATAAAACAAACTGTATTTTCTAATTGTTTATATTTTACGTTAAATACTTTTTAACATTTACTTATATCTATAAGATAATCCTTTCTTAGCACTTGTGGCGAGCAGTGGTGCAGGGGCTAACGTGTCAGCCTCTCACCGCAGCAATCCGGGTTCGAATCTCGGAGTCGAACATCGGACTTTTCATTGCTCATCACCTCACAGTTGGCAATGGCAAACCACTGTGTAGCATTCTGCCCAATGACCTTTTACTAAGATTCTGCCATTTCTAGGTAGTAATTATTTAAATAACGTCCATGGTGGCACTACCGCGTTGTCTAAAAGGTGCTGTGAATTGCAAAAACAACATGTTTCAGTGCTTGGATAACGTTGACGGAACACAACAATAATGGGTTAAGCATCCAGTAACCCGACACTCACGGTACACTGGTATTTAAGCATAAGCCTTCGTGAGATGTCATAAAGATAAAAAAGGAAAAATATGGCACTGTAAAAACTCCTGTTTACCCAGCAATATTCTAATGCACATATTTAATACTTTTTAACCTGTGCTTAGATCCATAAAATAACTTTTTTAAGCACAAGCAAAAATATGGCCCTGTAAAAACTCATTTTTACCTAGCAATATTGCGATGCACTTATCCCCTACTTTACATAGAAGTTGCTTCATATTCGTACCGTAAGCCAATACGTTTAGCATAAAATATACCTATTTTATTTCTAAATATTTATCACACTTTTTCAACTTCACTTAGCTTTCATCTGATTTTTATGCGGTCGGATGGATTTTGCTTCGCCCGGATAAATATCTTGCCTATTTTACAATTTAATATCAAACCAATTTTTAACCTTTGGCCTATTTTATATTTTTTATTAGAAATACTTTTTAAATAATATAAACTAGTTATTCGTTTTAACCCAATGTGCATAATTATGCGCAAACAGAAACAACCGCGTTTTTTACAAAAAGATTTTTTTATTTGACAAAATATAGATAACCATACCTTTTCTTATTTTTTTTTACTAAACGTTTAAATCAGAAAATAGTCAAAATTATTTACCAATACAGGAATGATAATTTCTTTGTTATTACCAACCAGACCTAAATTTCCACCAATGTAATACAATAACCTAGTACCTCCTTAAAAGAACATCTATAATAACCGGAGTTGGGTATTTTTAATACTTTATTTGTTTTTTGAGAGTTTAAATTTAAAAAAAAGTTGTATTTAACTTTTTCTTTGGAATAAAGATATTTAAATAACATTTTAAGAAAATTAAATATTTTATTCAGTGTGTTCACGGATGGACTTCAATATACCTGTAAATTGTTTTATTTTTAAAAAATTTAAAAAGTTACTTCTCATTAAAAAAATAACTTGGTCTGAAATGCTAAAAGGTATATTAAAAAATGCTCTATGATACTCATGGAGCTAAAGAATTGAAAAAATATAATTTTGAAAAGTTTAAAAAATGGAAAAATATATTTTTTAAACTACTTATTTAAAAGCATTAAGACATTATTTAGAAAAATCATTTTTATCCCATCGCTTATGTTTACTTGAGAAAATTAAGTGTAAACTAAAATAAATGTTTTTTTTTTTCATAAATAATTTATTTTACTTTGTATATGCAAACAATATCAAGTTAAGTTAAATTATATGTAAGTAGTACGCCAAAAGGTATTGACTTATTCACCAAAAAGTTTCCATTTTCATTACCTTTTATGATATTTAAATACCCGATTTCCATATTTTGAATTCCCCTGTATATCATAAGACGATTCTTTTTGACTCTTTTATTCCAAGAAACATTTTGTTTTTTACTGAATTGTAAAATATTTTGATCCTAATAAGTTTTTTAACGCCAACCTCAATGTATCTGTAATCAAAAGGAAAAAAATATTGTAAAACACTCTTAATTACTTTTTAATGCTATATAATTAAGTATATTTAAAAACATATTTTTCGATTTTTTTAATTTTTAATTGGAATATTTTACGATTTTAAACTACCCTGTATATCCCATGGTAATTTTAATTTTAGCTTGTAGCATTTTAGACAAGACAAATTTTTTTATAAGATGTAACTTTTTTCGTATAGTTAAGTCCATAAACACACTGTATATTATAAATGACTATTTTGCCCTTGCATAACATAATAAAAGTTGGGATCACTAAATTATTATTGATAATTTTTATGTAATCTTAATTAAAATAGTTATTTTTTATTATTTTACAATGAATAATTTATTAATTTATTTCTTTTAAAATATTCCCAACTTTTATTATGCTATGAAAGGGCAGAAAAGTCCTTCATAATATAGAAAGGGCTTAGTTTTCTTAAAAGTTTTTTTTTAACTTTTATTCTGGAGAAAAAGCCAAATAATATTCTTATTAAATTTAGAGTTGGGTAGTATTTGAATACTTGGTATTCTTTAAAACGTTAAAGACCGAGAACAGAGAGCTCTTGTTGCTTTTTGAAAACCGGTAAAATATGAGACGAGTACTTTTTTTGTGGCTCTTCAGTATATATAAATACCCAATTCTGGTATTTATAAATACTAAGTATTTGAATACTTTTCTTACGGTGTTCATATTCGTATTGGAGTACCAAATTTTAGTGTTCGACCCAACTCTGCCTATAAATAATTCAAATTAAGCTTGCAACAATTGTTAGAAAGTCCTCATTGGCATAATTATGAACTAGTATAAGACTCCATGACAATCAATGGTCAAGTTTTTCTTGTTGTTATGGCAGTTAATATCGTGTTTTTTAAATAATTTTTATAATTTATTAAATTAATGCAATAAAAAATACAATAACAATTAGTCTACAATTTGTGGTTTTTGGTGTTTGGTCATAGATTCTTTTAGATAAAATTACGCGAAACGTTAGCTAGTAACTACTCCTTGTTTTGTTTGCTTGTTGTCTAAAATTTAATGTTTCTTGTTTTCAAAAGTGCTTGCTTTTAGCAGAGACGTAAACCCAAAATCGTATATTTCTGTAAAAATAATAAATTTTTTCGACACTTTTGATCTAGATACCCATTTTTATCAGCTGATTGACCGAATTGCGACACTGCTGCTTCCTAATTTGAATTCCCTATAACGGCTTTACAAATTGAAAATATTTTAGTATACTGCCCTAATAAACCACTATTCATATATATGATTTAACTAAGTTTTACATTTTTTCTAGAAATAATATCACTTGAAATAACTGTGCATAATAATGCACATTGGGTCTGAAAGGGTTAAATATTAAAGATGCAAAAATATGGGTGTGGTTAAGTTTATTTGTGGAAACACAGTGTGTATGTGTAGGTAGCGTGTCCGCTATTTTCCAAATCATTTTTTTAAGCAATCGCCCCCTGAACTTTTAGTTTGTAGTCTAAAAAAATATATTCAATGTGAAACTGCTCTTAATTCCTGATTTAAACCGTTCCGAATTCATGTTGCTTTTCCCATTTAAATAACATGGGATGTTTGAACTTTTTATTTTTTTTTACCAGACAAAAACAGATTGAAAAATCCACCCATTACATATTCTGACGGAAAATTTAACGCTCTACAAGAAAGTTTCCTAACGAATTTTCAATTATGTCACTCCTTTAAGAGTTATTTAGCGTCAAACGTTGAGATAAGATTGCAACTTTCACCATGAACACTTTGTTTATTACATAACCATTAAAAAGATATTTTAAGGAGCTTTAAGAAAACACCACATTTAATAGGTCTATCTCTTATATTTAAAAAAAATGGCAATTCAAATCTAAAAATTATGTTAAACTTCCATTAGATCTTTAGCTCTAAGCTATGAGCACCAATAGTACAGGAAATGAAGCTCAAAAAAGAGAACACCTAGCAATTCTTTGGTCTTGCATGGATTGACTTGAAATTTTATTTAGCAGGTTGGAAATAGCTTAAGGATCAAAATCTATATCAAACCGAAGAACGCCAAAATCCCCTAGGAAGTAAAAAATGTTTATTACATTTTTATCACTGATTTTAAGCAAAAAATGTTTTATACTGAAATTGGGCGTTTTAAAATTGGTCAAACTTCTTTGACCTATTACTAATATATGTGTAAAGAGAATTTCAAAGAGATAAAGTTCAATTTTAATTAGGGGTTGTTTTTATTAATTTTTTAGTGGAAAAAATTAGATACTGACATTATTTTTATCATAACTCGCTTGCTTAAAACTTTCTTTTATAAAAAAAAAGAAAAATCTGATTAGGTATTTTCAAAAGGAGTAATGAGTTTTCCTCAAATTATGCAGCATTTTTCAGTTATTTGATTTTAAATCTATCAAATTTTACATTTGAGGAAAAAAGCAAACCATTAACACGCTGTATCTTGGTTTGTATTGGTCGTAGAAAAAATTAGTTTTTAATAAAATGCATAATTTTTTAGTTATTCGCGAGAACCCCATTAAAACGTCGATTTTTTTGTCAAAAAAATATTACTTTCAATTGCGAATAACTTAAAAAGTTAGTTTTACGAAAAAATATAAAAAATATTTTTTTGCTAAGAATCACGTTTTTAATCGCTTTCTGTTGTTAAAATGTAATGAAAATTTTTTTCACTCCTAGGGGTGGCCACTACCCACAGGGTTTTGGCGCCCTTTGGTTAGATATAGGTTTTTATATTAAGCTATTGCCTACCTTCTGTTAAAATTTCAAGTCGATCCATGCAGGACCCAAAATTGTCAGGTGAAATGCTTCATTTCCTGTGCTATAAGTTTAGTGTCGAAGATAAAATAGACTATACTTATATCTACCATTTTTTAGATTTGAATGGCCATGTTTCCAAAAGTGTGAGAGATAAACATATTAAATGTCGCTGTATTTTCTTAAAGCTCTTAAAAATATCTATTTAATGATGATGTAACATACTGAGTGCTTTATTTAAAAAATGCCTGTTTTCTATTAAATTAGTGAACATGGCCACAACCCAATCTTATCTCAACGTTTAACTCTAAATAACTCTAAAAGGAGTGTCTTATCAATTCGTGAAAAAATTTTTTGTAGAGCATTAGGTTTTCCATTAGAATACTGTAATAGGTAGATTTTTCTATTTATTTGTGTCTGAAAAAAAGGTTCAAAAATCCCATGTTATTTAAATGGGAAAAGCAACTTAATTGAGGCACGGTTTAAATCAGAAATTAAGAGCATTTTTACATTGAATATTTTTTTAGGCAACTAAAAGCTGGGGCAGTTGCTAAAATAAATCGATTTGTGAAATAACGGACATCCTAATATGTGGGTGTATACCGATAGGATTCATAATAATTACAAATCTTAAGTTTTCTTTTTGATTTAATATTAAACACACTTTAAACATGTAGAAAACCAGTTAATGTTACATTTTTTGTAAGGCCAAAAAGTGAAAAAAAATGTTTGTTTTTGGTTAAGTTGTGTATTTATTAGTTAAAAAATTATACTTTTCAAAGGTATTACTAAGGGTTTAAAAACAATAACGATTTATTACTAATGTGCTTTTAGCATTAACCGCAAAAAGCCGTTTTAGAAAAAAACTTACATACAGCTTTGTTATTTTTAATTAAAAAACAAAAACTTCAGAACCTAAAAGCCTATTTAATTATAAAATAAAATAACACTAGTTGCAATTTAAGCACCTAGTCTGACAGGCGTATTATTAGTATTTGGCGAGTACCCAAAGCATAGTCTGTAAGCAATAGGTTGATTTAACACTTAAAACAGAAATAACAATAATTATTTTGACTATTTTTGTTTCTATTCAAATTAATCTTTTAAAAGCATTTAAAATATCCAAATTAACCCACGTATCTAACTTTAAAGCATTCCAGTGATTATTAAATAAAATAAAACACAGAATAATATTTTGGTCCAAAACTAATTTTGTTTTTAATATCAAAAAAATGTGGTATTTTTTGCTTTTGCTTATTTGACCAAACAAAATGTTACTCAAGAGTAAAAATATAGTATCTAATTTATGTTATTTATTACCTTAGATATTTTCATAAAAATAAATTTTCTGTTTATTTCATGAAATTAAAGAAAAAACAACATATATAATTTGGTATTTTAATTTGTTTTATACTATATCTAAGGACAATAAAAAAATTTATTTGTTATGACAGATAATAATAATAAAATCTGATATACGGTGTTTTGTATGTAAAGTTCGTTTTTGCTTAATTTATATTAAAAAGGGTAAAAACTTAAATTATTACAATTTAAAATAAATAAATAAAAAATACGTATATACATATACATATATGTACCAACCTTTGTGAAAATATCTAAAGTGGAAGGAAAGTTGTGATAAAAACAGGATTTTTTTTCCTAAAACTTTATTACCCTGTATCTCGGAAACGAAGCATTTTTGGACACAATTTTATCTAAAAAATTCTTACTTTCTTGCATTCTATACAGTGTAAAGCAAAAGAAAAATTAACCTAAAAATAGCCCTGAATATATTTCTTAAGTAAGTAAAGTTGTACGCATGATGTATGCCTTAAAATGTCAATAGACCTAATATCTTTACTCTTTGGGTAAAATTTTAATAGCTAATAAATAATTTTAAATATTAACGTAATACATACAAGGTGGCCCAATTGTCTAATATTTCTATTTATTGAGATATGCCAAAAAATTAAGTTTATTTTTATTTTTACTAAATAAATATATTATCTTAAAATGTCAAGTTTACTATTTTTACCGAATTCGGGGAAATAAAGGCCCGTATTACGGTTAAACCATAATATGTTAGGTTAAAATTTCGATTTTTAAATATCTGGACCGTATTTAAAAAATGTTAGTTAGGAATGCTGGAGAATTTGTTTGGTTAATTAAAGTAATTGAATAACTTAAAATGTAAACATAAATATTTTTATCAAATTTTTAAAAATACAAGTCCATACTAGGATTAAACCTTTATGTGTGATACATCATTAAATTTGTAATAAAATAGGCATTTAAATTTTAATATTTAAAAATCAGGACCGTACTTAAAAAAAAGTTGATGATGGTCGTACGAGAACAAAACATCACATTTTAATTAAAATTACCACCATTAGATAAAGCAAAAAAACTGACAATGCAAAAAAGCAATTAATTTTTAAATCCAATATTAAATAGAACCAGAAAGAAATTATTTTTTTTTAATTTTTTGGTTTTTTCCGGACATACTCGAAATTTTAAAAATTTCTAAAAATCGGATTGTTAGGCACATAAAACCTCAACTCATTTAACCGACTTAGCTCTTCTTACCATTTTCAAGATGTCCATACTGACCCTCCTTATCTTGGACCCGTTAATACAATCTTTTTAAAATCCTATGACAAAACATTTTCAGTCGCGTTAAAGAAAAAGAATAATTATAAAATATATAAATTCTAATTGAAACAAAAAATTAACCAGGACGCACACAAAAAAGTACATATGGAAAATATCTACCTTCAGCAAATATGTATGCCTTATTTTTTTAGGCACATAACATAGGTATAGGGACCGTTATTTAAAAAAAAGAAAAAGGGTCCGTATTTTATTAAATAATGTTTAATATCTATTTTTAAACCTCTTTTTTTTTATGTATTTTGTTTACATTTCTTAATATATTTTAAAATAGTACGGATCTTTATTAAATTCAAATAAAAAAAATTTGATTAAAAAATTAGAGACATGTCCACACTGCATAAAAAAATTATTTGAATTTAAATCAGACCAGTATAACCAGTTTATATTGAATCATTTGATACCTTATATTAAAAAATATTTTTAAGCGATTCAGGAGATATTAATTAAACTTTTAAGTACGTAGAGATTGAACGCTCTAAAAACAACACCACTTCGTCTTTTTAAGAAAAAATATTTGTTTTTACTACGCGTATGTAATAAATCGGCTTCACGGCACCGTTGTCATGCAAATAGTTTCGTCGCTAAGGATGGGTGGATAAAGAATAAATAATGATAAATTTAATTACTATTAAGTATATTTGATATTTGATTTGATACTAAAGATAAGGGGAGCTCAAGAAGCGATTTTGGGATTTACTACAGCACGGCAGATTAATTTACCGGAGGATACCTTGTACCCTGTTAAGTACCTTCACCAAATATAATTCTCGTATTTTTAGAGCCGCTCCTAAACAATAAAAATATATCCATCAGAAATTGTCAAGCGCGTCAGATTAAGAACGGGTAAGTTAATTTTATGCTTAACAGTGTATATTCCTGTAATTTGACAATTTGAGAGGGCTACAACAAAAATTATTTAGACAGTTTTAAGGGCGGCGATTTTTTTTTTTTAAATACTTAAAAGATGACAAAAATATATTATCCAATACGATCCGAACGATTTCCACAAGCCAAAATAAAAACAATAGTTTTTGGACCTGTTTAAAAATGTATAGCCGCTTCCCCCTTTGATGAAAATGTACATATTCATTATATATGATAAAAAAAAGACTATGACCATACAATATATAACATTTTTTTCTTCTTAGGATCTAAGCTTTGCAACCCAATAGATCTCTTTGACGCTCGAGTAAATCCCCATTTAGCATCATGGGCTCCCCTTCTATAGGGTTTTTAAGACAGTTAGGAATTGTTAAGGAATTCGTGATAAAAAACTATATACAAGATGTAATTTAATTAATGGCTTAAAATACAGGAAATGATTCTGTGGCCCATTTTAGGAAGAACAGTTCACATTAACATATGTCGTAGACCTCTTAACTTTTGAGACATAGAGTGTTTATATTTTCAAAAAAACAATATCGTCACATTTTTTAAAATATCCCAAATATCCCTTACCCAAACATGTTTTAATTTGGCAATATTATTAGTGGCATTACGGGGGTTATTTATCACCAACTTAATTTCATTTAGTAAGTCTAGTGACGTCTCAAGAGGCAACTGAAGAACTATTTCTAACAAAAAACGGTACGCCACTGACTGTGTAAATGTGTGCAAATTTATTGTGCTTTCTTTAAATTAAGCAAATAAAAATACAGGTTTCATGTCTCCTAATTTTGTTTCGTATCGTGTTTAGTTTAAGAGGTATTTTAGTAGGGTTTGTATCCAGTATAACGGTATTTACCAAAATAAGTGTTATGATTTTTTAAAAATTTTAATGCCCTGTATACCAAAAGTTAAGACCTTTAGAACATATGATAATAAAAGCTTTTCTTTCTAAAATGGTCTAGGAAATTATATTATGTATTTTTAGCCAGCAATTAAATTACACCCGTACTATTTTTTTATCGAAAACCGTGACTTCGAAGAAACCGCATTTCTTACTCATCCAAGTGCTATGTTAGAAAATTGTTTTTATTTTAATAAGACACTTGAGATTTTACCTAAAAATTATTATTTAAAAAATGTTCCTTCCCTTTATAATAAAAAAGGAAGGTTAGTAAAATATTACATTGGGGTACAAAGGTTAAAATACGAACATCTTTTATTAAACCTGACATTTTTTTATAAAAGATATTGCCGGTAATCATGCCCATGCAAACTTTTATGAGGAAAATAAGGATAAATTAAATGTATACAGCCCACACGTTAGACCTGCTCTTCCCAAAAAAATGGTCTTTTTGGTGAATATTATTTTAGTATTAAATGTTACATTTTTTTTTAACAACCATATTTACACAGGAAGATTTAAAAACCGATGACTTCAGTATACTTTTATACTACCACCGTGGCCAAAACACCTAATATGTAAAGGCCAAACCAATCTAGATCTAATAAAAATACTTTGATAATTGACCAGTGCTAAAGTCCTTAAAAGAGGTAAAAAAGAGAAAAAAAATATGTAAGGATGAAACTTAATAAAAAAGTAAAGAAAACAATAAAAATTAAAGGAAAAATAAATTACGGTCGGTTTAAGGTCGTGAAGGAGGAGAAGGGGGTTTTCAGTGTAAAATACGGTTTTTCTAGATTTTCGGCCACACTACAAGTTCGATGGAAAAAAGTTAAATAGCAAAGTTGTCAGCAATGTAAAGATCTAGAACTTTTGTATTTACGCTTTTTTTTATATAACCTCAAAATTTATGTGAATAATTAAAATTACCAAGTTTTTGGTTTTTTATTCTCTTACGAAAAAGAAATTATTTTTACAATAAGTTTGTAAAAACGTATCTATGCATGTTTCTAATACACTGTAATTGTTTTGGTTTAAAATACTTATTTTTTTACAATATTTTAACTTTATATCAAAAAAGTGCCGTTATATACAATCGAAATTTTATGTGATAAAATATTGGCATTTTCCAAAAGTCAGTGATTGTTTTGTTTGTTAAAATCTCTACATTTTAATGGTGTAGAAAAAATATACATTTTAATAGAAAAGTTTTAAGAAAATGAGAAAAAAACTCGAATCAGAGTTTTTTTTTTAAACTGTTAGGCCAGGGTCGATAATATTTTAAACCAAAAAAATTATACAAAGATTAAACTTGTTGAAAAATGTGAACCAAAAAAAATAATCAGGCGATTTAACATCTGGAAGTGGGAGGGGGGTTGGGTTGTTAAAAGTTAAAAACGATTTTTGTCAATTGCCGGCAAAATCACTAGTCCTATGAAAACTCATTTCTAAGAAAATTTACCGTGGCCATGCATATTTTTTTACACCATCAGAAAGTAGAAGTGAATTTTTGATTAAATATATGGGTACTTTTCGATATTAAGTCAAAATAATGTTAAAAATTAAATATTTAAAACCAAAATAAAATTAGTGATTGATGAATTTTGGGAAAATAATTTATTTCTTGTAAAAGAAAAATCTTGGGTATTTAAAAATTACACATACATTTTAGGGTTATGTAAATAAAACGTAAATACAAAAGTTTTAGATCTTTTTCTTACCTTTTTATGGTTGCCATTTAACTTATTTCCATAGGACTTGTAGTTTGGCCGAAAATCTAAACCGTATTTCCCGTAAAACACCCCTCTCTTCCTTCCCGACCTTAAATCGCCCTTATAATTTATTTTTCCTTTAATTTTTGTTATATTCTGTACCTTTTTTAATAAGTTTTACCCTAATTTTTTTTTTTCATTTTTTTCCCTTCAAAAGGCTTCGGTACTTGTCTACTTTTGAAGTAGCCTGTATTCTTTTCTTGATACTAAATGGTAGTGCAATAAGACCAGCTAATAAAGCAAGTACTGTTACACTTTTAAGAATTCAAATTTAAAGACGCAATATTGCAATACGGTCAATCAGCTGATAAGAATGAGTATCTAGATCCAAAATGGCAAAAAATATTTACCATATTTACAGAAATTATCCGATGTATGATTTGTGTCTCAACTAAAAACATGCACTTTTGAAAACCAGGCATTAAATTTTATAAAAATTATTAGGCATCATTGGCTAAAAACCTAAATAAAACAAGGAATACTTATCAGCTAGCGTTCCACGTAATCTATACTTATTAATTATAAAGAGGTAAAATGTGTTGCTTTATTTGTTTGTTTGTTTGTAGCCGGTAATCTTCAGATATACTGAACCGATTATAAAAATTCTTTCACAATCAGAAAGCATCATTATTCAGTAGTGTTATAGGCTATATTTTATTATGATTATATGATTAAAGTTTAGAAAAAAATAATAATAATAAATCATGAAACATTTTTACAAAATATGATAGTTACTGCCACAACAGAAGACAAAACTTGACTATTTAATGACATTTTGCACTAGTTCAAAATTATTTAGATAAGGGCGCTACCGATATTGCCAAGTCAGTTAATTTTAAAAACCAATAAATAATTAAGGTTTATTGAATCTGCATTACTTTGCTGAATGGTAAACGATACCAATAATAAATTACACGTAAATCTTGAATACATATTTTTAACCTTAAAGCATGTGCATGATATTCAGGTTTTTTAAAAGGTTTGTACAAAATTTTACCACACGTTCACACCTAATGCAATTTACCTTAGTCAAAAGTTGACGCTTTGCAAGATACAGAATCTCAAAAGTTTCGTTTATTTTACTTACTTTAAAAAGTTTGTTTTTATTTTTAAAATGTTTTCAAAGTAATGAATAGAAAACCGCTGACGTTTTTGTTGTAAAATTTATATGAGCTGTGGTCCTTTGCTTATGTTTAAAATATCATATATTTTCTTTGTTTTGGAATAACATGGCTTAAGTAGTAGTTAAGTATACTTAGTGAGTATAGCTACGACCAACTGTTTTAGAGATATTAAAAATTAAACGTGTTATTTTATACAAAAGCTTTTCAGTGCATTTCTTAACGCTTTATCTATGTCACCAGTCTCCATTTCTAATAGGTGTGTACAAAATAATTTTACAAATTTTTTGTGTCAAAATATACTAATTAATTTTTGTAATTACGGTAACTTGTATAAGTGATTGTAAGAAAAATCAGGTTGGCTTAAAAAAAACTAAAAAATACAAAAGATTTTTTTTAATGTGGAATAGAATTTGAAAAAAAAACTTTTAAGGTTTAACGATCATTTTTGACTACTCTGTATTTATAAATTATCAAAATATCAAGACAGTCTACAAAAGTAGTTCTGTTTTTAAGAGGAACCCATGCTAAAAATTGTATAATCTACTAATTTGACCATTTAAAAGTGAGGTAAAAAAGCGGAGGGCTACAAAGTTGTAAAAAATGTCATTTTGTCATTCTGGTGCGTAGCTTTGTTTTTTTTATTTTGAAAAAAAGTAATTCAAGGATAACAAAAAATAGAGAATCTGACAATTTTTACAAGCCTAAATAATATTAACAGTATTTTTCGAGATATTTAAAAAACTATAGCTTTTTTTCCACTGAGGAAAAGGTATACATTATACAACATTTTTTTCTTCTTATCATCTAAGCTTTGCAACCCAATAAGTCTCTATGACGCACAAGTAAATCCCCTTTTAGCATCGTGGGCTCCTCTACTATTAAGTTAACAACAGTTACTACAACTACAATTTGACATGTTGTGGTGCTCAATACGTTTAAATTGACTTTAATTGTGCTACATTTTCGATAAAGTGACACATAGATCTAGCGTTGTTCTTAGAGTTCAAACGCTGTTAGTTAAACACCGCCACGTCATACTTTGATAGCAACAAAATGCCTCAAACACACGTCACTTAGACTACAGAACCCTATCTAAAATGTGCGGTAACTAGTTATTCTGTGCTACAATTAAGTGATGCCTATGGTAAAAAAATACGTGACAAGTCGGTGCTTTTGTATCTAAACACTTGGTTGTTGATGACGTGGCTGTGTTGAACATACAGCGTTCGTACTTTACTTTAGACGGTCTAAACGCATTTTCAAAAATTTCCCATTATTGCATGTTTTGAAGTAGTGGAAAACCTTATAAAAACCTTTCACAAAACTGTTTTCGGAAATTAAATTTTATATTCAAAAACCAGTGAGCTTATATCCGGCCAAGACTCTAGAAACAACACGATTGTATTTGAAACTTTCATAGCCTAAAGGTAGAAATATGGTTACGGCCGACATGCATGTAAGAGGTATTTGAATATCAACCACAGGATAGTCCCAAAGTTAGAATTTAGGTTGGTTTCATTATGCAAAAGGTTTCTATACAAAGTTTAGGTAAAGGTTTTATTTGAATTAAAGGTGGGATATATACCTTTTGTTTCAAATATATCATAAAAGAATTTATAAAATATATAATGCTTACTATTATAAACCCTTTGCTTTTAATCTGCTTGATTAAATGTTAAAGCAATTAAAGCTGTTTCAGTTATAAGTTTGGAAAAATTTTAAACAGGGTGAGTTTTTTCGATGTTAAGTGAAGGAGTCTCAGAAACCGCTGCAGCTACCGAGATGGTTAAATGGGGAAAGAATTGCAGTTTTTGAGCTTAGTTTAAATCAGTTTTTGTTTCTTTCAAAAAAATAATGGCTTACTAGATACTTAAAAACCCGGTTTTTTTCAACATTGTTTTGCTCTGTAACTAAGTTAATATTCGAAATAGACAAAATGTATAAATAGAAAACTTGCAGATAATTATATTTCTAATAGAAAGGTATAATCTGATAGTAAATGTAGTGATCCGTTTTTGAGCTACGACATAACCTTGCATTTTTTAAATGGAAACCAAATATATAACCAAAACGATGTCTAGCAAAATATACTTTAAATAAAAAATAACGTTTGCTTTGGACATACTAATTTTTAAATTTTTGTGTTTTTTAATTGGCCGTAAAAAAGGAAACTCGTCTTAAAATGTTCTTTTTTTTTTTTGCAGTCTTTCCCATAAATATTTTAACTTTTATATTCTTGTGAGACTCAGTTTATGTAACCATAATTATTATTTATGATTACAACATTAAAGAGCTAAGTCCATAAGGCAACAAATTTAGTTTTAAAAGATACAGTATGGGTAAAGGCAATAATAGTACAATTTTCGATAATTTTTAATAGTAATATTCATCTTTTTTACTTAGTTTAATTTAAAACACTATTTTTATAGTCTGACAGACCCAACAAGTATTCAAAGTGTCGGCCCGACTCGCGTATAATCGTTTTTTACATTGCCCACTCAGGTACCTTCCTACAGTGGCTTTCAGTATTAGCCTAACAAGCAAGAAGGGTGCCTGCTAATATGGTTTTGTGATTTATAAGATAAAAGTCTGTGAGACCCGGCGCCATTCCTGGAGTTATTGTTTTTAATAATTGTGGGATTTGGTTCTGTTTGTATGTAGGTAAGTACTTATATTATTTTATTTGATTGTTGAATAACTAAAAACTGTAGTAAATTATATTATTTGATTGTTGTAAAACTCGTGCATATATATTACAACTAAAACCTAATTAATTAGGCCATTTTTATTTTTAGAAATGAGTTGGGAAAAAGAACAAGAATGGTTGCAAAACTATGGGATACGGTAGATGTTGCAGAAGAACCAGATGATGAGGAACTTGAATTAGGCACAGAAGAGGATGTCACTGAAGAAAAGGGACACTGATAGCGAGTCCGAACAGGAATGTGGTGATGAAGAAATGACCCCCTCAGCTGCAAAAAATACCAAGGATTCCTCATTTTATTGGGAAAGATTGGTAAAACAAAATGGCGTAAATTCTGTACCAAGAAAACGTCAAGAACAAGGCGAGAAAATATAATCGTTCGACTTCCTGGAGTAAAAGAATACGCAAAAAATGCCCGCACTGAGCTTGAATGTTGGACGCTTTTTTTTACGGAAGAAATGTTGGAAGAAATTGTTGTGTACACAAACCTATATATACGCGGAATATCTGCAAATTACTCTCGAGATCGAGCTGCAAAGCCTACAGATTTACTGGAAATAAAAGCTCTTTTTGGTTTATTATATCTGGCTGGCACTCTGAAAAGTAGCAGATTGAATACAAAAGAAATTTGGGACAGGACAGGAACAGGAATTGAGAGATTTTGGGTAACAATGTCGGAACAACGCTTTCGATTTCTCTTGAACTGTTTGAGATTTGACGATCTCTCTACCAGAGAAGAAAGACGGAAGCTGGATAAATTAGCGCCAATACGAACAACATTTGACTTTTTGTCCAAAATTGTCAAAAGGCTTATTGCATAGGGGCTAACAGTACTATTGATGAGAAACTTGAAGCTTTTCGTGGGCGTTGTGGCTTTAAACAGTATATTCCTAGTAAACCAAATAAATACGGCATTAAAATATTTGCTCTTGTGGATGCTGCTACATCGTATTGTGCCAATTTGGAAGTTTATGTAGGAAGTCAACCTGAAGGTCCTTTTCAGAAAAGCAATGACCCTTCTAGCGTCGTTCTGCGCCTTGTGGAACCTATTTCTGGTACCAATAGAAACCTTACTTGTGACAACTGGTTTACCAGCATTCCCTTAGTCCAGAAACTGTTTCAAGAACATAGCTTGACTTTTGTTGGAACTTTAAAAAAAAACAAAAGGGAACTTCCTTCAGAATTTGTAAACACAAGAAACCGAGGTGCCTGCACTTCGATGTTTGGGTTTCAAGAAAATATAACGATAGTCTCCTACGTGCCAAAAAATATAAAAATGTTATTTTGGTTTCGTCATTACATCATGATGATACAATCGATGAATTAACACGAGAGCAAAATAAACCCGAAATTATAACGTTCTATAATGGCACCAAAGGTGGCGTTGACAACTTGGATAAGCTATGTGCTACCTTTGACGTTGCTAGGAATACTCGACGATGGCCAATGGTCGTTTTTTATTCTTTATTAAATATAGCGGGTGTTAATTCTCAGTTGATTTACGCCGCAAATAATAGAGAATACTCTATTCTAAGAAGGCTATACCTGAAAAAACTTGCCGTGGAACTGACGACGCCACATTTGGTTCGACGCTCCTTAGAAACAAATGTACCACGACCTGTTCGGGAAAGAAGACGGGATTATGCAGGAACATCTGCAATCGTAGAGACGCCACAAGAAGTAAAGGCAGGGACCCGAAAAAGATGCTTTTTCTGTGTTAAAGATTCAAAAACCAGGTTCTATTGTGAAAAATGTAAAAATTTCTTTGTCTCACCCATCTCAAAGCTTGGTGTTCTGACTGCTTAAATCAATTAGATAATATGTAACATTTATTATTTGACATTTGCTCTTTTTATTGTAAAAATAAAAATGTATGCTACTTCTTAATTTAAACTTTGGCACTTCATTATACAACAGTTTTCTTTTTTTTCTTTATTAATTATTTTTAGAAATAGGCATTTTAATAATTTGGTGTTCTAAATTATTTTTTATATTTTGATATAATAAATGAGTTACCTAAACATATCTAGTATTATTTTTTTACAAAAAAAATCTAACAATTTTTTTCATACTGGGTCTCACAGACTTGGCGCCACCTCTAATGATATTATAACATGCGCCACTTTCTACTGTTAATTGTTAGTTTTCGTTATTTAATTTAGTTTATTCTTAAAAATTTAACAAATTTATAGAACTACCAAAGTGTCGTTAAACGATTTAAAAAACCTAAATATGTTTTTAAGGGTTAGTGTCCAGTTTTTTTAATAGATTCAAAACATTTATAGTAATGATGGGATACGTTTAAAAATGTAACAATTTAAAGAATTTGTACAAACAGTAAAATCATACCTAAAATACTGGCGGAAAGCAGATGTTGCTAATATTGGAATTTTCGGCGAATATTTCAAAAAATAATAATATAAGCGACAACAAGGTATCCTAGTTAGTAAAAAGTAATATTTGACTTCTTATTTTGTTTCTATATAAGTTAAGTAGATGTTTATTTTAATAAGTCTGGTTGCATCCGCGATAATCTGATGTTACGCCCGCAATAAATTTAAAAATGCATAACTTATTGTTTATTTTTGTTATGAGTTTTTGTTTCATGTGCTTTGTTACCTAAATACCTACCAAAATATTAAGGCTTGATATTTTAAATTTATCACAATTAATAGACTTAAGGTCGGGCCTCACATAATCAGCAACGAGCCCGTGGCTCTGCGTTTCCCCGTGAAATTTAGGGGTATGTGCTGCAAAAGTTTTGTATTTAGTCAAACTGCGGTATTATGTGTTAATTATACCACGCTTTAAATTAGGCCTAATCGTAAAATTAACCTTCTTAAATAAGGTTTTAAGGTTTGGGCACACATAACCTCACCGTGGCCTGCACTGTAACACGGCCGTATCCATGTTTTGAAATGGCCCGTAGTAATCAAATGCCGTAGACTTAATATTACCGTTCCGCTACATTAGTCAGTTTGCATCGAACTTGTAATGTTTATAGTTTATTTGATTTCTTGAAATAATAATAATAAACACTTATTAAAACAAAAATGTACTTATAGGTCTTACTCACATATTATTCAAAAACTTACATATTATTCAAAAGATGTAACAATAAAACTAATTTTACATCTTTTAACACTTCATAAATAACTTGTTCTTGTATTGTTTGTTTAAAACAACTGACTTTTAATTACTTATAATTTTTATACGTAATGAACTGAAATGAAAGGTGACGCCTGGTAAACTTTAAAGCTTGGCTCGGGAAGCATCGGCGCTATCCGATCCACGTATGATTTCTTTGTCTGGGCATGTTTTAGACCGTACGAGACACGTTCGTGCTACGGTGCGGGTTTTGTGGACATCGGTGCGGTTATGTGAGGCAGAGTTTTACCTATAGGAACAGAGATAAGTAGGATCATCTGTTTTATTCAAACAAAGGGATATACATACATAAAACAATAGACTTAACTTGACAAAAATGCTTTTTATATTTTTAAGGGCAAGAAAAGTGCTTTTCAATTAATTTGCTCCACTTTCTCCTCCATGACCGTGAAATCGGGCTCGGTGCGATTATGTGTGGCCCGACCTTAATGCGTTTTTGGGCTATGATCTGGAAAGTTTGTGACAAAGGGCGCCGCACCGTTTGCATTGGAAACCGGCATACGTGAAATACTTTAAGATTGTAGTATGTTAAAGTCCTACCCTACTGGATTTGGAAATTTGGGACCACTGGTGATATTTTGAATTTTGGGCTACCCAAAAGTGACGTCACTAAATTATATAAAAAAGCACATTATATTACTTTACTTTTAAAAACACTTGCATAGAAAAATTAAACTTTGGGTTATTTGGTTAAAAATACATATATTTGAAAGATGAAATTGGGTTCCTTGAAGTTTGCTGACCCGCAAAGAATCTACAGAGTGGTCCAAATCATATCCTAAAAAATAATGCTAATACAAGCATATTTCAAATGGTTTTAAACTACAAAATAAATACCAAAACAGTTTAGGGCATTTTTTAAATTTTACTTTTGACCTTTATATAAATTTACCATCGTAGGAGATAAGCATAAACAAAAACTAATGTTTTTATTTTTTAAACTTTAACGGAACACGAGCAATAATTGTTTTTACAACATATTCTATTAGTTTCTGTTTTTATGGCAACTACAATGAATTGCGACGTACGCCATTTAGTATTAAAAAGATCATTTGCCTACATAATAAATGTTGTTTAAAAGAAAATGAAGTAAAAGTGTGGCGGTTTTTACATCGTTGAATTCTGCTCTAAAATACTGCCTTTAGAAATATTACGAAAGTGATATGGTCCTATTTTGGTTTTTGGGCAAGGGTAAAAACTAAAAAAATGAAGTTTAGGGCCCTTTGGTAAAAAAGTTTAAAAAAGATAAAACTGCTTTTGTATTTTTCTAAAAATAAGTAAAGTGTGAGGAGTGATTTTAGAATGATCATGGTACTCAAGATGAAAATTAAAACTTAATTAAAAATAAAATTGACCCGAAACTTGTTTTACAAATATTGAAAAATGATCTAGACAATTCGTAAAATAGAAAATATACAGGGTGTCCCATTTAAAAATCAAAAGTTCAAGTCATTTCCGGTAAAACCGGAAGTCGTAAAAGCCTATCATATACACATAAAAATAGCATTTTTGTTAGTCTAACAAACCTTTCAAGTTTCGTCAATATCGATATTAAAATAAGAAAAATGGCAGCCGGAAAGTGATCTCGTTGTCACCCGGTATTGTAAATAATTTAACGGCTAAAGCATAAAAAATATATTGAAATATCTTTTTTACCTAATTATTAAAGTAAGGCAACTACAGGGTTATTTAAAAAGGCTATTGACATATACAGGGTGGCTCACCACAACGCCTCGGTCTCTAGTACCAAAGGTATTTTTCTACACGAACGGGTACTTTAGAAGCAAAATTTAAACTTATGGAAATTTAAACAGGGTGCTTCAAAAAATAGATCAATATAAAACCTATGTTATTTGAAATGGAACACCCTATGTATTATTCCATTTTTAAAATGTAGCAATAAAAAGAAAAAAAAGTTTCATTAGCGATCCTTAGATCTATACTATAAATGTAAGGTTTTGAAGGTAGATATTTAGGATTTTTGAAAAAACATATATGACAGATTATTATTTAATATATCCCTACCTTACTTACGATTGACTTTGTTTATTATGTTACAGTGCTAAAATGTAAACCCGTGCCATAACTTTAATTTAATTGTTTTATTAGAATTATACAGGGTCTCCAGAAACTTATATTTAGTATTAGTTACCTTTCAGTTGAAAATTACTCGCCTATTCTCAAAAGTAATTATTTTTTTCAGATATTTGGGGTTTTGCCCATATAATTTAATGTATTTTTCTTAAAAATGTAATCTAATTTTTCATATATTTTAATATGTTTTTAATGTTTTAGCCAAGCTATAATAGGTCAAATTTAGTAGTTCGTCGTTAAGTTATAATCATTTAAATTAGAACTTGACTAGTTCACTTAGTAGGACTGTTCAAAAAAAAACTAAAATTATGAGACTTATTAAAAGGTTAAAAGTGCCATAACAAATATATTTAAAATGTTTTTGGCCTTCATTTTAGGGGGTTTAACCATCATAAATGTGCTTATATTGTGCAACATTTTTTCTATGCTATAATTTGGACCACACCCTGGAAGATTCTTTTGGGTTAGCAAACTTTAAAAACTGATTATATTTTAAATATTTGTACTTTTAACTAACCCAAATAACCTAAACTCCGATCTTCTATCCATATTTAATAAAAAATGTATTAAAAGTAGAGTAATATTATGTGCTTTTTCATATCATACAAGAATGTCACTTGGACAGCCCTGAACTAAGATATCACCAGACCCCAAAATTTTTATAAAAATATTACCAGTAGGCATGGTCCCTTGCAAACACACTACAATCTTAAAGAATTTCACCGATGCCAGTATTCAATGCAAATGGTGCGGAGTCTTGCTTGTTGCCCCCACGATGGCACTCCAAACCTCCCTGGCTTTAAAAAAAATGTAAATAAACTTATATAAAAATAAATTAGCCACCTTATTTGAAGTGTGGCGATCAAATCAAAAAGGCGATGCTCAATCAATGGTTTTTCAAAAAATTTTGGAATTTTTTAATAAACAAAATCCCACGCAAGAATTTTTAGATACATGTCAAAATTCTGCCAAATATTTTTGTTTAAAAATGAATGAGCTATGGCAAAAATGCCAAAGAAAAAAAGGAAGTCTTTTTAAAAAACATACCCATTTTCTTGAAAGTAATATTTACCTGTGGGATTATTTGACGGATTTTTTACAAGAATCATCTTCTGGATCTTGCCATGGTCGTCCTTTAAAATCATTTGAAGATTGCTCCGAAAAAACGAAAAAGAGACGCATTCAACACCTAGTTGAAAATTATACTTTTGAGGAACTTAGTTTTGCAGCAAAGGAATCTGCTAGGATTGCTAATATAAATATCAATACTACAAAAAGGATTACACCAGAAAGGGCTTTGGCTCTATATGTAGACTTGGATTTGTCAGAAAGAAAATATTTAACATTACACAGTGTCGTAAACTCTGTAAATCAGGATTTTTTGCCAAGTTTATACAAAATACGACAAAAAAATCTGAACTTCTTCCAAAAGAGATCGTTGCCTCCGAATATATGGCGGAAGTGAATTTCCAAGATTTGCTTAATAACACGTCTCATGAAATACTCAAAACTTTAGACATTTCATCATTACCACAAGAAAACTTTTTAACTTTGACATGTAAGTACGGGTTTGACGGAAGTTCGGGGCACAGTACTTATAAACTAAAATTTGACAATCAAGATTTAACTGACGAATATATGTTTTTAATAGCAATGTCCCCCTTGGAACTTACTGACCAACAGTCCAATACAAAGTTATGGTTGAACACCCGTCCCTCATCCACACATTTTTGTAGACCCATTAAATTTTTATTTTTAAAAGAAAATGCGGCGCTGGTAAAAGAAGAGGAAGAAAAACTGAAACATCAGGTTCAACATTTGTTGGAGTATTCTATAGACTTTGGGGGAAAACATTTTATTATTAATTTTAAAATGATTTTTACAATGCTGGACGGAAGTGCCATAAATGTGTTATCAGAAACTAATTCTACACAAAAATGTTTTATTTGTGGTGCGCTACCCAGAGAAATGAATTCCCCAAAGTTTATACAAAAACCATTAAACCCCAAAATTTCAGATTCGGCTTATCTTCCCTTCATTTGTGGATCCGCGCTTTTGAATGTCTATTGCATATTTCTTATAGGTTACCATTTAAAACATGGCAAGTAAAAAGTCCAGAACACAAAAGCATTTTTGAAGAAAGAAAAAACGCATTCAATTAGAATTTAAAAGACAATTGGGTTTGACAGTGGACAAACCAAAACCTGGCTACGGATCCACAAATGATGGAAACACGAGCCGAACCTTTTTTAAAAATGCAGAAATTTCCTCTTCCATTACCGAAATTGATATAAATTTAATACTCAATTTTTCGAAAATTATCAGAATTGTCAACTCCGGGTGTAATATAAACATTGACAGATTTACAACTCTTTTAAATGACACATTTAGTTTGTATCTAAGACTTTATAATTGGTATTATATGCCTAGCTCGATTCACAAATTGCTGGTTCATGGAGCTGACATAATAAAAAATTTTGATGTCCCTATAGGAAAATTGTCAGAGGATGCTTTAGAGGCTAGACATAAAGAAGCCAGAAAACAAAGATTGTGTCATACAAGGAAGTCCTCAAGAACCAATTGTAACAAAGACTTGTTGACGTCCCTGTTACTGACATCTGACCCTTATTTAGCTTCATTAAGAAAGACTTGTTCAAAAAAATGACACGGATGACATACAAGACTATTTACTATTTGACGGCAGCGTTGATGATGAAATGTCTCTAGATTTGCCAATGGAGACGGACTAATGTAGATAGTTTTTTTATTGTTTTATTTAAGTGAACCGTATGTAAAGTTAGGATTTTTTTATTCTGTGTTTAGTTATAGTAGATTTTTTTAAGAGTTACCAGTTGGTAGTGCAAATGCCACTATAATTGTGGATCTTTGTGGATGTTTACTTTGTTTTCGTCCTGCCCTTAAGGTAAGAGATCCTCTAAAAAGTGTTGCCAAGCGACAACTCTTACGAGAAACCTATGTTTTTTTAGTGTATAACTTATTAAAAACCTCGTATTATTTACATACGGTATACTTTATATTTCTTGTTGTGTTAATTATTTTTAGTTTTAGTTTACAGAATCTAATTATTTGTTTTTGTTTTTTACTGTAGAAAAAAAATTATGTTTACGTTTTCATACTTATTATCAGGTTATATATTTTTTATATACTTGTTTTTTTTTGCTATATTAACAATTATAATAACGCAACCAAATGGTCTGACTTATTGTGTTTATATATATTATAAAGTAATAATTCGTTTATGGTAAACACTGATAATTTTAAGATTTCCGTCTGTTAAAAATTCTGTATCTTTTTAACAAATATGGATTTTTAAATTTTCTTTTTCTCAGTTTTAAAGAACAAAGTCTGCTCTACAAAAAAGTTAATACTATTTTTTTGTCGGATGCACACAAGAAAAGTTATGATTTTTGTCCTAATTACTAGCTTACTAGCCGTTTCAAAAATAAAGGGAGACACATTAAAGAAATGCATGTAAAATAAAAAGACATGTTTCTTGACATTGCAACTTAAAAGTTTAAAAACAGGATGAGTAATTTCTATTTGGTAACGGTACAAAAACAAGCAGACCGTTAAGTTTTATTTATCAGAAGTTAAAGTTACAATCACAAAGAAATAAATTGCAAACTCTGGCGCGCTATTATTCGGGGTAAGTGGTGTGTGCAAGATGTGTGACGTGACAGACTGCAAAAAGATTAATTTTTATATTGACTTCCGAAAATTTCTATGCCTTTGCTTTATACTTAGGGCGGGTCAAATGTGTAATATAAAACATAATACTATAATGGTACAAAAAGTTTGCTAAAAGCAATTATTAAAAAACAAATATGGGAAAAACGTTGGCGCTTTTAAAAAATCGTTACCTATTTATTTAAAAGTTTCTATAACGGATCTCAACTAACTAATGGTACACGTACCTACACGGGACACAAAAAATCACAGGTTTATTATGAAAACATATTTGGACTAAACATAACAAATTTTAACCACCTACATCTACTTGATTTCTACATAAAAAATATATACTCTATTCCTTCAAGCAAAGGTTTATAGGATATTTGCGTTGTTTTGTGCAACCGAATATTTTTGATTGCACTAAACAACTTAATTTAACGGAAATATCTTGGAAACCAGGGTTGTTTCATTAAATATATTTTATTTAAACAACTGTTTTAAACATGTTTTAAACATTTGTTTAGGTTTAAAACATGTTTAAAACACCTAAATTAAACAAGACTTTTTTATTTATCTTTATTAATATAATAAATAAAAAATAAACATAGAAAAAAATGTGAAATACATTATACAACTTTTTATTTATAATAAAAGGAACACAAGAAAAATTGAAAGGCCTAAAATATTGTTTGTACTTATTTAAGAAAAACAATGTTTATTTTATAAGTTATATTTGTTTCAAACATAAAATTTTAAACAAAAAAAAACACGTTTTAGAGAAAAAAAAACGTTTAAAAAAAATGTTTGTATGTAAGATTAATAAAACATGTTTTTTTTCAACCCTGGGCCCTGTTGGAAACCGTTGGCCAAAGCGATTCTTACAAAGTATTTTTTTAGGTGAAATAGACGGTACATATAAAACATGAAAAAAGATGCAATATTTTGGAAAAATTTAAACCAGTTAAAACTATTTTAACTTTGTTAAATCAGTATGGCTGTATACGGGGTGTTTGAAAAATGCGTTAGGAAATTTTAAAGGGTCATTCTGCAATAAAAAATAATGTTAGTAAGTCCTTTGACAAAATGTCGAAATCTCCTTGGTTACCAAGTTACAGGAGTTAAAAGTTCAATTTTTATTTTTGGTTTCTCGCCATATTGCATCTATTTTGTTCTAGTTGACATTTGGCACACAAATCAGGCTTTGCAGATTCTAAAATTTGAAGATAAAAGTAGTTTGTTTTATTACCGCCAGAGGGCACTTTACCTGAAACTTAAAATTTATTTACATAATAACTTTTTATTTTGACAGATATCGCAAAGCTGGGGGCGCCATTTTATAGACAATCAAGAACTTAAAAAATAAAGTACTTCTTATTAAAGTCGATAAACTCAACCGTTTAGGCACCAATCGACATTAAAGTTTTCTCCAATTTCAATCAAATTTCCTACATACATATAGGGTGTCCAGTAACACAACCGACAAACTTTACGTGGCAATTCTATAATGGAAAATAAGAAAAAAACCCTATATAAACATATGTCCTAAAAGTCTTAGTTTTTGAACAACGTAAAAATTTAAAAAAAGTTTTGTATGTATTTTTATTCATCACACATTACAAGTTAAATAACGATCAAGAAGAAGCAAATTAAGTAAAATTTAATAGAAAATTTAAAAATTTTGCCTTAAGACAAATATTTTAAAAACTGTTAATGCATGATGTAAAAAATAACAATTTTTTTACTTACATTTTTTAACTTTAAATTTTAACATAAAATTTAATTCTCTACAACATTTACTTATACAATTTTGTCCTATTTTGGTATTTTTTCATATTTTTAGTTATAACTCGCCCTGTATATTACCAATCGGAGCAAAATTTTGTATTTATCAGTTTTGGACCATGCGACCAGTTTTCCCAAAACGACGTTAAAAAATTCCAAAATTTTTAGTTCATTTGTCCGCTTGTAACACCTATCCTGGGATATATGTATACAGGGTTATTTTTAAGTTAGTACTTTCCTTTTAACACTGTTATACAGTGCAAGAAAATTAGATTATTGTTTAAATAAAATTATGTCCAAAAATTTTTTTCCGAAATACAGGGTGTTAAAGTTTTAAGAAAAAATTCCTTTTTTGTCATAACGTTCCTACAACTCCAGATATTTCCACAAAACTTCTTTTGACCATTACATTACATTTTTTACGCTAGAACTAAAAAAGCAATTACCAGCGGCTTTTTTAAAGAAGAAAATGGTAGGTACGTCACTGCTTTTCTTTGAATCAGTATTATTTTTAATATACTGATTTACTTTGGGGTTAATTTGATATCCCTTACATTTTTCCATATGACAAAAGGTTTTAGTTTAAAGAAAAATAAGAGCCATCTTCATGAATATGGCTTTCTATTAAATTTGTAGTATATATATATATATATATATATATATATATATATATATATATATATATATATATATATATATATATATATATACTACAAATTTAACATTATTATACAATTTACTAATTCATATATTTCATGCATCAAAAACTATTTTTAGAAGTTTTTACCAAAACTTATATTAATTAACTTGCTTTAAAGTTTAACTTTTAAACTTTTTTTTGAAACCAACAAAATAAGACTTATGAAACAGTAAAGGTGTTATGTCTAAAAAAATAAAATGGCTTGTTAATACCAAGCCTTATAAAAACATATCAGGTGTTTTGTTAATGCTGAAAATATTATTATAATTACCTCACTAAATCGAGCCTTTGAAAATGGGTAGAATAATTATGTTTTATTTTTCTTACGTTTATTTTTACCTAATATACAGGGGTGGGCATAAGTCACCTAGCAGCCTTAAAATCCGTTTATGCGTCAGTCCCGCCGCTCTTAGGATTTATCTGTAGCACGCGTCTGTTTGTCATAAGTTATTGTATGCTGCCCGACCTCAAGACTTATCAAAACCGGTTTTGTTGATTGTTTAAGTCGTTATTTTAAAGTAAGAACATTTTTAAGTCAAATTTTCGTTATAACAGCGTGTGTTTTTGTAAAAACAGTTTTATTGTCTTGATCGCAATTATGGAGCTATTAAAGAACGTTTTACAGAAAGATACACGTTTCCCAATTCACAATTGGTTTGTTAAATTATCCAAAATTATTAGAAGACCGATAGTGTTGAAGATGCGCAATGTCACCCATTTTGTTAGGTCCATCGGTTTAGGTTTCATATTATGGGAAATCAATTTAGAAGTTTTAGGCAGATAATATTATGTATTTAAAATGACCATTGGTGACAAAATTTAATATCGAAAAAGTTATAAGCAATACGTATTAACACAAGAAAATAAAGGGGTCGGAAGAAATCTTGTTGTCACTTGAAGATTTTTTTCAAAATTGCTTTTTATTATAATTAAACTACCAACAATTTAAACAAATATTTTACAATAGTAGCAATATTCTGTCACCACTACAATTTTAAAGTAAAAAGTTTATTAAACAGTCAGCAAAATAATACATTTGTAGTTCGTAACTTGCTTACGACGAACAAACAAACAGGACCCTTAACTTTTATTTATTAAAAGTTGCAGTTCTAATCGCAAAGAAATAAATTGCAAACTTTAGCTTGCTATTATTCGGGCTAAGTGGTGTGTGCAAGACGTATGACGTGACACATTGTAAAAAGTCCTACTTTTGTATTGACTTCCGTGGATTTCGAAGCTGCCGCTGTAAAGTTTTAACAAGCCAGAACCTGGATGGGAAATGCGATAAAATATTGTTATATAACTGAAAAAATAAATTGCAAATAGTATGCTATATGGAAAATAAAGCAAAAACATGAAAATCATATAGTGTATTGATAACTATTAACATTTTTGTTAAAAAATATTTAGTATTATACTGTTACGGAAAAAATCAAAAGGAGTATAGCGCAAAAATTATGATAAATATGTTTATTATTGACGTTCTAAGTATAATTTTTGTCATTAATTTTCTTGTATAATAATCAACGAATCCTAAAGTTTTTTAAGTGAATGATAGTAGCTAGCAACAGTAACCAAATATGAATCTTGACTACTTTATAGTAGTATTGAAAATGTGGGAAATGTCAATTACCTTTTTAATGATAAATAATTTTGTTTCTATCATTTTACAATATAATTGTAGAAATAATTGACAGAGCTCATTGATAACACTTTGTAGCAGCAGTAATTACCGATTAAAGAAAATTGGCGCCGCGCCGTGCTTTTTAAAAATGCTGAGTATTGCGAAATATGAAACGTAAAATTTAACGATTTTTCGATTGTCTGATAGTCATTTAGCTGGAATCTGGAATGGATATTACAATCCGACATTCGATCGCGATCGATCTTGCATGTATTGCCGCTCGCGTGAATCTTAGATTAGACGTATACAAGATAGATACTGCAAAATTGTAGCATTGATTAGCAGAAGGCATAGTACATTTTGCCACATTTGTAAAGTATTACGTCTACCAATTATGGTTTATCACTCTGTACGGTAATATGAAGTTCTGCTACAAAAGTATTAAAAACTACTGCACATTATTTGCTACAAAAACGGGTTTTACTACAACGTATACCTAGGCCTATAGTGCTACACATTGTAACTGTGTAGGTTACAATTGCGTAAATATTTACCAGATTTTCTTTTCCGTATACTCTAGATATTTTTTAAACTCTTTGTGATTGTAGTTAAAATTTGGTACTAACCATTTTTATTCTTAAAAAGAAAACAAAATAAATAGGACGTTAAAAAACAACTGTTTTTAAAACAAGCTTTAAATAAAATGCATTAAAAAGATAAAATTGTATATGACGAAAAAAACTTGTCGCGAGAATAAAGTACTAGTACTTACTCTCTTAAAAAATTGAAATATTATTATTAGTAGGAGAAAGCTATTTAACTTTTTAGTTTAGCTACATAGGTAAATTTCGCGACAACCTTTATTATTCTATAAATTTTGTAATAATGATATTATGTTATTGGTAAAAGTTTTCATAAAATACTTTTTATTTTATTCTTTTTAATGCATGTTAGTAAAAACAGGTTCCTAAAATAATTTTTCCACAACTGTATAAAAATAAATACATTATTAATGTGATTTTAAACAGGTAATATTGCTTATTACCCACGGCCATTACCCACATCCCTTACCCTTGACAGGACAGTGCTTCAATGGTGCATAAATACAATAATTTGTATATGTTTTTGACAACCTCGTTTTCTAAATATGGCTCGTCAGCCAAAGTCATTATTTTTAAGTCACATATAAGTATAACCATATTGAATAGATGTGTAAAATTAACTAATTAATAAATCAATAGCATTGGAAATTTATAATATGCCATGGCTGACAAATAATCTTTCACAAATCGAAAATATTGAATGTCTGTTGTTTTAAATGTTTAGTGATTTGTCAATAGTGGTAGAAAAAGTATTGTAAGCAACTTACACGAAATACTTATTTTCCTGTAGTATGACTTACAAAACTGGCCTGCTGCAAAAGGCATACTAGTGAAAAATGATCGACATTTAGTGGTCATCCAAAATATCTACTATTGTTTACGTATAATATATTTTTTACCTTTTAGATATCACTGGACACGTTTTCCAATCTGTTTAACCTAATTAACGCCATAATTGCTGCTAAGTCGTTTGCAGCACATTTGTATTCTTAGTGAGTAATTTTTTTAATACTTATATTGTAAAAGTGAATGAAAATCAACTAGTTCTTCGTTGTGCGATTTAAAACGATATATGCTTTAAAAATCAAGATGCAAGATTTTATTTCAAAACGTACATACATACATACATTGCAACCTAAATAAAAGCTTGTTAAATACTGTTAAATTGTCAATAATATATTAATTAATAATATTTATTTACCATTTAACTCCAGTGGCGTAGCATCATTAACTTTTTTCTTATGGCCACCATATTGGATTTTTACGTCATTAGGTAAAGCAAAATTTATTCAAAAAATATTTCATTTTTAATTTCATGTAATGGCTTAAAGTTTAAAATACCCATTATTTTCCACACATTTTTGACATTTTTTCTTAATGAATTTTATTTACGCTGCCTAATACATATCTGGTTAAGTAAAAGTCCAAGGAAGTAAGAACGAGCCGACCAAGAAATGTTTCCCTGATTTAAGATTACGCAGTCTCCAAAGGTCCTTTGCAAAAATACCAGCGTATTTCTGATATTATGGGCGCGACAATAAGAGTATTCAAATATTTTTTTCTTAAATTTACAATATTCAGTATTTGAATACTTTTTTACAGTATTCGTATTCGCATTCAAATACCGATTTTCAGTATTCGACCCTACTCTTATGCTGGGTTCAGTGAACAAAATATACATTATGTAGCGTAGAAAGTACTTAAATATTTTAAAAGAGTATTCATTTTAAAAAATTGGTTTTACAAAAAAAAGTTGCTTAAGAAGTGTCTTAACAAAAATAAACAAAATAGGAAATGATAAAGGGATAGACAATTTGCAAAAATGTAACATTTTAGTTTTTTCAAAATATCCCAAAAACCAAAACGGGTAGAATTAATCTACAAGCGCTTTAATTTATACATTCATTTAACTTGTTAGACTAAAACTTTCTGTATTTACCCATTTTCTATATCTTGTACTTTCCAAGATGGTAGTACACCAATTTGGGACATACTGTAGACACACCCTCGTTTGCCAATATTTATCAAGAGGCAAATTATACACACTATCTGCGTGTGTACGCATGGATTCCTGCTCGATAAATCCCTTCTAACCAGAACTTAACTTAATGGTAGGGGAGTCCAAGAGGGGATTTCTGAAGTTCCTACAGCACGTCAGAATAATATACCGGAGGATACCTTGTACCCGGTTAAATATCTCCACCAAATATAAGCCCCGTATACAGGGGCGATCGTAAAAAACAAAAATATATCCATCAGAAATTATCGTGCGCGTCAGATTAAAATAGGGTAAGTTAATTACATGCTAAAGAGTGTATATTCCACTAATCCAAAAATTTAAGAGTGACGTAAAGAAAGCAGAGGGCTGAAAAGTTGTAAGAAAAAACGTCATTTTGACATGCTCGAGCATGGTTATTTTTTTTATTTTAAAAGGAATAATTCAATAATAACGAAAAATATATAATTCAATACGATTTAAACGATTTCCACAAGCCGAAATAAAGTTTTTTTTGACATACTTAAAAGTCTAAAGCCGCTTAACGCCCCAAAGAAAAGGTATACATTACATATACATACAAAAAATGTTTACCTTCTCATCATCTAAGCTTTACAACCCAATAGGTGTCTATGATGCTCTCGAGTAACTGCAAATTTAGCATCTTGGGCTACTATATTTGAAACTGAGCAATGTTTTATTTGCGTTTTTTTACCACATTTAATAACATATTATATATATATATATATATATATATATATATATATATATATATATATATATATATATATATATATATATATATACATATATATATATATATATATATATATATATATATATAAATTATTGGGGAAATTTATCGGGTTTGCGGTCTGTGGATTAATTAAAAGAAACTCCTTTTCTTAAATACCTCTATATTTCGCCATTGCTCAATAGCTTCCTCAGGAGAAGTAAACTACAAACAATGACAAAGAAAAGGACACATTAAAAGAGTATACATAATAAAGTTATAGTTAAAAAATTTAAAAAGACATTTAAAAAGAATGCATAAATACTGACTAAAAAAAAACTTTACTCACAGAAATAGAGTTATTCCACAACACTTAAAACCAACAACATGCTCAACAATGTAATAACCAACCATATACAGTGTGGGACAGTTACATGCAATTCAAAATATAAGAATAAATATTACTAAGTTGACTAGTATCAGATTTGTAGTTAATAGAATGTTTGTTTTTCCTAATGTGGCACATATCAAGAAATAATCTGTTTCTCTGTCATCTGTATATGGTTGGTTATTATAATGTGTTAAATATGTTTTTTATTTTGTTTTAAAAAAGGATAAGTATTTACGTTTTTTTAATGTTTTTATCATTCAGGAATGTATATTTATATTACAAGATATTTTATTTTAATTTACATTACCATGTTGCGCGTGTTGTTGGTTTTAAGTGTTGTGGAATAACTCTATTTCTGTGAGTAAATTTTTTTTTAGTCAGTATTTATGCATTCTTTTTTAATGTCTTTTAAATTTTTTAACTATAACTCTATTATGTATACTCTTTTTAATGTGTCCTTTTCTTTGTCCATGTTTGTAGTTTACTTCTCCTGAGGAAGCTATTGAGCAATGGCGAAATATAGAGGTATTTAGGCAATAATTTATATCGTACGGTCGAAAATCCATACAAATTTTGATATATATATATATATATATATATATATATATATATATATATATATATATATATATATATATATATATATATATAATTTTTTTTGTTAATAATTAAAACTATTTCATTACATAGCTAACATCTGACGTTTCGCCCAGCGTAGTGAGCTTTTTAAAAATATATATTGCGTTCAGGCAACAACCTCGAAAAAGTATCTATCCCTACTTACACTTTTATACACTCCAAAACAATGCTTCTTTCCTCTTCTTTAAAAGTCATCTTTACTTATTTTACAAGCTACACTCCCACAAAAACGCTCAGAAGTAAATAATTATTGTGCAATATTACCCACATACTGTAACTTTATTTCAGATTGCCTAATGATTCTCAAAGCGAGTTTGATTTGGTCAATATATTGCACAATATTTAAATATTATCCACAGATAGTCAATATTATTCAGCAATATGAAATATTTTGCAATAATATTAATAAATAAATAAATAAATAAATATTTTATTTGACGGACCAGGCCATTTTATAATAAATTCTCTAGGACAATCTAATTATAACAATATTATAAATACTATTAAAATTATACTACTAAATAACATTAAATACATTTATAAAACTTTTACAAAAATAAAATAAACTAAGGCAGCAATGTTATTGGCAAACTGGTTTGCATTTCTGCAAAACCTAGTTAGTGATGAGAACATCCTATAGTTCGTTCGATGAAACGGTACCTGAAATAGGTTACCATCTCTAACCACTCTCTGTGGAACATTAAAATTAACGAAACTCAGCAAAGCAGGGCAGTCAATTTGACCATAGACAATCTTAAAAAGAATGCAGATATCCAAGAATACTCTCCTCGATTGAAGATCTGGGAGTTGTAAAGATTTCATCAGGTCACTGTAGTTCACCTCATCTATGGGGATCCCCAATTTAAATACAATCTTAAAAATTTTCCCTGCACTCTTTCCAAGGAGTCTATAATAATAGTCTAATGGCCTCTACAAACTAAAATTAAACTAGTGAAAACTTCTTCCTTTTACAGATTGGGTGACCTTTGTACATGTCATCGCCAAAAAAAAGGTCATTACTATATATTTCCAAATCGAAATAAATAATTTATGATTAATCTCAAGGAATGATAAATCTGCCACCTCCTAAAAAATTTGCCGCCCTAGGCTCCAGCCATACTCTGTTTAAAAAAGAATTAAAATATTATATTACGTTACCTTAAATGTGTTTTGTGTTTAAAACTTTTAGTTTTTATTGTTTTATTATCACCATGAAAATTATTTATAGCAAAGCTGTATTAATTTTTTTTCCAAAATAAATTTATCCAAGAAAAAAAATTAAGGCGTCCGGTACCCTAACCCGGACTTTTCCTAACTATTTTGCAATGAAAACCAAACCGTCGACCATACACAAATCAAGCACTGAATCCCTTCCACCGACTTGCTATGTACTCACCTAAGTTACCGCTGCAACAAACGCGCTGATTTCAGTTAGGGGCTTCCTCTGGTCCACCGGGTCCGCTTTTTGTTGGATGACGATGCGAGGAACTGACATCCAACCACAAATATTTACTATGCTTTTAATTCTCTATAGTCGGCCAGTTGGTTTCCACACCTGTAGAGACTTTAAATTAATATTTTAAAACCAATCAACAGTATTTAAATACTATAATTATTTAAAAAATGATAAAGTAAATTTTGGCCCCTGGCAACTAAAAAACATTTTTTATATATTTAAAATAATCTTTGTTACGCAGACCTATACTTTAGAAAAATTCATTCATTTTTTAAACTAATTTTCATTTACGCAAATCCTACATTTTATAATTTAATAAAATGGAATTCTCAAAGCGAATATTCTCTTTTAGGTCGTTCTTCATCATTTTCATGTTATATTTATTTTTTGTTACAGTTGTTGAAGAAAAAATATATAAAACAAGTTGGGAATCCTATATTTAATGTAACAAAGGCTGGCTTTTACATTATATTTTCATTATTTATATTATATATTCATACGTTACTATTTAATAAGGTGTTTTTTCACAATATAAACACTTTTATAATAAAAAGTAATATTAATTTAATTTATAATGGAAGCAAGGCAAGATAAATACCTTAATATATTAAACTATTATCTAAAGGAAAAAATTAAGTAAAAAATATATAAAAATACCAAGACAAATCATACATTAACATAATTTTATACAGGGTAGCGGTCTATAGTTTATCCATTCTGATTACAAATAACTTTAGATAAAATAAAGGTATTAAGAGGCGGTTTTGGCAATAAACCTTATAGGTCCAAGAGCCCGTGAGCGGCACTCTTTCTGATTTGTAAAAGCTAAACGTTTATTAGCGCATGCTTTCCACATAGATAGAAGCGATGGAAGACTATCAAGTTTGACTCATGGTGGCTTTGGCAGGTACCATCGTTCTTAAAAAAAAAATTGGGACATTGATATCCATGTAGAAAGGTGTTTCCTGGTCTATAAAATTCCCAATTTATCATATGAAGTGTTTTACCATTGCTGTCACAACAATTACATTGTTTTGACAACATCAAAACATAATATTTTAATTAACCAGGAAATAAAACTAAAATTAATTTCCCAGTTTTTTTTTTTTGGACACGATGGTACACCAAATGTTACGGAATTAAAACTTAACTTTTGTCATTTTGTAAAAGCTGATTTTTATATACCTATGTTACTTGGGTACCTTTTATGCTGCGTCTAGACTTGCAACAACTCGCCGCGCCGAATAGCGCACCACATAGCCCCACAAAGCGCGGACGTAGACTTGCAAAGCCCCTAAAACGTCGTTTTAGGGGCTTGGCAAGTGATTCCGCGGTGATTCGAGCTTGTCAATTTTTGCATCAAAGGAGCGCGCAAATAGGTTGGTTTGTTTAGACGGATGTTTGGAAAATTGTTGCAAGTCTGGACGCGGCTTTAGAAGATATTTCATCAGTTGTTAGACAGTTTTGATAGTGTCAACCCGTTGGCAGACAAATATGTTGGGGTGGCCCAATAATATGACAAAAAGTCTGGTATAAAAGTTGTAGGATTACTAAATAGGCATGTCTTAAAAATATTTTGATGTATACGGGATGTAAAGAAATTCTGTAGAGTTAATAGTTTTCTTTAAAATGTGTTTTTAAAAGAGGCTCTGTATACATTAAAATATTTTTTAGACATGCCTATTTGAAAACCGTAAAACACTTATTAAAGCCTTTTTGTCATATCTTATTTTATAACGGAAATACTGGACTATCCCCGATCATTGGGCCACCCCAAAATGTTTGTTTGCAAAGTGGTTGAAACTCTTTAAACTATCTGGCGACTAAGAAAATTAAGTTTTAATAGGTACCCAAGTAACATATACAGTGACCGGCAAAAAGTTCGCAATATATGCAACATTTTTTTATTAACGGAAATTCCGATTTTTTTCTGACAATTGCCCCTGCATGTCCAAGAACCTAAAAATGTATTTTGACCTATGTCATGTGAAGAGCGATATGGCGAAAAATTTGAATAAACTAAGATGGAATAACGAAAAGTGGGGTTAGATCGCAAAAATATAAAAATCCTAAGAGTGAAAAGAGCTTAGAATTCAATTCTAACCTTGAATGCAAAGTTTAAGGCACGTTTTTTAAAAAAGTAAATCCGCCATTTTTTTATTTTTATTTTACAAATGTACAATTTTATTTACCAAACTGGCTTCATTTAACTAAAGTTTTTTGCTTTAGTCAAAATAAGACTAACGTTTTGGTTCTTTTTTAAAATCGAGAGAAATGCATGCTTTATGGAGCGCATTCTTTATCAAAAATAATTATAATTCCTAAATCCTCAAATGGCTGACAGATTTGCTTTCTCTGAATCATTTTCCATAGTTCATCTACAAGAAAAACATATTAGCTTAATTGTAGCTAAATTAGATTTCTCCTGCAACGAGGTTAAATACAGTATTTTGTAAAAGTCTCGTAAGTCCAGTCCTAGGCGCGCTTGTGGCTGCTCCGGTTGTATCGGCAGCGTCGATCTCCGGAGTTAAGCAGTGAAGTGCGCGCCCATAACTTGGATGGGTGACCAACGTTGTAGTTTTGGGCAACGGTACGCGGTGTTCTGCTCGGGGGTGAACGAACGGACCGAGCAACAACCATCCAAGTTATGGAATGAATGGTGTGTGAATGGGAAGGAGTAGGGGTCAAGGTACAATAAGCCTTCAGGCTGCAGTGCACCACCTAGGCGGGTGGTCGTCGGGCCTGGGTGGGATGACCTCGAAAGGGCCAAAAAAAAGTCCAGTCCTGTCTAAATTTATTTGACCAAAATTGGCAAACCAAGAGAAAACATATCTACCTATTAGTCCTTTAAAAATAAGAAAAATAAACACAACAGATAAAAAGTTATTATTAGTTAAAAAGTGTGCAAGTTTAATTTGGCCCACCCTGTACATCTATTGGTTTATTAAGTTCAGTTCAGCGGGTATAATAAACAATTTAGTATTTTTTAACATTCTACAAAAATATAGACCAGTAGGCTCTTGAGACAAATAAAAAAGGTGGTTAGAGATTATTTTGTGCACACTTAATTTCTAGCTTTAATTTTCATTTTTATTTTTGTTAGGGTAATTGGATTGTCAGTTAAGATAAAATTTGTTTATATTTTTCTTAAATTTTATAAAAATTGTAAACTGTTTATTTTCCTGGCTAAACTAATAAAATAATAGGTGTAGAGAATATGAAAATTAATCAATAAAGTATTAAAGGGCAATTTTTAATTTGTTAGAAATAAACCATTGCAACACCGGGTGAACTAGCAAAAACCCATTTTTAAAATTATTTGCTTTAGTTCTCAAAAAAACATGTCGTATTTTAATTTAGACAAACAAAGTTTTGTTAAATTAAGCTAATTTAATAAGTAAGATATTACATTTGTACAAAAATATATTGGGTAATAACAAATTTCTAAGCACTTTTACTCTTACAGTTTTCTAAATTTTTCGCCATACCGGTGTTCACATGACAGAAGTCAAAGTGGATTTTTAGGGTATCGGACATACAGGGGCGAACGCCAAAAAAAAATCGTAATTTCTCTTAACAAAAAACATTTTTTATGGTAAGAACTTTTTGCAGGTCACTGTATAAAATTTTGCCTATACAAAAAAACTTGCAATTCAGTGACCTGTGGGAACTGGTACCTACCAAAGATACTATGAGTCAAACTTTGAGTCTCCCATCGATTTTAACTATGTAGGGAGCATGCGCCAACAAACTTTCAGCTTTTACAAAATAACGAAAATCCGTCATTGACGACTTTACTCTATTAGATTTTTTAAAAGTTTTTATCATAATATCCTCGTTTAGTATGTTACATGAATTATCACGAAAATTAAAAGGCTCATTTTTTGAGATTAAATAACTTTGTTGTTTTGGTTGGTTCTCTTTAGTTTAGTTCAAGCTTTTTCTTTTAAAAAACTTAATAGGTTATTAAAAAAATCAAGAAAGTAAATTTAACGTCAAAATTTTCTAATATGTCAAGGATTGTTATCTATTTAAATTGTATTTTTGTGTCAGGTGATTTCCATGTATACCTAATTTGTAGCTATTAGAGGCAGCATTTCCGTTTTGTGGGAACAGTTTCCTTGAGAGAAAAAGGTACTAGGTATGTAGTAGTGTCTTTTAGTGTATGGTCACCAATAAAATATTATTAATAATTAAATAAAGAGAAAAAGATAAATACAAAAGAAAAAAATAAACCGACTTAGTTTGAGTGACACTTTTTTACACAAATTTTACTCGATCTTAAAATCTTGTCGCACTTAAAAGCTAAAGTAGGGGCAACTCTTTTAATATCCTCACTGTATTCAATGTGTGTCATTACTACTGATATGTTTTAAAGCTATTATAGTTTTGTATATATAAAAATTATTTAAAACTTGATTTAAATAAATTAGCTGGTCCCAAACGTTCTTTATACCAAAATAATAAATATTAAATTAAAAAACCTTTGACGTTAAACCTCAAATGTTAAGGTTTATTTTTAAAAAGTACCAACTTAATGAATTTTAAATCCAATCCACGTCTACATTCATCTTTTTAGTATAATCCATCTGTTCCCTAACCCAATTTAAAATTTTCTTAGATCCCACATTTTGTAACTTAATAAAAAGCAGTTCTTAAGAAATATTGTTCATTTCTTTTAAGGGATTTTCATTAGCTTCTAAATTTTTTATTGAGTAGTTTGTTCGTTAAATTTGTAAATGGTTTAAATATGTTAATCATAATAAGGTAATAAAGTTGTTAAACAAGGAACATATAAAAAATAATTTAGGGATGCATGTTTTAACCTCGATGTTATTAATCAGTATTATACAGGGTGTTTCACAACTTATTCGAAAAACTTTTAGGGCTAATTCTACATTGAAAAATATTTTAAAAAAACTTCATATAAACAATGTCCTAAACGTCTTAGTTTTTGAACTACACGGTGTAAAAAAATTAAAAAATTATGGTTTTTTATAATAACTTTTAGTTTTTGACTTACAAGAAAAAAATTAATTATTACCAGTGTCGTCAATGAGGGGTTTAAAGGTAAAAATTTGTCCTAAAAACTAAGACGTTTTTGAACTACATGGTGTTAAAAATTTTAAAAATATATTTTTTCAAACTTGTGTAGTATAAGTAAAAGTCTGGCCACACATAACAGCACCGATGTCCCACAAGACCCGCACCGTAGTACAACCGTGTCTCGTACCGTCTGAAACATGCCCAGCAAATGACATCATACGTGGATTAGTTGTTCTCCAAACCATCATCAATTTTAGGCGTTCAACCAATTATAACCGCGGTAATAATTGGTAAGAACGTTGACGTATAATACATTGTTTAAACGTCAACATAACCAATTGGTAAATACCGTTTTAGAATTGGTTCTTCGCATAAAATGGATGCATGTTTTAAGTGTTCATTACGAATAAAAATTAAAAGTTCGTGGTTAAAGTTTAAATTTTGTAAACAAACAATACAAGAAAAATTGATTTAATAAGTATTAATAAGTGTAAATTAATTTTATTTTTACATCTTGTGAATATTATATGAGTAAAACTTACCAATACATTGTTATTTTTTGTTTTGTTTTATAAGTTTTTTAAAATTAATAGTTTGAGAAATCAAATTATCTAATGTTTGTTTACTTGTTAAAATGCGGTGCGGAGTATGTGGTCGGGCACCGGGCTGTAATATTAAGTCTACAGCATTTAATTAAAACGGCACAATTGAAAACCGAGACACGGCGGTGCTACGTTGCAGGACTCGGTGTGGTTATATGTGGCCAAACTTTAAGACTGTGTTACCTTATTTGCTAATATTTAATTTATGACCAGGTGTACTTTAAAGCGTGGTATAATAGACTTATACTACTGAAGTTTAATTAAATATAAAAATCCCTTACATTTCACGAGAATAATGCACGGGCTCGTTGCGGTTATGTGTGGCCCGACCTTAAAACGTAAAGTTACAATTGGGGGACACTCTTAAAACTGTGCTTAAAAAAACTACGTTTTAATTTGGATCTCCTTATTAATAATTTTATTTTAACTGAATTTAACGTCAATGATTGGGTTGCGGTAATAAATATATAATTTAATGTATATTTATGGCGTCGCATATCCGGACGCCGAAAATTTTCGGACGCCGTTGTGTATGGCGGGGTCCTATCTAATGACGCCATAAGATTTAAGTGGATATATATACCGGGTGCCCACGAGATCACTTGTCGGCTGCCATTTTTTAATTTCTTTATCGATACTGACGAAATTTGGTAGGATTGTTAGACTAAAGAAAATGTATTTTTAGGTGTATACGGTAGGCTTTTACGACTTCCGGTTTCACCGGGAATGACTGTAACTTTTGATTTTTAAATTGGACATCCTGTCTATTTTTTGTTTTTTGGATTCTTTGAATCATTTTTAGTCGGAATATATTTTTAAAATAAATTTTATTTTTTAAAAAAGAAAGTCATTCCCCATAAATCTTTTTGTCTATAACATAATTTACGAAGAGAAAATATTAACTTTGTACACAGGGTACTCAAAAACTTAAAAATCTGATTTTTCTCAGGGAGAAAATTTATTTGAAATAGCACTTTAAATTACTTTATTAATATTACAGGAGTATCAAAAAGTTATATAAACTGACTTTGTAGTTATCAAAAATTATTTTTGTATAATTATTTTAAATGTTTATGACAAAATGACCTAAAAACCCTTATAATATGCTTTTAAACACCTGCTTTCTCCAAATTCCTACATAAAACTTTTTTTTAGCTATCAACCAAAGTCATCAAGGCATTCTCGCCAAATTATAGAGTAAATAAAAATTTGGTATGTTGTTATTATTTTTATGGATTACAAACATTATTAAAACTAATACAGTTACTTAAGGACTTCTCTAACTTGGCCATGGAACACTATTTAAAATATAATATTTTATACATAACACGGTTTTGTTTATTTTGTAAAAAATAATAAAAACAAACACGAAATAACAAATTTTAAAATATTTATCAATTTACCAAATATGTGTTTTGGGTGCTACTTAACATACTAAAAATGTCATAAAATCCGCGAGACCAAAAGACTTTAAATTCGGTCCGCGTGACAGACACCAAAAAATTTAAATGTAATAAATTAAGAAGCATTAAAAATTCCTTTTAAAAACATAGCAACAACATCTTTAAAGATAATATATATCTTAGAAAAATAACATTAATTTTGGTATAATCTTAAATATATACGTTTTTATCATTAAAAAGGTAGGTATACTTTGTAAAGTTAATTTAAGCAGCTGTTTGTAAGATATCTAAATTTAAATAAATCTTTTCCTGTATGACTATGCCTAAATATACAGGGTGTTTCAAAATTAGATGCTTATCTTTTAAAGTGTTAGTCCCTAGGTGATTTAAAGGAGAAAATTTAAATTAAAGTTGGTCCTAAACTGCCTATTTTTTTCGATACAGGGTGGAAAGTTTTAAAAAATAAGTTTTTTACATCTCTGTATCTTAAAAGCTAAGCCATTTAGGACATAGGTTTATATTAAGTATTTTTTCCTAAATACACCTTAGAAATAAACTTTTAAAGATTGGTTTTTAATTCTTAAACAGCCTGTATACCTTAGAACAAGGCCATACAAAAATTGATTTTTTTTAATTCAGATATTTTTAAAACGGCCGCTTAAATTAACTTTTACTGGGTATACATTTTTTATGTAAACTAAGTTAAAAAATAGGATTTTGCGTTTAACAGTTACATAAGAGTAGTTTAAAAAATGTAAGCAAGATGCCGCAGGTGGCGTTCGCTAGGGTTTACAATAAAACTGATAGCAGATTTTAATTCCTCAATTCCCAAAACCTTCTATAATTAAGTACTTTGACAAAACAGTCACTTTAAGGCTAGCTGTGCACTATAGTAACTATTTTCATTGACCAATATAAAAGTTGCTGAATCAAAAAGTGACTAATAAGATGGTGTTTCGCGCACGTGTACTAGGGTGTTGCTTAGTTAACATGGATTTCACTGAGACAGCAGTTATTATTGCTTTTATTTCAAAAATCAGAAAAAAGGAAAAACCAAAAACAGTGTTGGCTTTAAATCTCCTTTAAAATAGATCAAAATATAATTTTTAGGTTGACGTGATTAAGAAGTTGTTAATGCGATAATAAGTTTCATTATCACGATTAAAAGTTGCTAGTGCGCGGCAGGCCTTAACAAAATTATTTCTAAAAACTAGAATAAAAATAAATTTTTAACACCCTTTATCTCCATAATAATTATTCACTTTAAGACGAAGGTTAGCTTATGTGCTTGCTTTTAAAGAAGTTCTGTTAAACGGGGTACCCTAAAAATGATTAACTAGAACTAACCAGAACTAATAACCAGGCACTCAGTTTTTATAAAATTCTCAGCAACTTTAGCTGGTCCCTAAAGGGTTCAGTAACGTGCATCTATTAAAAAAATCTACTTTCTTTAAAAGGGTTAATTATCCAAAGATCTTGTGGCGAGCTTGGTGCAGGGGCAATCCTAGGTAGTCGTTATTAAAAATAATAATAACGTCCATGGTGGCACTAACGCGTTGTAAAATGCAAAACCGCATTTTTAGTGCTTGGATAAAGTGGACGGAACAGGGTTTAAAATGGGTTAAACATCTAATAACCCGGCACTCATGGTAGACTGGTATTTAGGCATAAGCCTTTGTGAGATGTCACAAAGATAAAAAAAATTTGTAAAGAAAGACCAATAAAAAAATTGGGTTACTTTCACCCCTAACTCATCCAATATTTAATTATTCCGCACTTAAAACTGCAATTCTTTTAAACAAAGAACGAAGAGAAAAAAGGGCTTGTAACTATACCTAATAAAAAAATTAAGCTAAGTAAAATTTTAAAAGACACCCTAAAAGAGGAAAAATTCAGTGCATGTTCCGACTCCCGGAGTTGTACATACCTGCATCCATTAAGGTCAATGCACACTAGGCGGTCAGGTCTATGTACGCTCACGGTCCCGTTAAATATTTTAGGCTAGTATATAAAAAAATTATTTTTAAATTATATTTTTATTTTACATCTAGAATGCTATGATCACTCTAAAATCACTCCTTATGGTTTACTTACTTTCAGAAAAATACAAAATCGATTTTATCTTTTTAAACTTTTTTACTAAAGAGCTCGGAACTTTACTTTTTAGTTTTTTAATAATTTTAGTAAATTAGATTTCGTTTTAAAATTTAATACGTTTTTTTTTATTTTTCCCTTATAAAAAATTGCATTGCACAATGCGTGCAACGTTAAATTAAAACTATAAATTAAGGTCAATTCACACTAGCTGCTCAGGTCTCGGTAAGCTAACGGTACGGTCAAATATTTTACTGGAAAGAAAATAAACTTTGAATCAAATTTATGCAATCGAGAGCTGTGACTCCTGCTTGCCAAGTAAGTAACAAACATTTTTTTTAAATTTTAAACAATTTAAAATATTTAGTAACCTCTCTTATGTTTCGGTTTTACAGTTCAACTTTTACTTGCAGGTAGAACTGATGATAGTTGTACCAAAAGCTGCATTTTAGATTTGATTGAAAGTTTGCAAGAAATACAACAGTTTAATTTATTTCTATTACATTTTTACGTCCACAGAGCCACACCCATTCCATTTAAATAATTGTATATGCTTGGTCTTAAGTGACATTTAAATAGCATGTAAGGCTGGTTTTACACCTATCAACCTTTTTGTCAAATAAGTTTTATCAAATATTTATAAATTATTTGGCAAACTTCTTTGAAGCAGGGCTGCTAACTAATGGGAATCTGGCAAAACCTCATATTGTTGTAGCAAATCAAATAATTTATTTATATAAGCACATTTTAATGTTGTCCTAAACATCTTTAAAAACACGCCCAATAAAACCATAATTAAAATCAAACACTACGCCAATAACCATAATACCATTTATTTCATCAGGTTGGTACTTTTGCATCAAATATTTGAAGAAAAATTGAACGTGTTCCAATCCTTCAAACAAATTTGACCCGGCGACCTTGAATTTCTTTGATATTTAATTTGCTATTTTACACTGTAAAAGTTTTTTAAGGTAAACTTGATCCAACTTATTTGACAAGAAGTTTAATAAGTGTAAAACCAGCCTAAAATATTTAACGGGACCGTGAGCGTACATAGACCTGACCGCCTAGTGTGCATTGACCTTAATGGATGCAGGTATGTACAACTCCGGAAGTCGGAACATGCACTGAATTTTTTCCTCTTTTAGGGTGTCTTTTAAAATTTTACTAAGCTTAATTTTTTTATTAGGTATAGTTACAAGCCCTTTTTTCTCCTCGTTCTTTGTTTAAAAGAATTGCAGTTTTTAAGTGCGGAATAATTAAATATTGGATGAGTTAGGGTGAAAGTAACCCAATTTTTTATTGGTCTTTCTTTACAATTTTTTTTTATCTGTGTGACATCTCACAAAGGCTTATGCCTAAATACCAGTCTACCATGAGTGCCGGGTTATTAGATGTTTAACCCATTTTTAACCCTGTTCCGTCCACTTTATCCAAGCACTAAAACATGCAGTTTTGCATTTTACAACGCGGTAGTGCCACCACAGACGTTATTATTTTTTTAATACCGACTACCTAGGATTGGCAGAATACTACACGGAGGCTTTGCCATTACCATCTGTTAGGTGGCGAGCTATTAAAACCCGCTGGAGGGAACCGAAATTCGAACCCGGGTCGCTTGCTGAGAGGCTGGTACGTTAGCCCATGCACCAAGCTCGCCACAAGATCATTGGATAATTAACCGTTTTAAAGAAAGTAGAATTTTTTTAATAGATGCACGTTACTGAACCCTTTAGGGACCAGCTAAAGTTGCTGAGAATTTTATAAAAACTGAGTGCCTGGTTATTAGTTCTGGTTAGTTCTAGTTAATCATTTTTAGGGTACCTCGTTTAACAAAACTTCTTTAAAAGCAAGGACATAAGCTAACCTTCGTCTTAAAGTGAATAATTATTATGGAGATACAGGGTGTTAAAAATTTATTTTTATTCTAGTTTTTAGAAATACTTTTGTTAAGGCCTGCCGCGCACTAGCAACTTTTAATCGTGATAATGAAACTTATTATCGCATTAACAACTTCTTAATCACGTCAACCTAAAAATTATATTTTGATCTATTTTAAAGGAGATTTAAAGCCAATACTGTTTTTGGTTTTTCCTTTTTTCTGATTTTTGAAATAAAAGCAATAATAACTGCTGTCTCAGTGACATTTATGTTAACTAAGCAACACCCTAGTACACGTGCGCGAAACACCATCTTATTAGTCACTTTTTGGTTGAGCAACTTTTATATTAGTCAATGAAAATAGTTACTATAGTGCACAGCTAGCCTTAAAGTGGTTGTTTTGTCAAAGTACTTATTTATAGAAGGTTTTGGGAATTGAGGAATTAAAATCTGCTATCAGTTTTATTGTAAACTCTAGCGAACGCCACCTGCGGCATCTTGCTTACATTTTTTAAACTACTCTTATGTAACTGTTAAACGCAAAATCCTATTTTTTAACTTAGTTTACATAAAAAATGTATACCCAGTAAAAGTTAATTTAAGCGGCCGTTTTAAAAATATCTGAATTTTAAAAAAATCAATTTTTGTATGGCCTTGTCTCAAGGTAAACAGGGTGTTTAAGAATTAAAAACCAATCTTTAAAAGTTTATTTCTAAGGTGTATTTAAGAAAAAATACTTAATATAAACCTATGTCCTAAATGGCTTAGCTTTTAAAATACAGAGATGTAAAAAAATATATTTTTAAAACTTTCCACCCTGTATCGAAAAAAATAGGCAGTTTAGGACACAACTTTAATTTAAATTTTCTCCTTTAAATCACCTAGGGACTAACACTTTAAAAGATAAGCATCTAATTTTGAAACACTCTGTATATTTAGTCATAGTCATACAGGAAGAGATTTATTTAAATTTAGATATCTTACAAACAGCTGCTTAAATTAACTTTTACCAAGTATACCTACCTTTTTAATGATAAAAACGTATATATTTAAGATTATACGAAAATTAATGTTATTTTTCTAAGATATAATTATCTTTAAAGATGTTGTTGCTATGTTTTTAAAAGCAATTTTTAATGCTTCTTAATTTATTACATTTAAATATGTTTGGTATCTGTCATATTTTTGATGATACTGGGTGATAGATGGCGATGGCGGACCGAATTTAAAGTCTTTTGGTCTCGCGGATTTTATGACATTTTTAGTATATTAAGTAGCACCCAAAACACATATTTGGTAAATTGATAAATATTTTAAAATTTGTTATTTCGTGTTTGTTTTTATTATTTTTTACAAAATAAACAAAACCGTGTTATGTATAAAATATTATATTTTAAATAGTGTTCCATGGCCAAGTTAGAGATGTCCTTAAGTAACTGTATTAGTTTTAATAATGTTTGTAATCCATAAAAATAATAACAACATACCAAATTTTTAAGTACTCCATAATTTGGCGAGAATGCCTTGATGACTTTGGTTGATAGCTAAAAAAAAAAGTTTTATGTAGAATTTGGAGAAAGCAGGTGTTTAAAAAGCATATTATAAGGGTTTTTAGGTCATTTTGTCATAAAAATTTAAAATAATTATGCAAACATAATTTTTGATAACTACAAAGTCAGTTTTATATAACTTTTTGATACTCCTGTAATATTAATAAAGTAATTTAAAGTGCTATTTCAAATAAATTTTCTCCCTGAGAAAAATCAGTTTTTAAGTTTTTGAGTACCCTGTGTACAAAGTTAATATTTTCTCTTCGTAAATCATGTTATAGGCAAAAAGATTTATGGGGAATGACTTTTTTTTTAAAAAATAAAATTTTTGGTCCATTAATTGTCCCTTTGTAAACCCCATTCGTGGACAGTCTGTAAAGATTTTATAACCAAAGGATGAAGATCAGTTAATAATTTGTTTACCTTCGCATCTCCTAAAATTAAAACAATATTATTAGTTTCTAATAGTCGAATTGACTCCTAAAAGTATATTTTGATAAAACAATAAAAATGAAAGACTAACATTCTTTAAATAAAATTGTGTATATACCTATCGAAAATAAAAAAAAAAACAGTAAAAAAAAATTTACCAACCAAAATATAATTTTGTGTGGTTTTTGATTTTTATTTTATTTTATTACAAAATTATTTTTCCTAACGAAAAAAAACATATTTATAGGCTGATAAAAGCTAGTCCAGATCTGTTCTACGCCATTTACTAAAATAAGAGCCAGCGGCACTTTAGAGAATGATGTTGAAGAACTGCTCATTTTACAAAAACCCCTCACGCATATGATGCAATCTGGTTTTAGTGTCACAGTTTTGTCTTTCGCTTCTTCCCTTTAGCAATTTCTTTTAATATTTTTTTTTGTCATAGGCTTTGAATACATTAAATATGTAAATATATTTGGGAAAGTAAAATATGCCTTATGTATTATACAGCTCTTACAAAAAATGCTATTTAAGTAAGAAGTGTGTAATAAAAAACTAATAATTTATTATAATTATTTTTTGACATACAGTGCATTTCAATAAACACAAGCCACCGAGCCCTCCCTGTAATTCCCTTATTTGTACACTAATAAAAAGAATTTAAAACACGTCAATTTTTATTTTCAGGGTGACTAATTTTGTGTCAAAATTTACTTACTCAAAAGTTTAAATGGAAAAGGGGGCCAAGTAATAGGAGTTTTAAGTTTTCTTTTCAACGAACTTTAGTTTTTTTTTTTATAGGTTTAGTAGTTTCTGAGAGAACGTACCCTAAATCCTTGATCTTTAGCCCCTGTACCTTTTTTATTATTTAAAATAATAAAATGCCATTTACGCAGGAATATCACCTTAATGTGCAATATTTTGTGGATTAAGTTGTTTTCTGTTGATTCCGATTTAGCTAAAAACAACTTATTTTTTATTATTTAAAATGGGACACCCGGTATACTTTTATTTATTTGAATAGAAAAGTTTATTTTGAGTAAAATGATACTCCATTTGCTACTCTTTGACATCCAACCTGTAAATATTTTTAATTTTTAATTTTTATTCTAGAGTTTCATTATTGTAAAACCTTTTATTTTGGACCCAGTGGTCGCGTGGGTCATTTATTTACGTAACAAATAATATTTTAATAATAAAAAAATAGAGGTGTTAAAGGTACCATATATTTAGAGGTACATTGTTTCGAAAACTACTAAACCGATTTTAAAAAGTAAAGTCTGTTAGAAAATTTTTTTAAACCCTTTAAGATAGGGTATTACTTGACCCCCTTTCTCATTTAAACTATTTTTTATTTGTGTTGGTAACCCTAGACAAGTAAATTTTGACCTAAAAATGTGTCTTCCTAAAAATAAAAAATAAAATGTTTAAGGATTTTTATAAGTGTACAAATAGCGAAATTATGGGGGGTGGCTCGTGTTAATTGGAATACCCTGTACAGTGACTGTCAAAGAGTTGGACACATATGTTTTTATTTATTTTTAAAATTATAAAAAATCCTTTTGGCAATCACTTCTGCTTATCAAGTACCTAAAATTCAATAAATTCAATAGTGACATTCGGTTTTTATTCTTATCTTTAGCGCTTTGCCACGCTATTTAATAAAATTTTGCAATGAAATACAAACTTTGTTTGACTTCATTTTTATTCTATTAGTCTTGCATAAAAAAATTGTAGAGGAAAAAAGTTACTATAGTTTTTTATTAAAGATAATTTTGCTAAGTTTATAATTTGTCAATAAAAATTTGATTACAATAACAAAAAAATATATATAAACGATGGTGAGGGCAGACCGCCCCAGCTCCCGGTAAGGAAGGGGCCCCCAAAAGGAAAAGCGGGCCAGCAAAGTGTTTCAAAAGAGCATTCTGCCCGAAAAAACTTTGGTATGCCCCTTTAAACAGCTGTCGTGTTACCTAAAGACCATTTTCTTTTAATTTTATAAGAAGATAAGTGAGAACTGTAAAAAAAGGGGACTCGGTGTCTTTTACCCAAAGTCCTTTTTTCAGTTCTCAAAATTATAAGGCGCCCCACTTAATTTTCGCCCTGGGCCCCCATACCTGTAAGTACGCCACTAAACAGTGATAGTATTACTCCGTTATTTATTACCCTAATCACAACTTTTTTTTGTTTATTTAGAATATGAAATTGTTAAACAAAGCTCCATCTACCCATAATGCCCTAAGCTTAGTTCTTAAACTCCAATTTAATTACCTACAGTAAATTCTTAAAACCCCTTACGAATTTCCAGTAATTTTCCCAAATTAGGTCGTCATCTATTATCTTTAAAATCTTCCGCAATTACCATAAATTACGCCGGCGGCTGCTTCCTCGACTATTCGCAAATTTCATTTAAAACCGACAACAGCGTGACGACACACACAGCCTCCTTTCCGGTACGGGTCATGGTCGTGCTGTGCTAACAAAGAAAATCTCCTGTCGCCGGCTGAAGTAATACATATTCATCACTCATACAATTGTACAAAACAAACGGTATTTTGCGTTGGCGTTATATGTGTCTTGTTAAAGGGTACGGGGAGGGAAAGCGTCTCGTGTTTCCATGCCAACCGGAAATCGTTGCCATGGTGACTCCCAAAAAACATTCGCAACAAAGAACCGGGATTAATAGCCTGGCAGATAATGTCAGCCGGTGTGGCAAATGGAGAAATAAGTGTGTGCACTTAAACTCTAATGCATATTATAAGAAAAGGTGGAAAATAAGCGCATTTTAAACACTGTGATGTAAAAATTTAAAAGTTTGTATATACAGACAAAGATAATTGGACCAAATATTACTTTAATTTCATAAAAGTACAACACGTTTTAGTTTTATATATCGTGTAATATAAAAAGGCGTGCAAATAAATATAATTAGGTAAAGAAAAACAAAACCCAGTTCGTCTAATTTTATCTTGAGAAAAAAAAGTTTTTTGTACCCTAAAGATTTTTCATGTTTTATTTTTTTAACAGTTGTGGTTAATTAACAGGTTGTTCTTCTGCGTTATCCTGTTTATAGCAACAGTTTCTGAAATATTCTAAAAAAATATTTTTTTAAGAAGTAGTTCGGAATAATTTAAAAATTGCCGCGACTTTTTGGTACTTTAGGCAATACAGTACCAATTACTAATTAATTACTAATTATCTGCTATTTTCGAAAATACATTTTTTAATACTTTTTATCAGCATTATTACTTTTCTACTAACATGTTTTTAAATGATATCCCAAGAATAAGCTGGACCAATCTGTAAATTCTTAATATAAATTTAAGGATTCTTTTCCATTTTCTCTTCATAATTTCTTGTGTAGTGACACACATGTTGGTTTATTTTTTCCATCACAATTGTTATGATACTCCATTATTTAAAAAAAATGCTTTTTTGCATTGACCCTTTTGGGTAAATTTAAATAATGTTATTATATAACAAACCTAAAAACAATTTTATGTTTTAATAAAATTGAAATAAAATTATTTTCTTTAAAACCATCTAAAAAGTATACAACTCACAAACAGTTTTTCAATAAAAACACATGCTTTCTAAGTTTTATCTAAGAGAAGCTTACTTTCAGGAGTAGTTTAGAAAACAGACTTTTTGTAAAAACCCGCCAAAAGTATGTTTAACCAAACAAAACTTATTATCTCTATCCCTAAAAAATATAAACAAAAAATATAGAAGGAGGAGGGTTTTCGCATATTGCTTACTTTTTAGTTACGTCCGTTACTCCGGAAATGACTATAATTGACTTTATGAATTAAACACCCTCTATATTAAAACATTTTTGGATTTCTGGGACAATCCTAAATAAAAATTTGTAATTTTTAAAAGATTTTATGCCTACTTGATTTTTTTTTTTTTAATGTTTGTATTATTGCATTTATGTGGCTATGATTCTCTATTTATGATTTTATTTTTATTCCGATCGCAAATAAATTGGCATCGTTAGATTTGCCAAAAAATTCTTTATTCAAAAATTGCTTGTCTGAAAAGGGATGCTATTTAAAAAATATAGTTGGAACCAAAAATGTCAACTCGCCAAATTATTTTATTTCTATCTGCTCTCATATTAGTTACTAAAACTTGCAATTGACTATACTTTGGAAATTATGGCTTGTCTTATAAATTCGTTGACACCCAGTAAATTAATTTTATTTAAATTGTTAGTTACATGTAAAAATGAAATTTTAATTTTTTTCCTTAATTACATTTTTTTGGTATGTAGCAGTAGCACATCTCATGTGCGATACATACTCATTCATTAAATTTCATCAACCATTCAAACATTTATTTTTAAAAATTTAATTCCTACACTTTTTAAACTTTAACCTTCATAACTTTTTATGGTCCTTTTATCGTTTTAATTTATAACTATTAAATTTAAAATTTTATCTGCAAAGCTTACCGCATTCGAGTATAAAATAAAAATCAAAAAAAGTTTACAATTTAACTGCGATATGAATACAGAAGCAGCATTGAATCCTGTGACCACAGAGAAGCTGACAGGTCGTTTTGCAATCCCTCGGGTTGCACCATCATAAAGATATTCCAGCAGTTAATCCCCCAGGACAGGAAATAGAGCTTCTTGTATTTCACCTTACACTGGCTTACCTGATCGGTGTGTCCTAAAAACAATTTAGTGCAGTAGAATATAACAACTATTTAATTTAAACAAAATATTATTTGGCTTTTCTCCAGAATAAAATTAAAAAAGTTTATTTAACATTTTTAGAAAATTAAAATTTTTATACATTATGAAGAACTATTCTGCTCTTTTACAATATAATAAAAGTTATGATTACTTTAATAGAAATAAAATATTGAAATATTTAATATTAAGTTACTAACAATACAAACGTTTTAATCTATAAACAAAGGTTCATTAGCACTCGGTTGAAATTATTTTAATCCAATAAAATAAAATCTTAACAAGACGCCAGACGGAAACTGGGCCGATGGTTTGTGTCTCAAAAATGGGGTAAATAGTTTACCAAAAATGTGGTAAACAGTTTACCTAAGAAACTTACTGATAAATTTGTTATAAAACTGTTTATACAGTTTATAAGTTTTAATTTTCTTAAAATGTTAAATAAACTTTTTTAATTTTATTCTAGTGAAAAGCGAAATAATATTTTGTTTAGATTTAATTTCCCAAAAAACAAATTAAGCATAAAAACTATTTAATATTTTCATTTAAATATTTATGTTTCCTCTTGAAATAAACTGCCTTTATGCAGGGTGTCCGCTAATTAATGATACACCAAACAAACACAAATATCATAGGCCATATACAAAAGTGTTTTAAAACAAATACGAAGAACTTTAGAAAGTGATTCCTTGTTCAAAAATAAATGGTAGTTTGCTTTATAAACATGGGGCCAAAACTGAACCATTGTGGAGATATCGCGAAAAATTTGAACAATAAGATATTTTTATTTTTTTGCTTAAGAATTAAATGAACATTATATTTAAACTACCAAGTTATGGCAAATAAACATATATAACAAATAGAGCAAGAATTTTTCATTTAAAACTGAAAGTTTATCAAAAAAAAAACAACAGTTTAAAAGGCTTATAAATGTACCAGTCTATTAAAAACTTTTATTTTTTGAAGTCATTTAGGTGATTGCTAGATGTCTCCTTAAAATTGGTTAGCAATAACGATAGGGGTAGTCTATTTTTACCACTACCATTAATTCTAAAGAAGTACAAGAATGAAAGTATAATTTTATAACAGCAATATTTTCGTATAATAACATTATTTTAGCTTTTCGTTTTCCAGATAAAAATAAAACCTTTATTTTATGGCCATTTTTATATCGCGATATCTCCCTAATGGTTGCCTTTTGACCCTATGTTTATAAAGTAAATTACCCTTTATTCTAAACAAAAAAATCACCTTTTAAATTTTTTGCATTTGTTTAGAAACACCCTGTACACAGTATGTCCACGGATGGACTTCACAATAGGACAAATGGGCCAAAAATTTAAATTTTCAAGAAATTCGTGAACGGCAACTGCTTTTGCTTGTTAAATAACAAGATTAACTATGTGAAATTTCTTTTGTTTTGCATAGGGGCTAACTAATTTTGCAAAATGTCAAATAAAAAAAGGTTGTAGAATCAAATAAGAATCCAAGATCTAAAATTTCACATAAAATTAAAAAAATTGTTTTGGTATCATATTGTTTAAATCATGTTTAAAACGTTTTTTACGTAATTTACCTGCTTTTTCATTTTTGTAATTAAATATATTTGACAAACCAGGTATATTACGGTAAAAAGTGTAAAATTTATTATTTTATTAAATATGACACCAAAAATAAAAGTTAATTTATGTTATGTAAAATTTTAGGATATGGGATCCTTATTTAATTCTATAAACCTTCTTTATTTAGCATTTTGCTAAATTATTAAAAATAAAGGTAGTTTTGCTTGGTCAATTCTTAAATTTTTGTAGTTTTTGGAGTGCTACAAAACACAAAACAAATTTCTCAACGTGAATCTTGTTTTTTTAAAAGGAAACGCAGCTACCACATACAAATTTCTTGAACATTTAAATTTTTGGTCCATTTGTCCCATTGTAAAATCGATTCGTGGACATACTGTATACAAAAGTTGATAATAAAGGGAGATACAGGGTGCCAAAATAAAAAAATATTAATTTGTTTCCATCATTTTTGATAAATTTACAATTTTTTTAAACTTGGGATCTGAGGTATTTTAACAATAACTTCCTAAATCAGATATATATTTTTTGAGCGAAATAATAGGAGCTTCCTGCACTTATTTTAGTTTCTTCAAAACGTCCCACCTGTATTATGCCATCCTCTATGTACATGTAGGTAAACTCTCGCATGGCAATGCAATCATTCTTGGGATTTTTTCCTTTACGAAAAAAAAGCCTTTTATAAAAAGTCCTGCTTGATGAGAAAATACATTTCCACAAAAATATTTGTAAGTTGTATGTACAGGGTGGCTCTAAAAGGACTTGTTAATCAAATTAATATACAGGGTATTTTCTAATTACGGTACGAAACTTTAAAGGGTGCTTGGTTACGTCATTTTATAAAGATAAGTTTCTATAAACATAATATGTACGAAGTTGCTTTATTTCTGAGATACAGGACGCTTATTATTGTAAAAAATCGATATTTTATAAATATCTTAAATACGAAGCCAGATACAAAAAAAAAATGTACAATACTTAAAAGTTGTATTTTTAGTTTGCTTTATACAAAAAAAAAATAAAAATAAAAACTACATTAAAGTCAGCAGCGTACATTTTTCTCTCAATAATCACTGGCTGTTGTGCCCACTGAGGCGCTCAATAAAGTTAATCTAGTTAAAGACTTATAAACGCTTAATTATATCAAACAAATGTATTAAATTTGAACCAAATCGGTTTAAGGGTATTTAGGAATTTTATAAAATATTTACTTTTTAAAAATCTTGAACTTTCTGTATTTTAGAAACGAAGCAACTACGGACATATGTTTTTAAAAACTATCCCTTATAAAATGACATAAGAAATCAACCTTTTAGGTTTTGTGCCGTAGTTAGGAATTACCCTGTTTATTTATTTAGTAACAAGTCCTTTTAAGCCACACTAAACATCCAACCAACAAATATTTTTGTGAAAATATATTTTCTCATCAGGCAGGACATTTTATAAAGAGGTACTTTTTTCGTAAAATTAATAATTAAAAAGTTTCCCATTTGGTAAAAATTTCCAAAGACAACGATATAACAACCGTACGACAAAGTAATAATATCCACAGCTTTTATTATCTTTAAAACAAAAAAAAAGGAAAAAACTTCTAAAAAAACTAATTTTGTAATCCATCTTTTGAGGAAGTGTGACAGCGCGTTTTCTCGCTTTAACACCGCATGAACGATTTACCAATATAAAATAATCATGCCGAAAAAATGGTTTCTATTTATTTACGCAGACACAGTACATCAAATAAAAAAAGTCAGAAAATCAAATTTGTTCCAAACTAAATGGGAACTTTAAAAATATATTTTATTCTTAAAAAATACAGTAGCGTACTTTTTTTCTTACTTAATATTTACCTTAAACCCCTTACAGGTGACCTGCACTGGTAATTTTTTTCTTGTATATCAAAAAGTCTTTTAATGCATTGCAATGGAGGCGTCCCACAAATTATTTAAAAAGAAATCTGAATTAATTTAAAAGATATTATAATTTTAAAGCTTAAGCACCCGTAGTTTAAGAACTAAGACGTTTTGGACATATTTTCATGTAAAGTTTGTCGGTGGAAATACTAGACACCTTTTTTTTAACCAAGTTTTATTAAAAGCCGTACTATTATTACTATTAAGAGCTTAATGGACACCCTGTAGCCCCACGTTGACTACTTATATTAAATCCATTGTCATGACGAGAGGTACCTAAGCAATTATTCCTGTCAAAAAAATTACACCACTGACTATTATGCAATTTTTATATCGTTTTTAAATTAACCAAATTAAAATACAGCTTTTAGGTTAAAACAGAAATAAAAAAGCTGTGTGTTTATTTGGTTGATTCAAATATAATATAAACGTTGCGTAAAAGTCAGTGGCCTATATTTTTTTGTTCAGAAATATACATTTAGGTGCCGCCTAGCACAGCACTGAATTTTATAAGTTTAACTTAGCTAGAGCAAAATTATCCCCTTAGTACTAAAAATCTGACCTATAAATTTCAAAGACAAAAAAATTACTAGTAAAAATGGTTTTTTACACGTAACCCCTCTAGTATGGTACTCTACCAGAACTAACCAGAACTAACTGCAATTTTAATATTTTGATTTTGGGATTTGATTAATGGTTAAAAAGTACGTTAAAAATGTTAAGGAAAAACCTTATTTATTTAAGACGTCCTTTTGAAGAGGCGAAGCTTCCTTAGGAGACATTTTCCGAAAAATGTTTATAATTTTTTTAATTTGGCTTAAAAATATAATCTTGAATTTTTACACATGATTAGAAAACATCCCGTATAAAATATAGGTTTAGTTAAAAGTGTAACCAAATATAACAAAAACTTGACAGAGAATGTAAAGAGGAATTTTAAAAACATATGTTGATCCATTTAAAGAAACAACTTCATACCGTTACGCATTTGTAACGAACCCTGTATACAAATAAATTTTAAGACTTGGTATAATAACTACAAAAAAACAAAATTTAAAAAGCTTTATAAATTAGAAGTTAATAAGCTTTGTTAGATATCTGACTCAACCTATTTAAATTTAAAAAAAAATATATTTTTTATAGTGCATTTTTGGACCTACCTTCATTTAATTTATTTTCATTATACAGTGCATCCCAATTAAATAAAGCCACCCTGTATAATTTAGTTTTTTGAACTTTTATAGAAAAATTTACGTCCCATACGTCATTTTAATGTTAAAGGTCACACTAAGCGCTTAAGTGTCGGTACGCACACGGTTCGATCAAATATTTTACATGCTTTTTAAATATATGACCTAGAATGGCATTTAAATAGCATGTTAAATATAAGAGGAACACATTTTTGACTAAAAATTTACTGCCTCTGGGCTATCCTTTTTCCTCACCAAAACAAGCGTGATTAAGTTTGAATGAAAAAAGAAGGTCAACTGATACCTCGTCTTAAAGGGTTTTAAGTTTTCTCTTTAGCAGTTTTTTTTAATTGGCTCAATAATTTTAAGATAGTTTACCTTAAATATTCTGGTTTTGAGCTGTTGGATGTACCCTATAATTGTAAATTAAACATCCAAAATATTTTTAATAATTTAAATAAAAAATTGAATTATGAGTACAATGACAGTAATTTGCTACTTCTTGAGATCTAATCTAAAGATATTTTAATTTATTTTTTTAAATTTAAAGTGCTAATATTGTCACTTTTGATTTAAATTAGTAAAAATAATTTGGGTGTCTTATTTAAAATAGGAAGGTTAATGTCATTTCCGGTTAAACCGAAAGTAATTTAGCAAATAAGTAAATTCGTCAAAAAATTCTTATTTTTAAAGCAAATTCGATTTTGGTTATTATATCAAAATTATAGGGAAAAGCAACTATTGATCCCAAAGTTTAAGGTCAATTTATTGAAAAGAATTTAACCAATTTTAAAAAAACCAAATGCTTACTATTAAATAGATAATTTAAAACCTTTTACGCACAGGCATCACTTGAGCTTCTTTTTATTTAAACATTTTAACGTTTGTGTACGTAAGGGAGGGGATAACCCTGTCCGAGTAAATTATTACACAAAAGTCTGCCTAAAAATAAAAATTAACGTGGTATAAGATTTTTTTGTACGTTTACAAATAACGGAAGTATACAAAGTCGCTGCGTAATTAAAACGCACTGTATAGAATTAGCCAAAAATACGCCCTTTTAAAAAACCCTTTTATGTATATTATTTTTAGGTTGGTCCTTTCCTTTTAACACTGTATAAAATGCATCTTTAGCGATTTTGTCATGCATCAAAATAGTATTTTTTTAACAAAAACACTCCGTCGTACGAAAAAATATTAAGACCAAATTAACCCCAGAGTAAATGGGTATTTCAAAAATAATATTGATAAAAAAACAGAGACGTAATATTTTTCTTCAAAAAAATCAATACAAATCATGTTCGATCGCCACTATTAAAATTGTTTTAAAAACTTTTACTGCAAAAAATTTCATGTAATGGTTAAAAAAGTATACCAAATGTTGTGGACATATCTGTAGTGGTAGGAAAGTTATGATAAAAAAGGCATTTTTTTTCTTTAACACCCTGTATTTCGAAAAAAGCATTTTTGTGCATAATTTAACTTAAAAAATCTTATTTTCTTGCATTTTATACACTGTTAATGAGCAAGTGCCAACCTAAAAATAACCCTGTTTACATCTTAATTTTAATCATTATTAAAATAACAAGTAAACTAAGTTACCGGTATCAAAATACATTACACTTTTTGTACTTAATTAAATTCTACTTTCTTGCACAAGGGCTTTTCATTTAATTATCTAAATTAGAGTAAGCTGTCTCCTCTATCAATTCCTGTGCAAGCCCTATACAAGGACATACAACCGAATCCGTGTGTACACTTTGTTATCAGCTTTCAACTTAATCTGTATTGCTTCGACTTGGAGGTAGTCGCTTTTCCTAATAATACAAGCGTAGCTACATTCGCTTGTCGCTTTAATCGAAATGCTGGATAAATATCAATTTAGAGATAAAAGCTTTAAAAACAAACATTTTATTGTTACACATCACCATTTTAGATGGGTATTTTAAGAGGGAAACAAATTAACTTCTAAACGAATTTTATTTTGTAAATTAGTGCTAAAAAAATATTTGTTTTTTTATAATAAAGTAGGGTAGTGTCACCAGTATTTACCATAATTAAACATTCATGACTAAATTACAATTTTATTAATATAATTTATATAACTAGTTACATTCGCTTGTCGGTTTAATCGAAATGCTGGATAAATATCAATTTAAAAATAAAACCTGAAAAAACATTTTATTGTTACACGTCACCATTTTAGAGGGGTATTTTAAGAAGGAAACAAATAAACTTCTAAACAAATTTCATTTTGTAAATTAATGCTAAAAATATATTTGTTATTTTTTATAATAAAGTAGGGTAGTGCCACCAGTATTTGCCATAATTAAACATTTATGACTAAATGACAACTTTGTTAATAATTTATATAACTAGTTACATTCGCTTGCCGGTTTAATCGAAATGCTGGATAAATATCAATTTAGAGATAAAAGCTTTAAAAAAAAAAACATTTTACTGTTTT